>OU343122.1:22402500-23002500 GCA_910594945.2 Amphipyra berbera
TTAATGATACCTAGTAACCCTGTGAAGTATTGTACGGGAGCAACCAGGACTTGGGGAAAATAAAGAGGAAAATATGGAATTACTGGATTACTGTTTATTACCTAGGTTTTTTTTTTTTGTTTAAAAAAAATAAAAACTGTTTATTATCGATGTAATGACACAAGAGAAAATAATACTAATTACATTCATTACTTAAAAACTAAAACAGGAAGTATTGTCGCTCGCTGCCACGACGAATCCAATAGGCGCTCCAACAAGTATCGCCAAATACATTGAAGTAACTCTATATTACTGCAATTACGCTTGGTAACCGGATTGGTGATCGGTGTATGGTATAATTAGCGCACGAGAGGTCACTGTCACCTATGATGCCCATGGAAACAGAGGAAGGTCTATTTTCTGCCAGGAACCACACGGCCGGATAAAATGACGGAGTTAAAACTGTGTCTATAAAAAAGGAATACGTACCTGCCTGTCAATGTTATGATTTGTGAAAGGAGCACGAGAGGTAGCTCTAACTAATAACGGTCGATAAAATATGGGAACGCGGCATTGCAGCTAAACAAAGAATTCATACTTTAAAAAAAAAACCGACATAGTTTCTGTTCTTTATTTGAAACTATACTGACTGTACTTCCTGAAGTCAAGATTCTGTCCAAGTTTTTAATAGAGCCGACCTACTTTTGCCTCTTATAGTTATTATTTTAAAAACCTAGCTACGGAAGCGATTCTTGGGAAAATAATTGTAAATAGGACATTGCAGTCGACGCGACGTACGCCGAGCAAGCGTTCAACTTTGCTTGTAGTTTGTATTTACTTTGATTTTAATTTTAAAAGAACTGCTTTTACGTTCTAAGGCTGCCCGCCAATGGGACACTGTGTGTACCAAGCTACAGGACGGTCCTTCGTGCGATCAAGACATTTAATTGGTTGCATAGAATATACCAAACGGTCGCTGCAGGTAAAAACAAATAGTGATCCAATGTATCTGGAGTAAAGTCTCCCACCTGCGGCCAGTATAAGTGGGGGCGCATACATCTAACTAAACAGTTGTGCGATAATTGGAAGATTTTATTTTTGTATAGGAATTGGGTCGAGTTAGTATACGCACTGCCCTACATCGCCACAGACTTTAGAACGCAACTAAACTGTCGGAGTATAGCTTAGTTGGATGTATGCGGGGGGCCTTAGAAAAACAAAGAGTACAGTTGAAACAAAGATAACAAATAATATAGTTGGGAAAAAGCTAGGCAGAATAACAATAAAAAAACGCAGGCTTTGCTGAGGACCTGCTGGGTGCGGCGATTGCGCGGGAAAGTCCTACGTGCCCAGCAAAAGGTAGCAGGAAGAACATCGTAGTGGTTTTAGTCTGTAAGTGTTGAACATACCCCTTTACTGTCCCCACACGGGAGGTATCCAAGATGATTTCCACTCGAGAAAATAAAAGGGTCTCGTAAACTACTTGAATGAACACAAACATAACATAATATCACGCCCGTATTCCCCGAAGGGTTGGGCAGAGGTGTATAGTAACACTCTCATTTCGCCGTTACGTTAAAGTCCCGTGTACCTAATAGGGGGCGAGCCTATTGCCATCAACCGGGCACAAATCCAAACTCCGGGTTGCTACTGAGGGATTCCACACGGAAAAACCCAATAACACTTTGCCCGACCTGGGGATCGAACCCAGGACCTCACGATCAACAGTCGCGCTTGCTACCACTAGACTAATGAGGCAGTTGAATGAACAGTTGCAATAATATGGCATACATAGTAATCACGTACCATTCAATCATCAATGATGAGCCAAAACACCACCAGGCTATTGACATTGTTCTCCTAACTCTGAAGAGTTGTGATAATATGCCATACGTAATAATCACGTACCATTCAATGATCAATGATGAGCCAAAACACCACCAGGCTATCGACATTGTTCTCCTAACTCTGAACAGTTGTGATAATATGCCATACGTAATAATCACGTACCATTCAATCATCAATGATGAGCCAAAACACCACCAGGCTATCGACATTGTTCTCCTAACTCTGAACGCCACAAAAGCGTGTAAGTATAATATATTATTTCAGTAGGTATATTATACTGCAATATTTCATTTGAAACAGTTTGTCAATGGTCGCATGGCTTGGTTCATCTCGTATGATGCTCTAATAAGTATGGTGATAGCAATAGAAATTAGCAATAATGGATTAATAATTTAATTAATAACTTTTATAACAATCTGTATTATTTTAAAGACATGAAAAGAAAGAACATGATAATTATGTGAATTGATATGCAAATGATGGCACTATATTATGCCTTCTTGTTTCATACCTGTAAAGTTTAAACTCAATTAATAATTATTTAATAAGAAAAATCAATTTTTTGGCTGTGTATATTTAATGAAAAACTAATAAGTACTTATCTAAAGGTGTTATTATCTAAAAAGGAGGTGAAATATAAAATTTTGTAACCAATAAATATGCAGTTTCTATTTAATTCACGGGCATGTGTAACTTCCAGTCTTCAAAGTAGACATAACAACTGGAGTTATATAATTAGGTATATCTTTGCCATAAATAAAGTCTAAATGACCAAAAGTTTTATCAGAGAGTACGCAAAGAGCAGCGTTCGGTAATTTAGATACAAGAGTTTTTATATCTGTAACATTAGCAACATAATCGTTATCACTCCCAAAAAATTCCCAGCGCATCGTTACCCTAGACGTATTGTACACAGGCGGACTTGTCTGACCATATCTTATCAAATTTTCAATTAGCCCGTAATCGTATTCAGTGAAGCCATTGTTCCTAATTTGTCCCCAATTATTGAAGTTCTTTAGAGACGTTCCAGCAGGTGTGTGACCAACTACTACAGGCAGAACATCTCTGGTTATCTGGAACTCGTTATAACCTAAAACTGCGAAGATAAATACGGAGCAAAAAGGATAAGCTAGGTCCGTAGACCCGCAAAAAACTTCTGCAGAATTTTGCAGTACACCATTACGAGCTAACACTTCTTTATTAAGAAATGAGCCGGTCAGTGACAATGCTGGAGCAATAAGTCCTTGAATCTTGACCACGATAAATTTAGTGTTGTACATCCACGCCGTCGGTGACAATCCAAAACCAACCTTAATCTTGGCATTATATTCCGGTTTCTTAGAGCAAAGAATTAATAAAATACTAACTCCTTGTGAATGAGCTACATATGATATTTGGGTTTCATTTGTCTTAAGCAAGACATAATCTATGACTGCCGGTAGATCATAAAGAGCCATTTCGTCGAGGGAAAAGTCCCAAAATTTAGAATCTTTATCTGGATCATAAGTCGTGTGGTTTCTGCTATAAAAATTTCCTCTGCAATTGGGAACCCAGACGTCGTAACAGTTGTCCGAGTAGATGTAGGCGTGGCCCTTCCCAGGCCCCGGTATGAGCCAGTCATCACCACTAAGGTAGAGGCCGTGCATGCACATTATGATGCCATTGGATGCTGCGCAGTTTGCATTTATAGGTATTCGGGCAACTCCCAAGATGTATCCATCTTCGGTGGTCACAAAATGTTGTTCGGCTGGGTAATCATCATATTTAGCTAATTCAACTAAGGTTAAGTCTTGTCTAGGTGATTTTCCGAATAGAGAGGCTGTATCATTATCGCCGAAGACTGTATGTAGTGTGCAGAAAAGGGTCAGCGTGACGACAAAATTCATGTCTTACTTCAAGTTCTCCTGCAAAGATGTAAAAATCAAAGATACATACAATTCTTCTAGCTCGATGTTCAAAATTAAATGAAAGTACATCAGGGCCGCACAGTTTGAGGGTAGGTAGCTCGAATTCTATAAGTAACCACAAAACTTTCAAATTGGACGATATAAAAGATAATTGAATAGAGTTCTCAACAATATTTATTAGCTAGGTATATTAAAATGGAGTGCCAGGCTAAGTGGCAAAGATTCCACCAAAGTACTAAAGAAATGTTTAATCGTACATTTAAATGAATGATTAGTCACATAATGATGCAGCTGTAATATGATTATTATTCAGTTTTTCTTTATTAGTTTAGTCAGCAATACCGTAATACGTTGATTATTATGTAGGACGTCCATCTAAATAACTCGTCTACATGGTCAAGTCTGGTTGATGAGCATCTCCACTCTTCCTGGACCCGATACAGTCGAGCAAAGTAGGTATTATTTTGATTAGAAAATATCCAGTTCCCGCCCAGAGAATAGCGAAAAGCTCTCCTGCAATGCTATAGGATCTTATGCTGGCTTGGGAGAACTTTGGGATGTAGATCACCTCTGTTTAAACCTTCGGGGATCGTTATCACCTGATTTGGCAAGCTGACTGGATGTAACAGTAAGATGTTATTAACATCACATCGCGCCTGTATTCCCCGAAGGGTTAGGCAGAGGTGTAAAGTAA
Organism: Amphipyra berbera; assembly: GCA_910594945.2. Lineage (NCBI taxonomy): Eukaryota > Metazoa > Arthropoda > Insecta > Lepidoptera > Noctuidae > Amphipyra > Amphipyra berbera. Next base: position 22,406,929 of record OU343122.1, read on the forward strand.
CATCTTCATTTCGCCGTTATGTTAAGTCCCATATAATAAGGGGCGAGCTTATTGCCATCAACCTGGCACAAATTCAAACTCAGGGCTGCTACTGAGGCATTCCACACGGAAAAACCCAATAACACTTTGCCCGACCTGGGGATCGAACTCAGGACTTCACGATCAGTAGTCGCGCTTGCCACCATTAGATCAACGAGGCAGCTATGTTATTACTTATTAGTAAACAGGTTATGCTGCCACTCATACACCTGATCGGAAACTTGCGCGAAGAGTATGGCAGGCTGGCACAAAACCTGCGGCCAAAAGTAAATACCATGCACGCCGGTTGGAGGGCTTTTGTTTGACGGGTAGTATAAGTATTGGGAAACAGTTTTTTAATATTTAGGTATCACTTGAGTGAGACGTTCGTCATTTCGCCCAACGATCTAAGTCAAAATTAGACGAAATGGCGAATTAATAGATAATGTTATTTTGTATTATGCGTTTTGTCCAATTATTTTTTTCCTCAAATTCTTGTCGTGATTAAATACATTTAGATACAACATTGTTGATAAATAAACTTGTAATGGGTTTTCCTAAAATTAAAGACTTATTTATGTCTAGTCCTTAGCTTTTCTCCACAAACTTTTAGTAAAATGAAAATAACATCCACTGATAATGACTTCTGAGAAGACTGTTTTTGTATTGCTTGCATTATTGCTCTTTTGCCATCAAAGATAGGTACCATTGTGGTATCTGACTTTTTATATGTCTAAACATAAATAATCTAAAAAAAAACTGGTTAGAAGGGTAATTATAACTGGCACAATATTATTGTGCGTCTTGCTACTCCCTAAATCTATATTATGCGTAGTGTATAACTGATAAAACGTTCTTACGCAAAATTTAAATGTGCCATCACATAGAGTTTCATAACTTGCATCTGAAATTAAAGTTTTCTCAGCCTTATTTGCGAATACTATTCAAATGTCGGGTTAATCTATATTTTAAGTCATACACATTACTCACCCTTTATAGTTTTATTAACCAATTGAAAAACATTTATTTCACTTAGGAACACAAAAATTTAATTAACTTTAAGATTTCAATAAATAGACCACGTAGGTATTTTTATTACCATTTTCTGTCACGTACCTACGTGACACGTTAATTTTTACTCCGAGAATACAAAATAATATCATTATAAATAATTAATAAAATGTACCGTACTTAACCTTACCCAACTGACTATAAAGACAGGACGAAGCGCAAAACACAAAATCACATTATTCGTCATTTCGTCCACATGGCACTTTAGATCGTTGGGTGAAATGACGAATGACTCACTCGAGCTATGGGTAATTTTTTTCTAACGAAGATACTAAATTCCTTGGAATACCTAATGGATCTAACGAGGCCCATAGGCGTTGATCAGAAATCAGATTAATAACTAATACTACTATTTGCAGCAAAAAACACTGATCATGCGTTGAAACTTGTAGAACTTCTTATTTCAATTTTTTTTAAACCGCAATTAAGATAAAAAAGATTTTTGTTAAAAAATTAAAAGCATTACTAACCTTTCTGCGTTGACGACAATTTAAAGAGACTGAGTTAACTTCGTATGTGAACACAGGTGTGTAACAGGTGTTATTTAACGAGAAAAATATGTACATTGGGCTGTAAGATAGTGACGTAGCAAATAGGAAGCATTATGAATTAAAGGTATCTGCACAAGAGCCGAGGACAGGACGTTGATGTGATGGCGCGACGCGGTGCCATGATCCTGTTCAACAGATCAATCTACGTGTTTATGAAGTTTGGCCCAACCCAATTTGAAAAGAGATAAACAATCTTTTAGTGGTTAAAAAAATAAGCACCTATTTCAAAACAGTCATATTTTGACAAACTTACAGATGTAGAATACAAATTGGTTGATTAAATTTACACAATACATTAATTTTTTATAGCTGTTTCAGATAAAAATACTCAAAAATATCATTTACCTTTTTATCAAAGTGGTTTGGGTTAGGGTACCTTATACCATGAAAAGGTGGATCCCTTAGATCAGCATGATGAAGTGGTAGTGGGCAGTTCATCGGTGCCGGAGGCCTCATGTCAGGCGCAAGCACAGCTAGGTATCTACCAAGCGTCCTGTGTTCAATTAGCAGGTCGAAACGTGCTCTTCGTTCCTTGTTTGACAATTTGTGGAAGCTGCTTGGAGTTAGGACTTGTGGCCAGGAAATAAGTTTGCCTCCTTCAACATGGGACTATCATCCGTAATATGTGGGTGTATAATAGCTAGTGGTGGTATATAAAAAAACACTCTCTTGGTGTAATGGTGTATGAGCTCTATGAAAAGTGTGGTGGACTGAAACGTGTTAAGTAAAAGCATTCGTGTCGTTTAATAGTTGTCGTCAGTTGCCGGTTTTGTAAGCGGTCTTAGGACTATAATATAATAAAACTAGCGGCCCGTCCCGGCTTCGCACGGGTGGACATTTTTCTCGTTTTTGCAACATTTTTCATTTATGCTTCGCTCCTATGGGTCGTAGCGTGATGTTATATAGCCTATAACCTTCCTCGATAAATGTACTATCCAACACAAAAATAATTTTTCAATTCCAACCAATAGTTCCTGAGATTAGTGCGTTCAAAAAAAATAAACAAACAAACTTTTAAGCTTTATAATATTAGTATAGATTAAGATGTACCTAACTAAATAAATAAAAAAATATTATTTAATCAGCTTGTGCAAAATAATAAGTTGTCATCGCCAAGGCAACCGAATATCAATATGATCTTCTTCTTCTTCCTGCCCTTATCCCACACTAGGAGGGGTCGGCACAACATGTACCTATTTCATAAATACATGTTGTTAGAGGTTTTCGCTTATTGTTTTATGACCGGCCGCCTGCCTGAAATCAACCCACCTTGAGAATATTCGTTGCGCCGTCGCGCGGGTGACCCAATCTACTTGCTGATATTATGCACTAGGTCCAAAACTGATATGCTTGTCAATTTTATTTCCGACATCTAAGCAGACATGTTCTTCTTTGTGGAGTATACTTGAAGTTCCTCTACACTCGTTCAGTTTTGCTAGGGACTTTGGTTCTGACACGTCGTAAACTAATATAGCACCGTGAGCTTCAATTTGTAGTCAACTCCGATTGTAGCTGGGAATGATGAATGTCTCCCGTTGTGAACGCTAGAATTTGATTTACCCACACTGCACTCACCGATAAAATAATATACAATTTCTCGATGTAAAAAATACGCGTAAAATAAATTTTATAAAATATCAATATGATATATTATCAAATTTGATTTTCAACTATTTTTAATTTTTTTAGGTTATGTTAGTATAAATCGCCGTTTATTTCTATTGTAAACGATGTCGAATACGGAGTACGAGAATTTTCAAGTTTTTACAGAGACGCTCACGGTGCTATATTAGTTTAAGATGTGTCAGAACCAAAGAGAACAAATAATATGTCTAGTATTGAATGTCTTTGGTCAGAACCCCAGAGTCCCTAGCAAAACTGAATGACGGGTCGAGGAACTTCAAGTATACCCCACCAAAAAGAACAAAGTCTACTTAGTTGTCGGCAATAAGATTGTCAAGCATATCATTTTGGGACCCAGTACATAATATCAGCAAGCACATTGGGCACCCGCGCGAACGCTCAACGAGTATTCCCAAGGAGTTGACGTCAGGCAGGCGGCCGGTCATAAAACAATAAGCCAAACCCCTAACAACATGGATTTATGAAAAACATGTTGTGACGACCCCACCAAGTGTGGGATAAGGCCACGAAGAAGAAGTGTAAGATAATAAAAATCATTTTTCTGTTATTATCTTACACAAGCTGATTAGATTAATATAATTATGTCAATAAATATTAACTGCGTGTGTATAAAAAAGTACGGTAGAAGGGGTGACTTTAATCAATTTCAAAATGGAAATGTATTTTTCTCCTGAAATATAAGACCAAAAAAATACAGTGGAGTCCGCTTATAACGACAAAAAAGGGACGGGGATACTCGGTTGTACTAAACGGACGTCGTTATAAGCGTCAATAAATACAAGATAAGAAAACTTACTAAAAGGTGTTCTTAAGTCGCTATAAGCGGCTGATCTTTAAAGGCGAAGTCGTAATAAACGAATTCCCGTTTAGTCCACTCTCGGCCCCTCGACCCCCAATAAATAATGTGTCCACTGGACCCCTAACTATAGTTTATTCTCGACCCTTGGGGGGTCGAGACTGGATTTTATTTTCCAGCCAAGTTTTAGTTTCCTCTCGACCCCCAAAGTACAGTCACGATGATAAATCATCAGTCTACCCTATAGTTGCATACTATTTAACTAAAATACCCTCAATATAATTTTTATAATAGGTACTTACTTATAGCATTTACGTTTTAGTCGTTATCAAGTGATCTGTGTATGCACAAGTTCTATTTGCAAACATGTCTGATATACCGACTACAAGTGATAGTAGGGCGCATTTAAAATGATAACTTATACAAAAAATAAAACCACCAACATACAACCTGTAGCTTGTATGCAGGTTTGTTCAAGTTGTATGCAATTTGCAACTTGCATACAAATAACTTGCCTAATGGAATCGCGCCTTTAGTCTTTACCGACTGTACCTTACTGTACCAAAATATTAATTTTAGGTACTTACCGAACTAGGGGTTGAAAGTGGACGAGGTATGCCTGTTCTTTTTATGAAAATCCAGTTTCATCCCCTGGGGGTCGAGTGTGAACTATGTTTAAGGGTTGAGAGGAAACAAATAAAGAAATCTTTTTTTAGGGGTCGAGGGGCCGAGAGTGGACTAAACGTGAATTCCACTGTATATGCAAATATCGATTTTGTTTATTTTGTCTATTTCTTAAATAAAATTATATTTTTTCTTATTACACTTTGGGAAAAAAAAAGGTTCGTGATAAATGTTAAACTATGATTTACTTTGATACCTCCCTTTTTTCTAAGGAATTTGCAACTAACCCCAATAAGGAATAAATAATTACACAAAGCTAATTACCGACATATTTTTAATAGGTATTTTTTCATCAACTGGCAAGGATCCACCCATTATGACTAATCACACGCTGACAATGACGTCCAATGCTGCCAACCGTAAAAAAATAATCGGAAGAATTCTATCAGAATTTTTACAATTAGAGTTTTATTACGAAACGAAGTTTGATCAAAGTAACCCACAGGAATCAATGTCACCCCTTTCTACAGTACCTACCTAAAATTAATTAATTTTCTATAATAAGGTAGATCTAGATGGTAGTTACATTTTAACAAATTTGGGTAAAATCTGGGAATCACAGAAAATCTGTTCATCTATTCAACGAACAGGAAAATTTGAATAGCCTGAAGAATTTACAGAATTTTTCAACAGGAATATCTACAGCGGAGGAATGGCGTTTGGTACATTATAAAGAGGTTTTAATTAAAACAAAGAATCGGCTTTACAAGAGTTTCAGACAAAGATTACTTATTAATTACTACTTACCACGTAAATTCACGTAACAAATAGAGTTTCTATCTGGTCACGTAATATAAGCTGATCGGTAACAAACGTACAAAACATTAGGGCGACGCAATGGTGCGGCTGATTCCTTGGGCTTCGTTTTACCGGACCACGCACGCTATACGTATAATACACAGATATAAAGTCGAACTATATTTAACTAGTCCGACCACTATCATTATAACATCGAAACAAGTAGAATAAAATAAAGAAAAAGTTATTTACTTATTCGCAACCTTGTACGACGGACACAGAAAGGCGCACAACACACAACTACAAAAAAGAAAAAGATTTTGAAATAAAATAAATGTACGGGTGAAATTCCTCGTAGATCATGGCAACTCATGTTCTGGGAACGAAAATACCTTAATTACCACGGATGATGTTACTACACCTTGACATATCGAGGTCCTTTCTTGCCTCAGACCATCACTGTCGGTACGGGTAGTCATTAGCCCGAAAGTCTGACAACTGGTCTAACCTTAGAATAAAGGTTTTCATACTTTCGCGATTTGTACACATTATAAAAATACTAAATCTCGGCTCTAATCGCGTAGAAAATTTTATTAGGCAGAAAAATACCTTATTTATCCCGACGTTTCGACCGAATTTCACCGGCCGTGGTCACGGGTAGACTGAAGTGGTGGAGCAGTTGTCATCTTCGTGAAGCAAGGGTATTTTCATCTACCCACACTTGATCTTGATTTTTAAGAATATTATTTTCGTCGGTACTTCGACACACCACACTAACGACGTCTTTACAGTCGCCTAAAACAATATTGAAATTTATTGAAGACAAACGAATACAGTGGGTACCTATGACGTCCGAAGAGGAAAGAGAAAAAACCGGGGGTAAACAGAGTGCCAGCTTTCATGCCATATTTAAAGGGTGTGACGGATTAAATTGGTACAGTACTACAAAAATACGCCATTAAGACTGTATATAGTCCTCTCTCCAAAGTATCAAGGCAACTGCGTACTCCAAAGGATGTAATTCCTCTTCAGACACCTGGCGTCTACAAGATTGACTGCAACTGTGGTAGTTCCTATATCGGGCAGACCAAAGGAACAATAGCAGAACGGGTCAAGGAACATATCGCTGCAGTCAAGAACCGCCAGATCAACAAGTCCGCAATAGCCGAGCATCTTCTGGAGTCCGGTTCCAATCACTGGATAGAATTACATAGTCCAGAAATCCTCTCCACCGATCGTCACTATTATCTCAGAATAGTACGTGAAGCGATTGAAATTAAGAAGTACAAGAATTTCAATCGGGAAGATGGATACAAACTATCAACACCATGGAATCCGGTCATCAGCAAGTGTTATCGTCGACGGGACGTTTTAGGCGAGTGTAAAGACGTCGTTAGTGTGGTGTGTTGAAGTACCGACGATACTAATATTCTTAAAAATCAAGATCAAGTGTGGGTAGATGAAAATACCCTTGCTTCACGAAGATGACAACTGCTCCACCACTTCAGTCTAGCCGTGACCACGGCCGGTGAAATTTGGTCGAAACGTCGGGATAAATAAGGTATTTTTCTGCCTTATAAAATTTTCTACGCGATTAGACCCGATTTAGTATTTTTATAACCTTAGAATGTCGGTATTCCCCAGTAACTGGGTAGCGACGGTCGGATGGCAGGCGCTCTGTGTAAAATACTGATAATCAGCCTCTGGTTAGACAGGAAGATGACGACAACATAGGAAAAAGGATAAGAGGAAGGCGGAAGGAGTTTTGTTACTAAAGCGTGTGTGCTGCCAGCATATCTAACCATATACCTTTTTAGAACTCTTTAGTTAGGTTTAGCTAGTAATAAACCATGCTATGAATTAAAAACACACATTGCAAAAGGCGAATACTATCGAAGAAAAGTTTTGCTTTTCCTTTTCCTTCAGGGTCAACAGCTATCTAAGTTATGTAGCAATATCTTTCAGACATAAAGACCACAATTCTGCATTTATCTGCAAATGCATAGGATGCTAGCCCAGCTTAGTAGCACATAATTTGTAGGTATAGATGTGAGGTGCGGGCAATGTAACGGCGCGTAACGATTGCTGACCACAATTTTTTCTTCGAAGTTACGGTTCTATGTGAAAAGAGTTATTTCCCTTTCTGCGTTGCCAATTTATTAAGATCCAATTGACTTGGTAGGTGATGGACTTATACCTATTTAATTTTATTCAACAGAAATACGCTTAGCTGCCGAAATAGGTTTAATGAAATAAAAAAGATTGTTGTAAGGTACTACTTGTAGTAATGTAGTATGCCAAAATAATGCCAACCCGCACCAGGCCAGCGTGGTGGACTACGGCTTAAAACCTTCTCATTCTGAGAAGAGGCCTGCGCCCAGCAGTGGAATAGTAATGGGCTGATTAAGGTTATGCTATTGTTCCTCCTCAAAACTAAATTAATTATACCATATACTTAGTATTCGCTCCCAACGATTGATTTCAGAGAGAAGTCGTGTATTAGAGACGGCCTGTGTAGTGAGTGCTGGGCAAACAGGAATGTTTGGAGGCAGTCGCCACGATATTGGTGGCTACCTCAAGCGTTAAAGTGCGATGTGGCATGTTGAGCGAATGAGTGCTCTTTGTGGTAAACGGGGAAATAGAAACGCAAATATAAAAATATTCTGAGCAAAAATATGCAGAAGTGAGATGAAAGTTTAGAATTGTCGAAGGAAAAAGCACCTGGGTTCTGTATGTTAATAAAATTACTCGAGCAGGCGAATGTCAATTTCAAGATTCTAAGATCAGCAATGTACCTATATATATATGTATTTACGGGTTACAGCCACTGTGCATTACGTCCGATACGAATCCGATAAAATATGATCCGAACTAGCAGCAGATGCTGAGTATTATTTGTGTGAACAGTTCTGCACTGCACAGCAACAGTTCTGCACTCGGATGATTAGAATTTCGCAGATTTGCAGCCTAGTTTCCTCGGATCTCGGATGCGGGTCGGACGGAATGCACTAGCGCTCTAATTCCTTGATATTAATTTGATCTGTTACGTGTGGCAGTCGTGAAATTACCTTCTCAATGCCCCGTTAGAAAAACCCAGTCTTTGATTTATATAACCACCATTTTTGACATCATTGAAATAGATGAAATGGTTTATTTTAATAATTGAAAGACCGAAATTTTCAGTTCAGACTGCCATCTTCAAACTCTCTTACATTCAAGTATGAACTTGGAATCGATAGTATGCGCAGAATGTTAGAAATGAAAGCTTTCAGTAATAATGGGGTAGATTAACAGCTGCATACTTGGAGTGTGTTTTATAACTTTGCACAAGTTTGTACGACAGTTTGTTTACGATATTGAGAAGTGGAAAGCCGGGCATGCTGTGACGAAATTTAAAAAAAAAGAAACGAATAAATCATATTCGGTGAACACTCGGACCAATTAACAGCACAGTGACAGACCACGTCCCGATTTTGTTAAAAAAAACATGTTAAGGGCTATTTCTAACGAAAATAAGACCGCAGCAGACCTAGCTTTAAGTTCAGGTAATAGGTGTTTATTTGTGTCATACTTTCTAGCGGTGACATGACTTTATACGAACTTGTACACTAAAATAAAAAAAAATAATACTATAAAGACTTCGCAGAAAACAATAATCAACGTGTCACCGCCAGGAAGTATTCTATCTAGCGGGCGCTATATATTTCACTAAGTGCCGATTTCACCAACGTCGGATAACTTTAATCGAGGAATAAATTTGACGTTTTGACAGCTTTTGCATAGAAATTCTGTCAAAACGTCTGTCTTATTCCTTGGATAAACGCTATCTGACGTTGGTAAAATCGAGCCTTAGTAGTATTCCACTTTTAGACTTTGTTATGGGCCAAGAAATATGTACGGAAAGTGTATGTTGTATGTTGTAATGCAAAGCAGACAACTTACGATAAATTGAAGCTCAAGATTTGACTTGGTTAGTTTTCAAATACAAGTTATCTTATATTTGGCTAATCTACTTATCTTCTTTATGTTATACGCAAGTAACTGTTTTTATTGTAAGGTCAACAGAATTATCATACTCTTCTAAAAATTTGGTTTGCTGGTAAAAACTAGCCAAGTCAAACTTGAGCTGCAATGTATCATAAGTTGTCTGCTTTGTGTAAATAATTCGACTGTTCAAATTTAAGAAGTTATATCTATACATATAATAAATCTGTAGAGTTGGCGTGTCTGTACATAGCAAATATTTTGAAAAAACCTGGTTGGGGTGTTAAACGATAACCAATAGAACCCATTTTTAACATTTTTGGAATTTTTGTCTGTTTGTCTGTTTATCTGTTTGTTTGTTCAAGCATCACGTAAAAACAACTGATCCAATGTTGTTGACTTTTATAAAAAAATATTGTGCTTATCTCCATGTAGCATATCGTTTTTGTTTCATCGCAATCGGTTCACGCAATTAAAAGATATGCGAATTTTAAGTGCCCTAGAAGAAGTTAGCATGTATTCGTTTATACCATTTCATTTCAATAGATGGCGTTAGGTGTATCAAATCACGTTGTGAGGAAATATATTACAACGAATAAATCCACAAATTACCTAATATTAATTGTTGAATTGGTACCTATTCTCAGTCTACGGAAGGTCTATTGAAATGCTATCCTCATGAAGAAGGTACTAAGCTTTGATAAAAAAAAAATCGAAGATATTGTTATTTAGAATTTATTAGGTCCCTATCTATCTGAATGGCAGTGGAAGAGAAATACACTCAATTTCATAAGTAAGTGTATTCTAAATTGTTAATTGTGCAATTGAAATACTCATAATATATTTTATTAATATTATCATAAATCTGTAGACTTGCCGTGTTTGAAATTTGAAAATATTTTTAAAATAATAGTGGGGATGGTTAAAAGATAAGAAAAAAAACCATTTCGATCATTTTTGGACTTTGTGTCTGTTTGTCGGTTTGTTTGACTCAGTGTGATTGACTTTTATAGACAATATTGTGCGTATCTCGGAGTAACATTTAGTTTCTGTTTCATCTTAATCGGTTCGCTCAATCTAAAGTTATTAGAATTTAAAGTCATTAAGAAAAAAAATAGCATCATTTGTTGTAGCATAATTGCTCAATAGATGGCGTTGCGTGTGTACTAAATTACGTAATCTATTTTCCGTTCAGTTTTAAACGTATAGGTACAGTTCTCGGTTAGCTTATGTTATGCTATGAAGCTGCTTCTCGCACGATTAGCTCTATGTGGCTCTCTCCCGTGTACCTAAGCAACCTGAGCTATCTTTATGCACAAATCCCTTTTTTTACATATCGTTGGTAAATCCTCATGGATGTCCCTCGCCCGGGGAAGGCGAGGGGGTCTGCCGGACTCTTACCGGCTAAAAACCAACGGTGTACCTCCTTCTAACCTAAGGCCGGGGTCACGGTATTCGCTATTACATGCACCGCAACCCCGGCATGTCTTGGCCCACCAGCTTCTTCTGGTGGACTTCTCCAGTGGTGGGGCAATTTGTCCCCTGCCCCACTTCCTTCTGAGAGGCGCGCGCGGAACACGGCGCGCCATCCTCCCGGGCCTGTTACTGGTCGGGTGACGGGTCCCTAACCCGCCGCCCGCAGGCCACTCACTAGGGTCGCCGGAGATCGTCACGCGCCCTCCGGCGCCCGGTGCGTCTAGCGCGAGAAGGGAGGGAGGAAGACGCCTCCCTCTCCCTCTCCAGTGCCTCCTTGGTGACCATCACTTCCTCACAAAAGGAAGCGACGACCTCCCACGCACTCTCGCTCCCCACCATGGACAGAACCACAGCCGGAAGCGAGAGGTCTCACCCACTGCCGCAACCAGGTCACGGCGCTGCGCTGTCCACGCAGCGCACACTTGCAGCGTGTGCTGCGCCGTGTGCTCCTGACAGTCCACACAGTGGTGACACCCGGGTGTCTGCTCCCGGCCTATACGACACAGGCACTTCCCGAAACAGCCATGTCCCGAGAGTACCTGCGTCAGCCGGAAGCTGAGGGCGCCATGATGCCTCTCCAGCGACATGCACACATCCCTGGTGTTTCCACTGCTAACATTGTTCACCGGGAAACCTTATTATAATGGACCTGACTACTGATAGAAATACCTACAACATATTTTGTTTAGTAAAAATTCTAATTTTCTAACATAAAGCACCCGAAGCTATGTGAGGTTTCCGTTTTTTTATGCATTTTTTCATAGTTGTTAGAACAAACAAAGATTTTTTAAATCCACCTAATCTATACCTACATAATAATAATTTGAGATAGGCAAGTAATGTTGTTCTACGACTTCTACGCATACGAAGTTGCGGGCACAGCTAGTTTTTAAATAAGTAGCAAACATTGTTATAAGTTCAGGATTATCTATAGACTTGGCACCCATTTAGATATCAATTCTTTTGTCGGCGAAGACGACAACCACACATATTCTTATTATTGAACTTGGTTCCAATTTTCACATTTATGTTTTTGATGGGATTTATATTTATTAGGGTAAGTATTACTTAATCAGCCAATTACTACCCCAATGCTGGGTACGGGCCTCTTCCCAGAATGAGACGGCTTTAAGCCTTAGTTCGCCACGCTGGCCTGGTACGGACTTTTTTTTTTTACTTTTTTTTTTTTACTTGGGGAGAACCTCATGGACTGTCCCCCGTCTGGGGAAGACGGGGGGGTGTGCCGGACTTTTACCGGCTAAAACCACCACGGTGTCCCTCCTTCTGACCTAAGGCCGGGGTCGCGGGATTCGCTATTGCATGCACCACGACCCCGGCATGTCTCGGTCCACCAGCTTCTTCTGGTGGACTTCTCCAGTGGTGGGGCAATTTGTCCCCTGCCCCACTTCCTTCTGAGAGGCGCGCGCGGAACACGGCGCGCCATCCTCCCGGGCCTGTTACTGGTCGGGTGACGGGTCCCTAACCCGCCGCCCGCAGGCCACTCACTAGGGTCGCCGGAGATCGTCACGCGCCCTCCGGCGCCCGGTGCGTCTAGCGCGAGAAGGGAGGGAGGAAGACGCCTCCCTCTCCCTCTCCAGTGCCTCCTTGGTGACCATCACTTCCTCACAAAAGGAAGCGACGACCTCCCACGCACTCTCGCTCCCCACCATGGACAGAACCACAGCCGGAAGCGAGAGGTCTCACCCACTGCCGCAACCAGGTCACGGCGCTGCGCTGTCCACGCAGCGCACACTTGCAGCGTGTGCTGCGCCGTGTGCTCCTGACAGTCCACACAGTGGTGACACCCGGGTGTCTGCTCCCGGCCTATACGACACAGGCACTTCCCGAAACAGCCATGTCCCGAGAGTACCTGCGTCAGCCGGAAGCTGAGGGCGCCATGATGCCTCTCCAGCGACATGCACACATCCCTGGTGTTTCCACTGCTAACATTGTTCACCGGGAAACCTTATTATAATGGACCTGACTACTGATAGAAATACCTACAACATATTTTGTTTAGTAAAAATTCTAATTTTCTAACATAAAGCACCCGAAGCTATGTGAGGTTTCCGTTTTTTTATGCATTTTTTCATAGTTGTTAGAACAAACAAAGATTTTTTAAATCCACCTAATCTATACCTACATAATAATAATTTGAGATAGGCAAGTAATGTTGTTCTACGACTTCTACGCATACGAAGTTGCGGGCACAGCTAGTTTTTAAATAAGTAGCAAACATTGTTATAAGTTCAGGATTATCTATAGACTTGGCACCCATTTAGATATCAATTCTTTTGTCGGCGAAGACGACAACCACACATATTCTTATTATTGAACTTGGTTCCAATTTTCACATTTATGTTTTTGATGGGATTTATATTTATTAGGGTAAGTATTACTTAATCAGCCAATTACTACCCCAATGCTGGGTACGGGCCTCTTCCCAGAATGAGACGGCTTTAAGCCTTAGTTCGCCACGCTGGCCTGGTACGGACTTTTTTTTTTTACTTTTTTTTTTTTACTTGGGGAGAACCTCATGGACTGTCCCCCGTCTGGGGAAGACGGGGGGGTGTGCCGGACTTTTACCGGCTAAAACCACCACGGTGTCCCTCCTTCTGACCTAAGGCCGGGGTCGCGGGATTCGCTATTGCATGCACCACGACCCCGGCATGTCTCGGTCCACCAGCTTCTTCTGGTGGACCTCTCCTGTGGTGGGGCAATTGTTCCCCTGCCCCACATCCTTCCGAGAGGCGCGCGCGGAACACGGCGCGCCATCCTCTCTGGGCCCGTTACTGGTCGGGCGACGGGCTCCCAACCCGCCGCCCGCAGGCCACTCACTGGCCTGGTACGGACTACATGAGCCATCGTGTACTTTTTGGAGCCCTGGTCAGGTGTCAATAGATTTCGTTTTCGTTAACGCAAGTGATAATCAAATTCTAGGGTTATTATTCTAAAATTCTAGTGGAACCGATAAGTTAAAAAAAATAAGTTTATTTTATATCATTTTGGCTATCATTGTATGTCGAGGAGTCTCCATTTAAGCATAGAAAATGCCTGTAGTTGAAGGCTCCGCTCTACATTATGAATTACATTACTGATCCGCATATGAATTCAGAAACTCAGACCCGGTATCAGACCCTCCTGTATGCTGCCGTCCTTATTAAAAACAACGCAAGTGCTTGGTGGTAACTTTCGAGAAAATTGTGCCAAAGTTTTTTTTCTTATTTTTGTTATCCCGAAGAAACTAAGAGGAATATTAAAAAAAAAATTGTTCCGTATTGAAGCTTTAAATGTGAACTTTGTGTGTGCGATGCTATATTTATATATTTAGTTAATTTTAATATTTAAAAAGACCAAAAACTTATAAAGACTAGTAAACATGGATTGCAATAAGATTAAGTTACCATGCATAAACAACGCATATGTAGCAAGTGCGTGATTTATGTCTAGGAATTGCATTTGTGATATTTACGTCTAGAAAAGATATGAGAGAACTTAGATGTAAGTTCATATTTCCAACCTATTTACAGCAAATGTGTTCATTATGCCTAAAACAAATAAACGTAATATAAATCAATCACTTATTATAAACGTCACAAGTACCAAATGCGTTAGTTATGCTTAGTATTTTCTTGTCTGAATTCGGGGTGAACTAAGCATAAATAAAGCATTGTTCATTTACAGTGCTTACTACTAGTGTGTATTGAATATTGGGTCATGTATTTTTACAGCAACGTTGATTACGATGCTTATAACTATTAAAATGATTGGAATGTAGCAATTACGCTGTTTATACATATAAAATGCTTTGTCCTGAATGACTGACTGACGGATCAACGCACAGCCTAAGCCGCTGATCGTAGAGACCTGAAACTTGGAGAGTGTGTTCTTTGTATGACGTAGGCATCCGATAAGAAAGGATTTTCCGAAATGCTACCCCTAAAGGGGTGAAAAAGGGGGCAAAGTTTGTATGGGACAACATGATTCCTTGGTCCAATCTACTTCAAATTTTGCATAATCCTTTTTTAACAGAATTGATGGAAGACGTGTTTCGTATTTTATTGAAATTCATCCCCTAACGGGGTTAAAAAGGGGAAGAAAGTTATTTCTCATAGTTTTCTTTTAGTTTGTCTTATAAGTTTAATTTAGCGTGTATTGTTTTTCACAATGTTTTTACATTTATAAATTTGTCTGCGTCCATTTTTAAAAATGGGTGCAGAGTTGGCTAACGTCAATGGGAAATTAATAAACCTTAAATTTAGGCAGCGGGTACGTTTTATAACGTAGGCATCCACTAAGGAAGCATTTTACAAAATTCCTCCCCTAAGCGGGTGAAAAAAAATCACACAAGCGAAGCTGTGGGCAAAAGCTAGTAATTACTATAAAATGTAAACTAGTAAAGATATCAAAACTTGGCCGGTTGATCCCGGTAGATCTCGTTTCGCTGATTCTGAATATATTAATAACTCGATTTTGTCAAAATGTCGATTGCGTTGTTTATGATAAGGACGGCAGTATGGAAGGCAAGCGTTCAACTAGGCTATCACTGCTGTATCTGGGTAAAGATATTCGTAACTGTTAACTAATAAAAATTTGTGGTAGCCAGAAACAAAACAGACTTATACTAAAGCCGTACAGACATCTCATCTAAATATTACGACACTCAATTTAGAAAACTAAATTTGATATTCCATCTCATCCTCCCTCACAATATTAAGTTCATATAGACAGGCTATTAGCTTCGTGGCGTATCACATGATGGATGATGGCCCCGGCGGCGTGTTCCACATATTGGCAAAGGAAATTGTGATGCACTGCAAGCCGCGGTTCAAAATTATATTAGTATAGACAGACTTGTAATGAGTCCACAATTTACTTGAGACCTTATTATGTTTCGCCGTAGAACGTAATTGAATTTGAACACGATGTGAGCTTCCTATGTGGTTAGAAAATTAGACTATCTTTAAAAGGTATACATGGGAAAATGTTTAAGAATTCAGGCTCACAATGAACATTAATGCAGTACAAATAACCATAATTGTCATTATAATAAAATTATGCACTTGATGAGACACGTTCAGATGACTGATGACGTAGACATGGGTACTGTACACACATAAATCTCTTAAAAAGCAGATGTAATGTACTACAATTTAAGCCATGCGCTTCGGCAATCTTCGTGTTTCCGAATTTGTTCGAATAATGCGACTAATTAAGTGGCCTATCCGGAATTGATCCAAAGAGTACGAAGCCGGAGAGTTTTATTTATACTTCTATACTAATATTATAAAGAGGAAAGATTTGTATTTTTGGATTTTTGTATTTTTGTATGTAACGAATAAACTTAAAAACTACTGGACTGATTTCAAAAATTCTTTTGCCATTAGAAAGCTACATTATCACTGAGTAACATAGGCTACGGGCGGAGCCGTGAGGACACAGCTAGTAATATTATAAAGACACACAAAGAAGGTCGCATAATTCGTACAAATTCGGTAATACGAAGATTGCCGAAGCGTATAACTTATGTCGTAGAACTTAGTTGCCTCGTATATCTTTTGTCCACCATAATACCCAGAATAATTATCTTCTGCTGGACGTACGTCTCTCTCTGAATGCGGGGCAATGTCAGTCAAGGCTCACTCATTACGCTGGGAAAGCAAGTTTTTTTTTCAAACTGTATTTCAGCACTGACTAGAACTTTTTAAAAGAATATTGGTGTGCTGATCATATGGGAGTGAATCACGGGCGAGCCACCAGTGAAATAAATAGCAATGTTCTGTTGACTAGCCTCTAAGCTGAAGGGCAAGCAATCAGTTGTACACGTGCGAAAATATATGAAAGTAACACTAAAGTTTATTACCAGCACGCTTATTCCAATAATCAGATAGATACAGAAGTACTGCTCTTCTCCCCATACAATGAGTTAAAAAAAGCTAATATCCTGATTATCAATTCAGCACGTAACTTATCAGTGCTGAACCATGCTCGTCAAACGTATTGTGATAAGTCGAAGCATGTTGCTTCCCAATCGAATGTACAGGCAAAAAACCATTGTCCAATCTTTATAGAGAAAACAAAGGTTGGCAAGTCTTAAGGCCTGGTCAGACAAAGAGCGTGGCTGAGTGCGATATTTGCATCGCGTGTTGATCGCGTGCTCTTGGCGCCACCTGACTGCCACAGCACGCCAAGCTTCGCATGGCAGTCTTTGTGTGGCGTCTTTCCATATATTGTCATAGTAATTCGCACACCAAGAGCACCCGATCAAAACGCGACGTGAATATCACACCCAGCCACGCTCTCTGTCTGACCAGGCCTTTTGAACGTCGACTACAAAACACAGCTCACCCATATTCGCCCGCTATTTGAAGTGAACCTTCTGTACTGATTTATTTAGTGTTAGCCCGCTTGTTATGATTTTAGCAACACGATTATTTTTTTCCCCTTTATATTCCACCCTCGGATAAAATGTCCCATGTCGTAAAATGACATTTTCGTTTTTTATGACGAGCTAGAGTTATACTGCTCGTGTAGGCAGTTATTTCTTCTTATTTTGTTACGCAAGTTGATGTCTGCCTTGTTGGTCTAGTGGTGGCAAGCGCGACTGCTAATCGTGAGGTCCTGGGTTCGATCTCAAGGTCGGGCAAAGCGTTATTGGGTTTTCCGTGTGGAATTCCTCAGTAACAGCCTGGAGTTTGGATATGTGTTTGTTTGATTTCCATAGGCTCGCCCCCTATTACATGGGACTTAAACATAACGGCGAAATGAGGGTGTTACTATACACCTCTGCCCTACCCTTCGGGGAACACGGGCGTGATATTATGTTATGTAAGTTGATGTGTACCGATACTAATTCACTCTTTGAAGCTAGGGTTATCAAGACTTGTGTTTTTGTCAGTTAGAAAAGTACTGGTTTCGAGACATAAAAGAATATAGTAGTACTTATTACTAGGTAAAACCAAGGCCCTCATATCTTTCCATGGAAGGCGTATATTATTGATCCGATTAGGTTGATAATTGCATCAATACTTATTTATAAGCGGCTCGTTGCTAATTAACAACCACGCGGATCATCTGGTTTGCTATGTTAAGCTGAGCCTGCCGCGGTCAGTCCGTGGATGGGTGTCCATTCGTTACACATCGAGATCCCTCCGTGCCTCGGAGAGCACGTTAAACAGTCGGTCCCGGGTGTCATATGAATTCTATGACGGTCGTTGCGGTCAGTCAGAAGTCCAAGAGTCTGACAAACTGTCTAACCTTAGTATATCGGCATTGCCCAGTATCTGGGTCGCTCCGTGTAAAATACTAGTATTCAGTCGCATCTGTATAGACAGGAAGCTGACCCCAACATAGTTGGGAAAAGACTATACGCAGAACGAACGGATTTATCTTCTATCTATCTATCTTCTATCTATATATCTTATCTATATCTTCTATATCTATATTTCTATATTACTTATATAAAAGGAGAAGCTGACTGACTGACTGACTGATCTCTCAACGCACAGCCTAAACGGCTGGGGTTAGAAACTTGAAATTTTGACAGTAGGTTCATTTTGTGACGTAAACATCCACTAAGAAGGGATTTCTCGAAATTCAACCCCTAAGGGGGTGAAATAGGGTTTTTAAGTTTGTATGTAAGTCTGTCATTTTTGAAGTAAGAAGCTTGAAATTAAATATTAAGGTTTTTGGTTAGAAATAAACGTACATGTGTTTGAGCATTTTTGGAAATTCAACCCTTAAAGGGGTGAAATACGTGTTGAAAGTTTGTATGAGAAATCTGGTACTTTTGAAGTAAGAAGCATGGGGAGAAACTGACCGACTGGCTGACTAATCTAGCAACGCACAGCCTAAACCGCTGGGGGTAATAAAAGACGGACGTTTTGGATTTTAAAATGTCACTTTAAAATGGGCTTAACGAGGATTTCAAACTTCACGCAAGCGAAGCTGCGGGCAAAAGCTAGTTTATGATATACCACTGAACTGATAACTAAAATAATGATAGTTAAATGCAAATACAGGGTTGTAAGTACATAAAACTTTATCAGACTTCAATATGAATTTAATACAATCAACCAATAAACATAACTTTATTAATTTGTTCACGAAACTGATTCTATTAAAACTGAAGTGTTTTTTACGTTTTACTCCGGATCAGTTGAAACAAGTTCATATTTTTGGTGATTGAACAATTAGGGAGAACTTTTAATTAATCTAGATGTTTGAAATATAACAAGATTTAATAAAATGTTGCGTATTCGTATAAATTTGTGAGTATTTGTTGCAATCAGCAGGGGGGTGCGATAACCCACGAGATTCCTGCGTACAAACCTCCTTAAACCTCCTTCCTGCATAAACGATTTGTAATTCGGTCTATTTTGTTTATTTTTTCTATCTTGGCTAAGTATCATAGAATTACGTTGTTGAAATTGCCATTCATTCGTCATGAAAACAAACTATAAACCTATATTTATCATAGTTACGTAAATAACAGAAAAATCTTATGTTGCTGTCTCAACTGCCTCGTTGGTCTAGTGGTGGCAAGCGCGACTGCTAATCGTAAGGTTCGATCCCCAGGTCGGGCAAAGTGTTATTGGGTTTTTCCGTGTGGAATTCCTCAGTAGAAGCCCGGAGTTTGGATTTATGTCCGGTTGATGGCAATAGGTTCGCCCCCTATTACATGGGACTTAAACACGGTGAAATGAGGGTGTTACTATACACCTGTGGCCACCATTTTGGGTAATACAGGCGCGATGTTACGTTATCTTATGTTCTTATTTTTTTTCCCATCAGCTGCGCTAATTTATAAACAAAGGTCAAACCGAGAAAAAACTGCACGAGATTTTAATAAAATTCATACTTGAGTCGAAACGCTAACATACCTATAAAATCAACATATTTTATAATATAACTTTATTTAGGCTCTTAGCTGAGCTCGGTCCTCGCTGGCAACGTGTTACGCAATCAAGTGTGGTATCGAAAAACATGGAGTGTGGTATAAAAACGTTTGCCGTGATGAGGGGTGACCGGGAGAGCCTTTTTGTGACCCTCTACTATGACGAACATTAAAAGGGACAACTTGGAGAGAATGCATACTGGATGGACGAGGATTATATTATTCGGTTGAACGCTTGCCTTCCATGCAGGAGGGTCTCAGTTCGATCACGGCCCGCACCTCTGACTTTTCGAATTTCAATGGTTAAGTTCTTCATGGTGTCTTATTAACTTGATTTGTACCTAAGTTATTGATTATTCCTCAGTTTTCCTTTATTTTAAGAAACAATGTTATTAGACAGTATATTTGATCCTTATCTACTAATATAAAAAAACAGATTGATATTTTTTCGCATTTTTGTTGGTTTGATCGGGAATCGAGTAGTAATTTATTATTAGTAACTTTTGATAAAAATTACAATACGGTCAGGGGCGTAGCTACCGCTGTATCAGTCGTATCAATGATACGGGGCCCCCGGGCTACAGGGGCCCTGACGTGTGTAATTTCTTATGAGAAAAATAGTTACACTCCATTTCGTCTTCGCTGCAATCGGGTAAAAGGGCCCTCCGACAAATTTTGGTACAGGGCCCGTCTAGGGCAAGCTACGCCACTGAATACATTACGTACCTACTGTAACAAAATATTATAGACTATGTAAATGCCATCGTTAGTTGATGTGATCTAGTGAGATGTCCATTTTATTCTCCGTCTCTGAGCTGCTTTATAAGTATGCAGTCTAGTGTGTTATACCCGCTAGTTTGAACCGCATGAATGTGTAATTTCACACCGCGCGCGCCTCAATAGAGGACATTCTCTATTTTTCCCAAGCCATTATAAGGCTGGTTGTTATTACCCGACATGCCAAGAACCCGTGACATTTTGGTGATGTCATTCTGAAGGTTATAAGCTTTAATAATACGTATAATAACTTTTAAATAAGGCGAAACACACGCTGCCCCGCGTTACACTGTAGGGTGCGTGGCGACGGAGCCACAACACTGCGCGTGAATGCGTTTTCTGTGTGTTGCACTACGCGAGTTTTCTATACAAACACAGATACTTGCAAACAAAGTAAGAATACGCACTCCCGCGCTACGCTGCGTGATGCAGTGCAGTGTGCGAATTGCCTTAATAATTTTAAACCACTCCTGACGTTGTAATGTGGCTGTCAATCTTCGTTAGCGATTATTATTAATGCGGTAAGTGCTTTCCATAACAAATTATTCGAGCTCCAACACGATGGGTCTGCAACTAGTCATTGCCGAGTGCCGATTGCCTCCCTGAGCTACCTTCCAAGTCCTCGTCCAAGTCCAAGTCTTGAGGCAAAATCAAGGAATCTGCCTGATTATTTGCTATTTTAGAGTGGTGTTAACAAACTTCCGATCTCAAGTCCATCGGACGAGCGAAATTCAAATAAATATACATTGTATGGCAGAGATCTCTACACCGATTGTGAAAAGAGTTGATTATCTTCATAAAGAGCTGATCCAATTTTCATTAAACAATGCCCATAATCATCTAGATTAAACCAGCTTTCAAACAAAAAAGAAACACATTGAAATCGGTTCATCCGTTTGGGCGCTACGATGCTACAGACAGACAGAGGCTTCAAACTTAATAACACCCTTCTATTTTCGTCGGTGGTTAAAAATTATATTATGCTAAGGTTCTATGCAAGGTCGAGTCGATAGGACTAAGGCGGATAAAGATATGTTAATTTTTTTTCCACCCCTTTATTCAGAACATTTCGATAGTTCAGTTAGCTAGTCAGCAAGGTTGGTAGCGGGACTAAATGCCTAGGATGCGCCGTACTTGAGTCAAACAGAACTAATAAACCACCTGGTTACATCGATGAGCTTTTTGTTAACATAACATCACGCCTGTATTCCCCGAAGGGTTGGGCAGAGGTGTATAGTAACACCCGCATTTCGCCGTTATGTTTAAGTCCCATGTAATAGGGGGCGTGTCTATTGCCATTAACTGAGCACGAATACAAACTCCGGGCTGCTACTGATGAATTCCACACGGAAAAACCCAATAACACTTTGCCCGACCTGGGGATCGAACCCAAGACCTCACGATCAGCAGTCCCGCTTGCCACCACTAGACCAACGAGGCAGAGCTTTTTGTTAGAGTTTTAATGCAAGAAATGTGCGAGTATATTGTTCCTAACATGTTTCATTTCAGAAGACATTAATTAGTTAAACATTTATAATTCAATAGATAATAATATACTCTTAAATTACAATTTCGGTTGGTAACATAATTCTGAAAACATGAATTGGTGTTTAAAATGAAATATTACGTCGTGGCGAATCCCCGTGCCTAATGGACAGACCTTTTTGTGGCCATTAGAACTGTAATTCTCAATTTTTATATAATAGCTGTTATGCGTGATATTCATGTTTATGGATGTAGACCGCCTTGTCCAAACAGCTATGTTGTGGTCGGCTTCCAGTCTAACCAAATACGGCTCAGTAGCAGTATTTGGCATGGAGCAACTGCCATTACATACATACAAACACAGTACTCACCCCTTTTTCTCGTGGGGGAAGGTAGAAACTATAGAACGCCCTGCTACGATCCTTAACATACTCCTTTCGCATCATCCACATTCGTACATCATGTCATACACGCACGCCGGTTGAGAGTACTACGCACCAGTCCTTTGTAAAGAACATCGCCAATAACATGGATATATGTTTCCCAAGGGCGTCCTCTACGGGCTTTTCCATTCACAAGACAACTGTCATTAGACCTCCGTAATTCAGTTACTGGGCAATGCCGATATCATAAAGTTAGACCGGTGGTCAGACTTTCGGCCCTTTGACTACCCGTAACGACTGTCATAAGTATTCGTATGTAACTCAGAACCGACAGTGTAATATGTTTTCCGACTCACAGAGGGGTCTCGATGTGTAACGAATGGTCGCTCATCCAAAGACTGACCGCGGCAAGAGTAACTTAACCTCGCAGATCGTACAGTTGTTAATTTTCCAGGAGCTAGGCCGTAGCCTTGGGAGGGTACTGGGGGTTCAACCCTCACCCCGAAACCTCAGACAGTTAAATTACTTTTAAATGTATACACTCGTTATTGTAATTGATTTTCTTGTTCAGGGTTCAACCCCTCCCGATCAAAATTCCTGGCTACGGCCTTGTCCAGGACCCTCTACAAAGGCAGAGAACGGAGGATGCAGCTGCTTATCCTGTTGACTAATTCTCTAAGAGTATCTATTTTGATAGGATTCTTTAATTCACCGTCAATGTATTGCTCGCTACTTCTATGGCCTCAGCCCGAACGTTTTATTCGTGTCACGTACCGTCCCTCTCATATTTTTATTGTCCGCAACAGCTTAAGAAAATGCCCACCACTGAAAAACAAGGGGCTTTTAATGGTTTTCTGTGAAAACAATATGAATTATTGAATAATTCGTGTTTTTGAATTGAGATGCCATAATTGTTCGAGAGCTTTGAGATTTATGTTTTGAAATGTGAAATCGTTTTTATAACATAAAATAAAATCACACCTTGTATTCCCCGAAGGGTTCGGCAGAGGTGTTTTAGTACACTTTCGTTTCGCCAGTTATGTTTAAGTCCCATGTAATAGGGGGCAAGCCAATTGCCAACAACCGGGCACAGTTCCAAAATCCGGGCCGCTACTGAGGAATTTCACATGTAAAAACCCAATAACACTTTGCCTGACCTGTGAATCGAACCCAGGACCTTGCGATCAGCAGTCGCGCCTGCCACCACTAGACCAACG
Organism: Amphipyra berbera; assembly: GCA_910594945.2. Lineage (NCBI taxonomy): Eukaryota > Metazoa > Arthropoda > Insecta > Lepidoptera > Noctuidae > Amphipyra > Amphipyra berbera. The sequence continues at coordinate 22,430,649 of OU343122.1, forward strand.
AGGCAGTTCGTTTTTATACTTGTATTAATTTAATAAATAACGTAGATTCTATAGGTATATGGCTTAAAGTCTTTTGCATATGGAGGAGTCGCGGCTATTGATTTAACAACCGCGCGGATCGTACGATATGCGAGGTTAAGCTACACTTGCCGCGGTTTGTCCGTGGATGGGAGTCCGTTCCTTACATATGGAGAACCCTCCGTGCTCAAATCAGAACACAGCAATACTGATTGACGGCTGAAATAGGTATGGCGGTAGTACTTCCCCGGACGAACTCTTTCACAAGGAGCTGTACTACTACTAAAGGATGATTTCCACCAAACGGTTCGCATGGTATCGGATCGGAAAGGATACGAACGGATGCGGCGTCAGCCGATCGCGTCCGGCAGGATGTCGATGCATACGATCGGCTTTGCACCGTCGCTTGCGAACGTATCCGTCTCTGCGCCTAGTCAAATAGTTTCATTCCTACCGTATTGACGTGTTCTAATTTTTGAAAATGCTTGAAGTTGACGTAGTATTACAGCCAAAAGGATCCGATCGGATACGACGACAAGCGAACGGAGCCGATCGCGCGTCGCAGCATACTTTCGGCTACGATCGCGTGACGCCCGCGTTCAAGCTGCTGTGCGCGGCTTGGTAATACAGACTTTAAATACTGTGTACACGATTTAATATCGTTTAAAGATTGTAAAATCTGTTCCGATCTGATGCGATGCGAGCCGTTTGGTGGAAATCATCCCTTACACTTCCTACTGCTATTGCTATTACTATACATTTATTTATGCTCATAATTAGTTAAAACTTGTTTTATTATCTCTACATACTACATTTATTAGCTGACCGTGGACATCGTGTTCATGTTCTGTGAGTAGTAAACTGTTGTACAAAGAATGTTTTATTAGACATGTTGTGTGTGTCGCTTATTGCGCTCGTGCCTCGTGGCGACATGTTTAATTTAAAAGTGCAATAACTCGAAAATTCAAGCGGTCAACGCTTCTGGCTGTTGGACTGGTATTAAATGCGTTTGTGGTGTAAATAGACGCTCTGGAGGGTGTGAATGATGAAGGGCAATGAACTGTACTGTTTACAAAGTGGAAGATCTATTTTCTTCTTTTCTTTTCTTTTTTAAAAAAAAAAAAAACGTTGCCCCACACTAGGATTTCTCCTGTATCGTGGGTGCGTTTACAGACACAAATCTTCACATGCACAAACACTCAGACCCGGAACAACTATCTGTAGGCCATACAAATATTTGTTCCGTGCGGGAATCGAACCCACGACCCGCAGCGCAGAAGCCAATCGCTTAGCCACTGCACCAAACGTGTCGTCAAAAAGAATATAAAAGAAAGATTGAGATTAAATATTGTTAGTGTTGTGGCATCGTACGCCATTCCGGCTCGAGTGGGCAGCCTTATTTTTAACAATGATCCATGCATTAACAGCTTCAGTTAATATTAATAGTGGCAACACTGCCCTTGATTGTCTTTGATAAAGTACCTGTGCCAGCGCAAATGATAAATACCTATATTTTTTTTATAATCTAGACGCACTGGCGCCATATCGTGAACACTACGTTTATACTATTTATAGTTTTCCATCGTATATAAATTGGAGTATCACTCACTACGTTCGACTACACCAAAGTATTATCAACTGAGGAAAGAGAAGTGTGAATGGAGACTCAAGTTACACGATCGTCGACTGGCGACCAACCAGGAAAACGCCGAAACAATGAGGTTTCGCCGTGTCCCGGGAATGGATAGTGGTGCCTATTCTCTTGTTCATCAACTAAACTAAAATAAGAGAATTAGGTACTATCTTTTACTAATAGACAGAGTGAGAAAAGGACAGTGATGAAGAACTAAGTTACAGATGTCAAACAAGTTGACGTCTTAAACTTCACCGTGTTTTTAGTCGACACGTTCTGACTTCTTTTACTCTCTGTGACACTTCTTTTATTTATGTCCGTCTCTTTCAAATTTAATCAGAGTGAAAGAGATGGTAATAGACTAAATTAAGTTTAGTTTGTACACAACCGAATCGGCATCACTATCCGATTTAGCTTTGACGATATTTCCATGTAGCCATCTAGTAGCTTTGCGTTTGAATATGCCACGAGAAGGCAACGATTGAAATCGATAAAAAAACAAAGCAAAAAATTACGTGACTGCAGTGCGCGTATTATAAAAGTAAAACTACTAAATAAATTCTTCTATTTTCAACCCATAAATACTCAGAGCTTTATATTTTGAACAAAAACCTGGTACTACAAACTTTGCCAGGGCTAAGCTTTAAAATATTATAGCGTGCTTAATCCTAGCGTGCATCTGCGATTTCCAACTAAGCCCATTAAAGAGGAAACTAACTTATACATGCAGTTCACATACACCATTATGCCCTTGCATTAAGGTCGCTTTTTGCAGTGACATGTGAGTCATAGAAACAAACTTAGTTTTGCAGTTTGCGAGGATCTTATATCTATGTGTTAAGGTTGGTTTTTAAAGTGAAATTATTGTTTTAATTTGCAAAAACTTGTTGCATACGACTTCGGAGTTAGCTTACACCAGTTTTATATTTACCTACTAGTGAATGCATGGCGGGTTATGTGTGGTTTAGTAAAAATCTCGAAAGTATACATTTTCTGTGACCAAACGTCGGCGTAAATTGTACTAAATTGACATAAGCGTTCCAATACATTTTATGGGTGTTTCTATTTTGTGTCGAACGATATCCGGGCTAAACAAGGATGTATGAATGCCATCAATTTTCATTATTTTACTAAAACCACGTTAATGTCTGTTAGTATTTACAATTTTAAATTATCCACCAAAATCTACAAATTATGAAGAAATATTGGTTCGAGAGAATAAAAATAAACACCAATGAAAATCAAAAACTTAAAAGGAGCAGTATTTTTCATGTCTCGGTCCATATTTATTAAAACTTATCTACTAAACTGGTTCTTATAAAGGAATGAAATATCAAAAGCTTTTAATATTTATTTGAAACTAAAGTTTAACACTCCCTGACATGGGAACCGCCGGCGACCCCCAAAAAATTTGGTCCAGCAGGCCAAAAGCATATTTTTTAATACTTTTATCACATTTTCCGTAACAACACGCCAGTAGTTGTAAAAACTATTTGAATTCGGGAGGTCAGGGCGGATCTCACGGCGTCCAGATTTTTTTTTGTATCCCACGGCGTCTTGTAATAATTTTGACTGTTGACTCACGGCGTTCACAAGCAGAATCTGGTGGGACCCGCCGGCGGCTTCCATGGCCTGCTGAACGTAAAATGTATTGTTTATTGTCGGCAGGGAGAGTGTTAATTTTTTTTTTATTTGTATTCCTGAATATTATTAAGACGGATCCTTGAAGGTTTCATTGGTAGGATTCTATAGAAATGAAGCGGGCATAGGTACATAATCAGCTAAATCAGCCCATTACTGTCCCACTGCTGGGCACGGGCCTCTTCTCAGAATGAGAAAGATTTAGGTCTTAGTTCACCACGCTGGCCTGGTGCTGGTTGCTACGCACGGATTTCACACACCATCGAGAACTTATTAAAGCCCTCTCAGGTGCTCAGGTGTCCTCACAATATTTTCCTCCGCCGTTAACACAAGTGCTAACCTATTGCATGCTTCCTGCAAAAAGAAGTACGTACGCTCCTGCGGTCTTTTCTGAGAATTGATCTCATGGTCAAAACTTGCAATCTTGAGATATAGCAATAAACTAGAAAACTTCTACAAAGTGCTCTCGAAATGACGAGAAATTCAATAAAATGCAATTTAAGTAAGTACTGAATGAATCCGTAGAACTTATTGGTTTCCTGTCATACGTGGACTTTTAAATATTTACACAGAACTCTGATATCGATTCCTGGATCTAGCAAAACTATGGTGGACGGTGGATGTACAAGTTCATTGAAAAAGCACTAGCACGTTCTTATCGTTTATAAAACCGACAAGCTTTTGCAATTTTGTATTGGTAGATAATTTTTAGGCCCCAACGAAAAAAGAGCGGTGTTATAAGAGTTTGAAGCCTATGTGCACCTATGTGTATCATGAACAAGGATCGAAAGCCAGATTACAACGTCGGGAGCGTTTTTAAATTTAATATTTTTTTAAATGTAAATCCAAAAGTTAGAACAAAGTTGTTATTTATAATTTTATTATAGTAAATAGCTGCCAAGAGCATGTTTGTGTATTTTCATTATACCCTGTTTAAAAAGTCTAAATAATCGTTATTAGTGTCACGTCGAGAGTTTGAGTTACATTTATAGGTCGTCAGAATGGTATTATTGCCCTAGAGTCCAAATTGAACAGATTCCTAACAAATAAAACATGATCACACCTTAGAGGGCTCCAAAAATTTCTTGATGATGTGTGTGGCCCGCACCAGGCCAGCATGGTAGACCAAGGCCTCAACCATTCTCATTCTGAGAAAAGGCCCGCGCTCAGCTGTGAGATAATAGGTAATGTGCTGATTATGATTGTTGCTGTTCTCCCTAGCCTTTTCCCAACTACCTAGTCTGGCCATAAATACTGTTACAATTAAAAATAAGAAAGATATTACATTTGAATTTGGAATCTGTCATTTTTATACGATTGTTCATTGAGTTTCCTAATTTTGGCGCCAATAAATTGTACAATATTTTGCGATATTAAAATGGAGTGGGGTGATAAAGAGAACCGAATCGCTGTGATTGCATTACACAAAGTTGATATGGAGCCAAATGCAATTTTTAAAACTCTCCATACGCTTGGTAAAATGTTTGTGTACCGGGCTATTAATAGGTACAATGAGACCTCCTCTGTTTGTGACAGAAAAAGATCTGGCCGTCCACGTAGTGTTCGTACGAAAAAGGTGGTCAAAGCAGTAAGGGAAAGAATTCGAAGAAATCCTGTCCGAAAGCAAAAGCTTTTATCTCGGGAGATGAAGATAGCACCCAGAACCATATCGCGTATTTTAAAAGATGACTTAGGACTTGCAGCCTATAAGAGACGCACTGGTCATTTTTTAACTGATAATTTAAAAAAGAATAGGGTGGTAAAATCGAAACAACTACTGAAGCGGTACGCAAAGGGGGGTCACAGAAAATTTTTGTTTACTGATGAGAAAATCTTTACAATTGAGCAACATTTTAACTAACAAAATGACCGTTTTTATGCTCAAAGCTCTAAGGAAGCTTCCCAATTAGTCGACAGAGTGCAACGTGGGCATTATCCGACTTCAGTGATGGTTTGGTGGGGTGTTAGCTATGAAGGAGTGACTGAGCCATATTTTTGTGAAAAAGGTATCAAAACATCGGCACAAGTGTATCAAGATACCATTCTTGAGAAGGTAGTTAAGCCCCTTAACAACACCATGTTCAATAACCAAGTATGGTCCTTCTAACAAGACTCGGCGCCGAGTCATAAAGCTCGGTCCACGCAGTCTTGGTTGGAAGTGAACGTTTCGGACTTCATCAGAGCTGAAGACTGGCCGTCGTCTAGTCCCGATCTTAATCCGCTGGATTATGATTTATGGTCACGTTTAGAGAGTACGGCTTGCTCTAAACGCCATGATAATTTGGAGTCCCTAAAACAATCCATACGATTGGCAGTGAAGAATTTTCCCATGGAAAGAGTGCGTGCTTCTATTGATAACTGGCCTCAACGTTTAAAGGACTGTATTGCAGCCAATGGAGACCACTTCGAATAAGCTTTTTATATTTTAAATTGTTTTATATTTATGTATTAAACTAACACACTGTAAAAGTAATAAATATTATTTGCAATAAAAAAATTTTTTTTCTTCGTGTCATTATTTATGGCAAGACTAGGTATATTGGGGTCAGCTTCCAGTCTGACCAGTTACGGCTGAATACCAGTATTTTACATGGAGTGACTGCCATCAGACCTCCACAACATAGTTACTGAGCAATGCCGATATCCTAAGGTTAGACCGGTTGTCAGACTTTCGGGCTTTTTACTACCTGTAACGACTGTCAGAGGTATTCGTGTGACACCCGGGACCGACGGCTTAACGTGCTCTCTAATGCACGGGGGGGTCTCGATGTGTAACGAACAGTCACCCATCTACGGACTGACCGCGGCAAGCGCAACTTAACCTTGTAAATCATAAGATCCACGTGGTTGTTGATTAGCCGTGGCTATCAACAACGAGGCTCGTGAGCCTCTCTATGATTGTGATACTAGTAATAACCTACTACGGCAAGCAGTGCCTTAAAGCATATAAAAGGTAAAAATCGGAAGAATATTTTTATCTATTCATAACTTTAGATTTATTCACGGGAAACATTCTCAAGTTCTGCAAAAACTCGAAACTAGTGAGGCACACTGGGAAATCTTTGCGAACTATTTCCGATATCTGTTGGAAATCCTAGCTGTTGGTGTAAATAATGAATTATGGCCGCCGCGGGGTTCAATTAATATTGAATGGTGGGCCCCGGGAGGGTTGTGTTCCGTATCGTCTTGCTATATGCGATGTAATGGTGGATAATAAAGTGTGGAAGCCCGGTTCCTACATCTGAAAACGATTCGTTTTGCTTACTAATGATAGTATTTAGTAGTGCTAAATTGATTCTATAAAAAATTGTCTGTAACGACTGAATGGTCATCTATGACATGCTAATTTTCAGCAGTTGCGGTCTGCAGAAATATATTTGTTTAAACTCTATGCAATGATATAATTACGTAGATATAAAAAGAAAAAGGTTAATGGCATTATCTTTTGCTTTGTGCGAAAGGTGATGATTCAAAAATACACCAATAACATTGGTGGTCCTGCAGATAGCTATCTCTTTCAATCTCATACTTCTCTCGTATGTTCGTCTTACTAATTAGAATGCAGGATCGAATTTTAAACGCCATGAATTTCTTTATTTTTATTTTTTAGTTAAACCGTTGCCCCACAATAGGATTTCTCCTGAATCGTGGGTGTGTTTACAGACACAAATCTTCACATGCACAAACGCCCAGACCCGGAACAACTATCTGTAGACCATACAAATATTTGTTCCGTGCGGGAATCGAACCCACGACCCGTAGCGCAGAAGGCAATTGCTCAGCCACAGCACCAAACGTGTCGTCAAACAACGACTAGGAACGTACCATATCTAATTATCTATGAAATTATTATAGATTATATCATACAAATTTTATAATTTAATTAGTTTGAAACTCACTTGCAACTTGCCGAATAATATATTCGTATATTACCTGCCAATGAGAAACATAGAATATAAATTGTCGTCTTGTTACACTTAATTTGCTGTAAGCTGCAACCAAAGCGTCTGCACACATGATTCAGTTAAGCTGTCTCGTATCTAATCATATTCCGTACAAATCGACGAAGTTATACGGTATATAGCTGAGCTAACATACGTAAAATTACGTTTTAAGTCTTTAAAACAAAACATCACGCCAGTATTCCCCGAAGGGCGGGGCAGAGGTGTACAGTAACACCCTCATTTCAAGTCCCATGTACCTAATAGGGGGGGACCCTATTGCCGTCAACTGCGCACAAATCCTAACTCCGGGCTGCTGCTGAGGAATTCCACACGGGAAAACCCAATAACACTTTGCCTGACCTGAGGATCGAACCCAGGACCTCACGATTGGCAGTCGCGCTTGCCACTACTAGATCAACGACGCAGTTAAACTTATTTTTACCGCTTAGTATTAGTCAATCAGAACAATAAAATAAATAATTTAAAAAATAAAAATCTCGACTGCATAATATAAAATTGTTTAAAAGTAATGCACTAAAAAGACCGAAACAAGATTGAGAATAGAAAAAAAAAACTATAAATGAAGTAAACTCTACTTCGGTTGAACAGTCTATATTATGAGCTGAAAGCCAAAGTTAAATACTCGCATTAAGTTTACGGAACCCATTAATTTTCTTTCGGTTTACTATTTGCAATTGGGTCCCGCCTGTTACTAAACTTAATGCGAGTATTTAACTTTGGCTTTCAGCTCATAATATAGACTGTTAAACCGAAGTACAGTTTACTTCGTTTATAGTTTTTTTTTCTATTCTCAATCTTGTTTCGGTCTTTTTAGTGCATTACTTATAAACAATTTTATATGCAGTCAGGTTTTTTAAATTTTTTAATTATTTATTTTATTTTAGACTTTTTAGTGTCCCGTGATAGCACGAGGTCCGACACAAACATGGTCCATTTTTACGCTATCAAAATCTTTTTAAACCAATTTATTATTCCTAATTAAATTTAAAAATTAAATTATAGGTATATATTTTTGTAATCTCCTTTTAATTTCCTTTATTTTGATACTCTACTCGATAACTTTGGTAATTCTTTTTTTATTAACGTATTACTATTTAGAGCCAAAAATCCGCCAATTTGTCCTTTTTTAACCGACTTCAAAAAGGAGGAGGTTCTATATTCGATAAGTTTTCTTTTATGTATGTACACCGATTACGCTGAGATTTATGATCCGATTTACGTGATTCTTCTTTAGTTTGATGCGGAATAGTTGCCATTTGGTCCCATAAAAATTTAACATAGTTTGGCCCAGTAGTTTTCATTTTATGAACATTTTAATTTTTTTATGAACATTTTAGTTTACGTGGATGATGTAATTATTCTACCTGATGTAATCTAGAAAAATCCTACTGTAGTTTACAGAACAACCTATTACAGACACTAAAAAGTAAAAAATAAAAAAAACTTCGTTTAAAAAAACCGACTTCAAAAACTAAAAAGTATAAAATAACTTAATAAAGTTACAGTTTCAGAAGTCGGTGCTAATCCACGCTGAACCAAATTGAAGGCACCGACTTCTGAAACTGTAACTTTATTAAGTTATTTTATACTTTTTAGTTTTTGAAGTCGGTTTTTTTAAACGTAGTTTTTTTTTTCAAACATTTCTCTAAGGGAACTTGGGTTTTTACGACGAATGTAACCTTAACTGTCAAAATCCATCCAGCCGTTTGGAAGATACGAGGTAATAAAGAAATTAACAAACATACAAGATACGTGCGAAAAACATAACCCTTTCTTGCCACTCGGGTAAAAAGCAAGCGTGAAACCTATGAATCCTACATACTCGTACATACAGCTAGATCTACATAGTCGCGAGACCTCGACACAAAGTCGCACGAGTGGCGTCTACCGGTCTAATTAGACGCACTTGACGCGTGCCTCATCAGCGGCTTTGCATCGCTTATTATATGCACGCCTCACGTACACTCACGTTTCGCCTTACACGCTGAAATTGCTGCTTCAATTCTACTAATTATATTATGACATGGAAAACTTTGTTTGTTTTGTTGATAAGGGACTTTTTATGGTGAATGGCTAATAATAAATATGGTCTAATCTTGGAAAAGGTGTAAACGCACTAATCTGGTTTTCTTCATGATAATGTAAGTTTTTGTAACATCTATTTTATGTCAATAAAAATTACTATTACTATATTACTATAATGAGTAGATAGGTTACCAAAAATTTTACACGAACGGAAGTACTTACTTAAGCTTTTGAACTGGATCGAAGCCTGCCACTCTATCAATCAGGAACTACTTAAAACCCTACATTACCCTACCCTACATTTTTTTCTAATTTATCTCAACAAGGCCTTGCTCGCTCGGGTTGGTTATGGTACACGTGCCAAGGCTTACTTCGTTAATTGCCCGCGGGCTGGGAGTGACCTACAATCAATTAAAAGTAGTGTTTTTTCAATGAAAAAGATATTCCGCGTTTCAATTGTTTTAACTTAAATAAAAATACACATAACGCCGCCTTATTTTCCTTAAAAGCAGAGGCATTCACAGCTCGCCATGCCGACATTAGGTCACATTATTAAAGTCGAGCATAGCACTATGTTGCTTTTACCTTACGGGAGTCACAGCGTTATCGGCATTATGGCTGTCGCTCCGTGTAAAATGTTGACTCAATATTCAGCCGCAAAGCCGACCTACATTTGGGCAATGGCTAGTATGAGGTCATAACATAACATCACGCCTGTACTTCCCGAAGGATGGGGCAGGTGGGTATGGTAACACACGCTCATTTCGCCGTTTTGTTTAAGTCCCATGTAATAAACGGCGAGCCTATTGTCATCAACCGGCCACAAATACAAACTTCAGGCTGCTACTGAGGTATTCCATACGGTAAAACTTAATAACACTTTGCCCAACCTGGGGATCGAACCCAGGTTACCACGATCAGCAGTCGCGCTTGCCACCACTAGACCAACGAGGCAGTTGAGGTATTTTTTTTTAAAACTCTTTATTCCACCATTTCCCTAACAATACAGGCTGTAAACGAAATCATGTAATCCTTTCAAACCTCTTGAAAAAAATTACAAGTAGTAAACATGTGTTCTTAACGTGAGGCCCTTTAGCGCCCCGAATTAAATGACCGCGCGGCGAGTGATAGCTGCGCAATTCGTCCGGGGCACTAAAATGCCTTGACTTACTTTAAGAACACCATGTTTACTACTTGTAATATTTTTTTTATTGAATCCACAATTATCTCATGTAGGGTTAATCTATGCGAGCAGTACATCGCGAGGTTTGAAGGGATTACATGATTTCGTTTACACCCTGTATAGGTATTGTATATTATAGTATGAATACAACTGATCACTATTATAATAATGTTTCTTTATTACGACACCGGTAATACAATACTAAAATACTAATGTCACCATACAAAGCGTACAATACAATTTTACAATACTAAATACCTAATAGTTGTAACATTACCTATATTAAATTGTACGTTGATACCAGCCATTGTTCCACACATTGGGCACGTTATTCAGAACATATTTTAGTTACTAACTTTAACAGCTTCGGTATTCAGTAAGCTTTGTCTCGATATTGTCATGCTGACTGGAGCCGCAGGACAAAGGGGAACATACTTTGGTGAACATATTGTCTGTGAATGTGGCTTTAAGTTCGTCGGACTTAGAGCGTTATCTGTTTCACGGGGATGCAAGTGCGGACGTTAATGGTTGGTTACGTTGGTCCGAAACCTTATTTTGTATAGTGCATTTTAGCATCAACCGAAGGTTTGAATGTGGAGCGCTTTCCCATATCTACGAGATCCACGTGCGTGCGAATTCCATGTCCGCACTCGTATCTGCGAAAGACAGAAAACGCCCTTAATTTCATGTAAGGGGTGAGTTCTGTGGCCTCCGGGTTACCCATCAACATACATACTTAGCCTTTTTCCATTTATTTTTTTATAAAATATCTTTGCCCCACACTAGGATTTCTCATGTATTGTGGGTGCGTTTATAGACACAAACCTTCACATGCACGAACACCCTGACCCGGAACAACTATCTGGAGGCCATACAAATATTTGATTCGTGTGGGAATCGAACCCACGACCCGTAGCGCAGGAGTCAATCGCTCAGCCACTTCACCAAACGTGTTGTCAAATTAATTAGACCTCATTAGTCGGCCACGCTAGCCTGGTGCGGGTTGGCATACTACACTGGTGTTTTTTTTGAGCCCTCTCTGGTGTCCATATTTCCTCACAATGATATTCTTCACTGTTAACACAACTAATAATTAAATTCTGATCCGCATATGAAATCGAAAAGCCATCCATGCAGGCTGGGCCCGATCTCAGATCCTTCTACTAAAAAGGCAAGCATTCAACGGGTAGCCTATTACTGCTTTTTACCATATCTACGTAACCCATAACTTTCTATAGTAGCTGTTATGTCAAATGTTTCCATTCTGATTTTGAAATATTCTTGAAGGTATAATAGTTTTTCACAACACATTATTTTCACGATATCGACGTGTTTAACGTAGTGTGAATGCTCTTCGTTGTTTGTTTAAGTTGTAAAAAATCGAAAGAATATACCTACACCGGGCTTTTTCCTTAGAGAAAAGAACATGGAAGCGTAAACTTCTAAAATCAGTGCTAAATTAATCAAAATCAACAAATAATTCCTTCACACATTACCACAGAGCCCACAAAACCGTGGCTAAAATTTAAAGGTCAGTGGGGTACGCCCATAAAAACAGTCTCAAACGGCTGTCAAATAAGCCGCTGTATCTTTGCAACGCATTTCGTAAGCAGAAACAATATTAACCGGGGCTCCAGTTTAATTTCCATAAGAAAATAAAAATGCCCGTTATTTGTCTTTGGCGGGAGGGAATCTTGGTTTTTAGGGGAAGTACTATCTGTGCTGGGTGGCGCTTAACGCGAGTGTTGCGTGAGAATTTTTTGAGCTGCGCCTATTTATTATCTGGATAAAAAAGGTAAAATAACAGAGTTAGAAAACTATTATAATTTTGTTAAATCAAATACGATGAGGAACTAACCGATGACGTAAAACACTGACCAAAAGTGGAATACATGATATGGATGAACAGTGTGGTGCATACAGCAGCAAATCACGCGACCCCGGCCATAGGTCAGAACTAGGAACACCGTGGGTTTTTAGCTTTCCCCGGGCGGAGGGTACCCATGAGGTTAACCCCACGATAAAACAATATGGATAGACAGAAGGAATATAATAATTTTATAAGCTAGCATTAGTTGTTGCCTAAATTGAAATTGAATTTACCTTGCACGTAAATTGGAAATAAAATAAAAATTTTACTTAAAGATAGTTTCAGGATTGGCAAGAAAGAAAACGACTCGAGTATTACTCGAAAAATTGTCGCCTTAAACTGACCACGGTTGTAGAGGTATCAGAGTCCGTAATCCTTAACTTATTATTTCTCATTTGCATTCGCTGAGACGTGATTTCAGCAAGAATTTCAGCAAAAGGTGTTATTGTTTGTCAGCACTATTGTGAGACTGTTTAATACTGGCTACATTTTAAATTCTTGAATTATCTCAACAGCTTTCTTTATGGTCTAAGTAAAATGCAAAACAGTCGGACTCTAAGGACCAATATTGAAGGGGCAATCGACGTGACTCAGATTCAAGACAAAAAGACCGGAGAAGTGAGAGTTGAACTGACTTGGTCCGTTCCCAACCTTATTAAGCATGGGCGCAGCTTTCAGGCCGCAAATGTGTTGATTAGTTAGTTTGTTGCTAATATTTAAAGTTTGTCACGTAATAGTTCAACATAGAATTATAATAATAATTAAAATAATAACAAAAAAAAAAAAAAAAGAAGAAGCAGCAATACCCAGCCTAATGAACATCCAATAAATTTATGAAGACTTAAAATGTTGACAAGAAGTCGGGCGAAAGCCTTAACAGAGACCACACGCCCAAGATCTTCGGCCCCGTCGCTCAGCTCCGCCTCGCAGCCGCCGGACTCCTCAATCGTGAGTGATGTAACACCGGCCGCTGCAGTTGCGTCGAGCTCGAGCGACGAATACTTCTCGCCGCCTACTTCACCACCACCAGCAAGACGACGAGGAAGAGGCCGACCGCCGGACAGTTTGAGACCTCGAGGCCCACTGGCCTCTGACAGGGTCCCCGCTGCCGGTGGAAGTGTGCAGCGCATGCGTTGGACTCCAACCATGAACGAGAACTGCATGCGCGCATACTTTGGGGCTACAGAGGGGGGAACTAACCTGACCGCGTACCGTGGTCGGATGCTCTCTCTGTTTCAGGTACTTGAGCCTACTGTCAACGTCTCGGCACAACGATTGTCGGATCAGGTGCGAGTCATTCAACGTGATCACAGGTTGACTGACGCCGCACTTGATAGGCTACGCTCTGAAGTACAGAGTAACGCTATCATTTCTCTCCAGTCGCAGACTGCGGCCCAACCGCGAACCCCAACTGTGGTTCCGCCGTTGCCCACCCACGCTAACGAGGAGAGCGATGATAGGGTTACAAATGTAAGTACCCAGTGCAATGAACAATTGAGGAGCGCTTTGGAGCTTGCGATTCGAGAGTATCGGTTCACTCCGCCAAACATTAGACCACGCATACCCCGTTTGCCGATGCATAGAAAAAATAGGGCGCTAATGTGTGCTCTAGATTCGCTGTTATCAAGTTATTTTGATAACAGCGAAAACCTCGAAGATACTCATTCAATCCTGTACTGCGCGGCTATTGCGGCATGTCGTGTAGCTCACGCCAAATTTGATAATAATGACAAAGCTACACGACCAAAACCCGCCGTACCAGCCTGGCAGTGCAGGATTGAACGTCGTATTAACGAGGCTAGAGCGCTCATTGGCAAACTAATCTGCTTCAGGGAGGGCAATACTCGCCCTAGAGTGATGCGGTTTGTGAGACGGGCATTCTCGGGGACTGATATCAATCCTCGAGATTACATGTCCCGTGTCACAGAGCGCATCGACTTCCTGAAGCAGAAGGTTTATGCATGGGCAAACCGTATTCGGAGGTATAAGCGGCGAGTGGAGCGATATACCCAAAATCGCATGTTTCATAGCGATGAAAGGTGGGTATACAGAACCTGGGAGCGACCTGATCACGATGTGAGTGACGCGCATCCACCGGATAATGATGTCATGAATACATTCTGGCGCAATATCTGGTCGATGCCTGTCACTCACACTGAAGGTGACTGGATGCAGGAGGTCCAGCGAGCGTGTGAACCGATTAAGGAAATGGGGGACATTACTATTGTCCCCCAAGACGTAACCAGTGCAGTCCGTCCAATGGCGAATTGGAAATCCCCTGGCCCAGACGGACTGCACAATTTCTGGATAAAATGGTTACGCAGTTCACATGCTCGTTTGGCCTCACAATTCCAGTCGTCTTTGGAATCTGGGTCGCTTCCAGAGTTCCTTACAACAGGAGTTACCCACCTGCTCCATAAATCAGGTAGTACTGCGGAACCCAAGAATTATAGACCAATTACATGTTTGCCGACGGTCTATAAACTTCTTACGTCTATTTTGAGAGCCAAAATTAATTCTCATATTTTATATAATTCTATAATGTCCGTCTCTCAAAATGGATGTAAGAATGGGTCCCGCGGTACTAAGGAGCTACTCCTCATAGATATGGCCATTAGCCAACAAGTTCGCCGATCCCGAAAGGATCTGTCGACATGTTGGATAGATTATAAGAAGGCCTACGACTCAGTACCACATACATGGCTCATGAGGGTGCTGGAGTTGTATAAAGTGAATACAACTCTATGCGCCTTCCTGACGTCATGTATGGGGCAATGGAGGACAGTCCTTCACTATCCAGGATGTCGGCAAATTCAAGGGAGAGGAGAACCAATAAGGATTGAGCGAGGTATATTCCAGGGCGATAGTCTGAGTCCGCTGTGGTTTTGTTTAGCCTTGAACCCTCTGAGCACATTGCTTGAGGGTTCAGGGTTAGGCTACCGGTTGAGAAGAGGTGGTCAGGTAATATCCCACCTCCTTTACATGGACGATCTGAAACTCTTTGCCCCCAACAACTTGCAACTGATGAAGTTACTGAAAGTAACTGAAACTTTCAGTAATTCCATCAGGATGGAATTTGGTGTGGACAAATGTGCAGTCATGCATGTAAAGCGAGGAGGGATTATGGAATCCGTGGGAACACAACTCTCGGACTCCATACACCTCAGATCCCTCTCCTCAACCGAAACCTACAAATACTTGGGCATGTCGGAGGCATTAGGCATCAATGAGACCGACATGAAGCAATCGTTACGGGAGCGCTTCTATGGCCGCCTGAAAAAGGTACTTAAAAGTCTTTTATCAGGCGGAAATAAGGTGCGCGCCTTTAACGGTTGGGTCATGCCGGTCTTGATGTACTCCTTCGGCATACTCAAGTGGACTCAGACTGAACTTGACGCCCTGGATAGGAGGGTCCGTACGCTGCTGACTGCATACCGAATGCATCACCCACGTTCATCGGTGATGAGGCTGTACATTCCGAGGAAGTGTGGGGGTCGAGGCTTTTTAAATGCTAAGACCCTCCACAACCGCGAGGTGTGCAGCCTCAGGGAGTACTTCCTCCAAGCCGACGTGGGGATGCATCGAGATGTAGTCGCAGTGGACAAAGGATTCACCCCGCTCTCCTTGGCTAAAGAGAACTGGCGCAAGCCTGTAGTACTGGATACTAATGGCCGCAGGGAGGTATGGCAGAGCAAGGAGCTTCACGGACGCTTTTACCGGGCCCTTCATGGGCCCGATGTAGACTTCCTAGCGTCCGTAGCCTGGCTACGTTTCGGTGATCTCTTTGGGGAAACCGAAGGTTTTGTCTGTGCAATTATGGACGAAGTTATGATGACGAACAACTACCGGAAATATATTGTGAAGGACGGCACGGTTGACATCTGTCGGGCATGTCACTGTCCCGGTGAATCCATTCGACATATTATTTCCGGTTGTTCTCGTCTTGCTAACGGTGAGTATTTACACAGACACAACCTAGTAGCTAGGATTATCCACCAGCAACTTGCTCTGAAATACAACCTTGTGGACGCAGAAGTACCATACTACAAGTATGTGCCCGACCCAGTTCTCGAGAATGGTCATATCACATTGTACTGGGACCGATCTATCATCACCGACAGGACTATTGTTGCCAATAAGCCTGACATAGTGGTGATAGATCGATCAGAGCGTCTCGCAATGATTGTTGATATCACTGTCCCACATGACGAGAACCTTGTGAAAGCCGAGAAAGATAAAGAAATTAAGTATCAAGACTTGGCACACGAGGTTGTCGACATGTGGGAGGTTGACTCTGCAGTCATTGTGCCGATAGTCGTGACGGCCAATGGCTTAATAGCCAAGAGCCTCGACCAACATCTGACGAGGCTCGCGTTGGGCAGCTGGATCAAGGGCCTGATGCAGAAAGCGGTACTTCTGGACACGGCACGTATTGTCAGGAAGTTCCTCTCTCTGAGGCCCTGACCACCGGTAGCTTGGACCCTGTTCCCGATGCCGGTGGGCTACTATTTTTTATATTTTTAAATGTTTTTTTTATATTTTTTATAGAAATATTTAAAAATGTAAATCATATGTGTATATAAATAATTAAAATAATAATAAAATTATATTAAAATAATAATCGGAGGCGTTAGGCATCAATGTGGCCGACATGAAGCAATCGTTGCGGGAGCGCTTCTATGGCCGCCTGAAAAAAGTTCTTAAAAGTCTTTTGTCAGGCGGAAATAAGGTGCGCGCCTTTAACGGTTGGGTCATGCCGGTCTTGATGTACTCCTTCGGCATACTCAAGTGGACTCAGACTGAACTTGACGCCCTGGATAGGAGGGTCCGTACGCTGCTGACTGCATATCGAATGCATCACCCACGTTCATCGGTGATGAGGCTGTACATTCCGCGGAAGTGTGGTGGTCGAGGCTTTTTAAATGCTAAGACCCTCCACAACCGCGAGGTGTGCAACCTCAGGGAGTACTTCCTCCAAGCCGACGTGGGGATGCATCGAGATGTAGTCGCAGTGGATAAAGGATTCACCCCGCTCTCCTTGGCTAAAGAGAACTGGCGCAAGCCTGTAGTACTTGATACTACTGGCCGCAGGGATGTATGGCAGAGCAAGGAGCTTCACGGACGCTTTTACCGGGCCCTTCATGGGCCCGATGTAGATTTCCTAGCGTCCGTAGCCTGGCTACGTTTCGGTGATCTCTTTGGGGAAACCGAAGGCTTTGTCTGTGCAATTATGGACGAAGTTATAATGACGAACAACTACCGGAAATATATTGTAAAGGACGGCACGGTTGACATCTGTCGGGCATGCCACTGTCCCGGTGAATCCATTCGACATATTATTTCTGGTTGTTCTCGTCTTGCTAACGGCGAGTATTTACATAGACACAACCTAGTGGCTAGGATTATCCACCAGCAACTTGCTCTGAAATACAATCTTGTGGACGCGGAAGTACCATACTACAAGTATGTGCCCGACCCAGTTCTCGAGAATGGTCATATCACATTATACTGGGATCGATCTATCATCACCGACAGGACTATTATTGCCAATAAGCCTGACATAGTGGTGATAGATCGATCAGAGCGTCTCACAATGATTGTTGATATCACTGTCCCGCATGACGAGAACCTTGTGAAAGCCGAGAAAGATAAAGAAATCAAGTATCAAGACTTGGCACACGAGGTTGACGACATGTGGGAGGTTGACTCGGCAGTCATTGTGCCGATAGTCGTTACGGCCAATGGCTTAATAGCCAAGAGCCTCGACCAACATCTTATGAGACTCTCGTTGGGCAGCTGGGTCAAGGGCCTGATACAGAAAGCGGTACTTCTGGACACGGCGCGCATTGTCAGGAAGTTCCTCTCTCTGAGGCCCTAACCACCGGTAGCTTGGACCCTGTTCCCGATGCCGGTGGGCTACTATTTTCTATATTTTTAAATGTTTTTGTATAGCTTTTATTGAAATATTTAAAAATGTATTATAATATGTATATAAGATGAATAAACCAATTAAAATAATGATACAGAGGTAAAGAAAAAATTGCCAGAAGTCAAAACAAATATAGGTCATTTCATATCTTTATAACATTATCGTGCGAAATCTCATCTTTTGATTAATATTTTAAGTTAGATTATTTCTTTTTATAATCATATCCAACGCCACTCCATAATGGGTTATAAGAATTGGTCCTCCAGGTTTCTTCGTCCTGCCCCTTCTTTCCTAAAGTGTCTTCGTACTGTTCCTTTCTCAATGTGTCATCGTATTGGTCCTTTTTAAAGGTGCCTTCGTACTGGCCCTTCTTTCCCAAGGTGTCTTCGTGCTGGCCCTTCTTTCCCGAGGGGTCCTCGTACTGGCCCTTCTTTTCTAAGGTGTTTTCGTACTGGCCCTTTCTTAAGGGGTTTTCGTACTGACTCTTTCTCAAGGTTTCCTCGTACTGATCCTTTCTCAAGGTGTCCTCGTACCGATCTTTTCTCCAGGTGTCTTCATACTGGTTCTTATTTCTCCAGGTATCTTCATACTGGTCCTTCTTATCTGGATAGCATTTAATATCCCTCCATTTAGTTAAGTCCATCCCGGGTATCTGCTTACAGGATACTATTTTATTCCTAGAATTTTAAAGTAGCAAAATTAGTGTAAGCTTTTAAAATAGGTTTCTAGGTCATCGGTCAGTGCCTAACCTATTTTACTTAGTTGGCTTTTTGGCATAGTAATAGGTTGATGTCAGCAATCAGCAGTAGCTAACTGGAGCTAAAATTATTGTATACAAAAACTATTGGACTAGCAAAGACAAAACTAAAGGATGATTGACTCATTGACTAACTGACTCATCCACGTCAATGGTAATATTGAGATAAGAGTAGTGAACATATGGCTGTACATATGGGTTCATTACGTGACGTCAAGAGATTTTAGGAAATTTAACGTAAAAGGTCTCTCATAAAATAATTATTAGGACTTACTCCTTGCCGACGTTGAGCAAAGCTTTAGGTTGTATCTCTTCGACACCATCGCCATTGTCACATAGCAGCCGAGCTACACTGGTAATCCTTACTTCGTTCAGTTGAGCTGTAAGAATTAGGTAAAACATTGGGGTTGAATATTTCACTTAGTAATTAATACCTATATTAAAAAAATCCTAACAGTGCGTTTGGAGAAATCTACATCCAATTGCTCAACCACATTACCAATTAGTGCGTTTAAATATTCCCTCACAAACATTCGCCGTCGACGCCTATCTACGTATGTATTAGGAAGATCCATGTACAACAGCAGACATTCTCGGTCTAAAATTATGATGATGGAGCCAAATAGCGCTTTAAAATTCTATATTAATAATTATGCTCACGCAAAGTCAATGCAGCAGGCGTATCCCCATGTTCGAAGAAGAACCTGTCGGACCTCCTCCAGTTGAGGAGGGTTTCCACCATAATGCAGAACAGGGTCGGCCCCACAAAAGCACCGTGCAGTAGCCTCTCGCTGTATATCGCCACCATCAGCTCCAAGTCGTCCACCTCATCGTCGTATATGCGACGCAGTTGTTCCACTTTCTGGAGAACAAGACTGATTTTAGATAAAAAAAAAATATTGAAACCAAATGTGCGACATTTTTTAGATAAACAGACACTAAATCTCAAAGAAATGTAAACCTTAATACTTCGGCAATAAGCACCATATGTCATCGAATTGTATAGAGGTAGGCTTTGGTCGCGAATTATCATAATTTTAGAAGTGATATGAATTTCAAACATGTAACGGATTTGTTTCTCAAGTCTTTAAGAATAATGTTCTTACATCGGGATATATGGTGTCTTCAAAGTCTTTAAAGTTGTGAGCCTCAGGCAAGCCACAAAGCTTCCTATACTCATTGTATGGAGGTAGACCCTGGTCACGACCTCTCATGATGTCGATGGCGCTGAGATCGGAAGCTGATTGAAGTTCTCCAAAGATACGCTCCGCTATCTGTGGCAAAAAATAGGACATTATTTTATACAATAGAACATGGTTGTGTTTGTTGGTTTTTATATTTTGTTGTTCCATGATTTCTTTTGCAGTAGTGCAACCGACTTTATTTTAAGATTTAATCGCACTAGCTCTAAACATTGCCTCATTAAGGTACTATCGGAAAAACTGCATAGAAAGAAAGATGTGCAAAATATCTTCTCGGCGTCGTTCTCTGAGCTAGTCGCATTTTTCTGACGCCCGTGGATTTGTATTTGTTTGATATTTTTTCTATTTTTACACAAAACACTTTTATGTTATTGAATTTTTCCGTGTGGAATTCCTCACTAGCAGCCCAGAGTTTGTGATGATTTGTGCCCGGTTGATGGCAATAGTCTCGCCCCCTATTACATGGGACTTTAACAAAACGGCGAAATGAGGGTATTATTTACTTCTGCCCAACCCTTCGATGAATACAGTCGTGATGTTATATTTTACACAAAAATATGATGAAATACAATGATTTTCCACGAACAGTTTTTAGATTTATAAACATACACATACACGTAGCAATGGAACACGGAGAGAAAACCCATTGATATTTAATAAGCATTTCTGAAAAATGAAATGAGAGTAGACGCAAGGCTAAAACATACAAGCACGTGAGGTAGGGCAAAAAGTAGGTTAATTATAATTTGTTTTCTCTACTTATGTATGCACTGATAGCGGTGATAGCGAAGTGGTGTGACCGTCGGCCTGCCAAGTCATTTGTCTCGAGTTCGAACCTAAAGCACGCACCTCTGAGTTTTCGGATTCATGTGCGTATTGTATAATTATCACTTGCTTAAAAACGGTAAAGGAAAACATCGTGAGGAAACCGGCATGCCTGAGAGATATTTCTAGACGGCATGTGAAGCCAAGTCAGAGGCCCATGGGCGGCATAAACTCTGACACCAGGTTAGTTACTAACCATACAAAAAGAAGAAGATGTATGCACTACACGCGTGTTAACTTACATCTGGCTCAATGATGTAATCAAACTTGGCGGCTCTCTGCCTAAAGGCTCCTTGTGTGAGGTCAGCTTCAGTGTTGTTCACTTCGAGGATACCACTTCTGTACTCGTCGTCCACTGTAGTGCGAGTGCCGAGGTACTTGCCTTTTTTACTGTAGAGGCTGCAACATAAAACATGTCGTTAAGAATTCCTCTGCCTGTTGGTATTCGTGCTTTATCCAACTGCACCGCTAAAAAGCATGGTCCTAACTTTATTATGAATGAGAAACCATCCTAGAGGTAGTGGAAGCTATAGACCTTTTGTACAAAACAAATAGTATAATTCTAATAAAAAAGAATGAGTTACATAATATAAACTTACTCGGTCCTTCCGTCCTGGAAAGTATGGAACCAGCGCGTACCGACCACATACTCGTGGTAGACACCAGGTTTATACCGTTCATCGAAGTCATTCACGTATCCATTCGTATCGTATATCACGCCTGTTTCTAGTGCGTTCTTCCATCCTGAGTATCATAGAAATATATTCAGATTCAAGTTCTCACCAGTTTGCTAAATGCGCAGACTGATATTATCTACATAAAAACCCTTACCTAAAATCTCCGCCATCAGCTCATAATACAGCATATACTGCCACTGTGCGATGTTGATTTTCCGAGCAGTTTCGAATAGCTTCTGATCCTCCCAGCAAGGGTTGATTTCTGCCAGCTTGCGAGCCAGCCGGTTGTGCTCCCGGTAGAACCACATCGCGGTTAGATATATGCCTGCTAGCACGTTTCCATCGTAGAAGTCACCTTAAATAACGAGGAAGTAAAATGAAAGGAAGAATTTTTGGAGTTTTGGGAATAGCAGAGCTCTAGAATTGGTCTAGACTTTAAGACTTTACTTGGCAAATATAGGCTAAATCGCAAGCCAGAGCTGTGCATTTTAAGATTTTGGATAGAAAATTTAGCGTTTGAAAACGTAAAATTTTAATTTAAATACATGTATTGTCCCTAATTAGAGACATTGGGTTGGTAGTAAAGGGTTTTCGGGTGTGTAAATATAGTTATTATTGCCTTACCAAACTCATAACAGGCATTTTCCATGGGCCTCCTGTTGTTGATGCAAATAGGTGCGGTGCCCGGTGGTCGCTCCACGCCGTCCTTGTTATCAGACTTCAGGAGCCCTCCCTGGTACGTACGGATCTGCTTTTCCCGAAGGTCCGTGTAGCCGTATACTATTGATAGGTCTTCTAGAGGAGTTGGAAAGGCGTACTGTGAGAAGAAAAATTGACAATTAAATTAATCTTCAAGGTCATCAAACTGAAATGACTTGCGATGAAATATTTTTTGTGTATAAGATTTTTTTACACAATCACAATAACTGCTTTCATAACATGCATCCAAAAAATAAGCTATGATGAACTGAGATCCAGTATACCTTAAAGATTTCAACGGTCCCTCGAAACGACAAAACAAAAAAGTTTGTTTGGGAAGGACTAGAAAGCCTCAATTCTACAACTAAGTAAATTTGTCTCTAATCCAAATTATTTTTGGACAAGCCATAAAGAAACAAACGAATACTCACTCTTTCAGCCGGCAAAGTGTTGGGTATACATCCCATCTCCTGGTACGTGGAGAACCTGGTGAGATTCATGCACCTGATGCCGGTCCGCCGAAGGTAGGGGTCGTCTTGTGGCACGGGGATGGGGATGCAGAGGGGATTGATGCGGTTAGGTGTGTTGCCGAAGCAACAGTCACTGGTGATTGCGTAGCGAACTGTCAATGTAAGGAAGTTGGTGAGGTTGGAGTAATAATATAAAGGGGTTGGCCGAACGTTAAATCCGATGTCAGTGAGTATTAAATACCGTGTTATTTAATATAACGAAGTACAATCATTGCCGTATGTGGGTTCTGTTCGCAAACAAAGAACACATAGAACAAAGCCTTGTACCAAGCAGCTGCTTGAGAAGGTATTCGTTGCTCTTTAAAATACTTACGCAAAACAGTCAAGTCAGCGATATCTACAATAGAGAAGACGAAGACGTGCGTCGCCAGCGTGTTGAACTTGAAGTCTTCTGGGTAGCTATCACTCAGGATCTTGGTGCGAAGCAGACGCGCTGATGGTAGCTCAGAGCCGTTCATGGCTGGTCGCAAATTATTACCTGGACGATAAGGTTTTAATGATTTGAAATTAAAAGACCAGAAAACCTACGTATCTTTTTACTCATAAATAGAGGAGTTCTTTAGGTTTCATGCATAATATGGATATTTATTATCATAGCGTCATCGGCATCATTTTGTGTACTTAAATCATGTGGTTTAGTAAAACGTTTGCCATAATAACGGTATGATTACGTTGCCACCATTAATGATGCTATAGATTAAAATAAGACAAAATGATAGGTATTTCCTGTCAAGTATATCAGTTGTCATACATATTTCGATTCAGATGACTCAAAAAACGAAAGAAATTTTATGAAGAACCAAGGACCAAAAATTCAAATTAAAATATAAATACAACTTTGAATTAACATTAGAATTCTGATAGATGTCAGTCACATTACTAACCTAGTCCGAACCTAGCGGGGCGCAATCTCAGCAGGGGCGTGGGTGAGGCTCCGCGGGAGGGGTACTTGGGATTAACGCACGTCCCATCAATGCGGCGACCTTCATGTTTCTTGCACGGCTCCACCTTCACCGTGCATGGTCTGGTGGATAATAATTTATGCAAATGTTTACACGTAATAATTTTTTTTGTGTGTATTTTCTTTGAATTCAAGTGTCAGACTGATAGATAATACAACAATAAGGCCTGTCAAAACGTTTTTTTCAATTGACTTAATGCTTTTAGTTTAGTTGAGGAATATTTAAATGTAGCATTAATATATTTGGCTGAGTGGGATTAGATCTCAGTCAACCAAAATATGGTGAAATACAATAATGTCACAGATTAACATAGGCCACTTCTAGAGTCCGTTAATGTTGACCATTTTAAGATGGATGGATTTTGACCGGTTCTGCCTAACCTTTTCCCAATTATGTTGGGGTCAGCTTCCAGTCTAAGCAGATACGTATTTTACACAGAGCGACTGCCATCAGGCCTCCGCAACCCAGTTACTGGGCAACGCCGATATCCTAAGGTTAGACCAGTTGTTAGATTTTCGGGCTTGTGACTTCCCGTACCAAAAGGGGTCTCGATGTGTAACGAACGGTCACGGTGGATGGATTTTGACCATGCTAAGTAAATGCATGCCATAAAACAATTAGGACCCGATCGTAACCTACATATATGCTTCTCATCCTTCTGCATAATATTGTCAATCACGAGTTCACACACTCACTCACACAGACACACACACAGACTCAGTTACTTGAGTGGTCAGTGGCAGCTAACTTGGTGCAAGTTTTCACTCGGTATGGGACAGTAAAGAGGAGGCCTATGCTTTTCTTTTGGTGATTGTTGAGAACGGCGATTAAGGGATTACGTCCTGAGGAGAAACCTTCTGCGTTTTCATAATAACAAACTGCGATCACCTGTCCATTGGCAAGCGTAGTTATTACATAAAATCACGCCTGTATTCCCCGAAAGGTTGGGCAGATGTGTATGGTAACACACACCATTACGCCGTTATGTTTAAGTCCCATGTAATAGGGGGCGAGCCTATTGTCATCAACTGGGCACAAATCCAAACTCTTGGCTGCTACTGAGGAATTCCACAAAGAAAATCCCAATGACATTTGCCCGACCTGGGGATCGAACCCAGGACCTCACGATCAGCATTCGCGCTTGCGACCACTAGACCAACGTGGCAATTATAACAGTTCATAATAAATAATTGAAGTTTATTCATTAGGAAACACGCTGCTAAATATTGACATCAACTCATAAGATGTTGCCTAACTCATGTACACCGTCTGACGACGGGCTGATATAGTAATGATGAAGGTAAACAGATTTCTAAATTACTTACCCGGTCAAATTCAAAGTCGCCAGTTGTTTACCCCGGTCATCGTTCACTGGTTTTCCAAAATAAGCATCATAGATCACTTGGGACACCACAAAATGTGCAAAAAAGAGATAAAACGCGAATTTGGCGATCATCGCGGATGAGAACGCGATTTCTTATAATTGTTAGGTATATAAGTTATTGTACTTATTTATGCTGTTCGTGTGGGCATTAGGCTAATTGTTTATTATTTGATTTATTACCTAAATAGGTTTGCTGCACGTGATCTTTTTGTACTAGGTAAAGTCGTGTGTTTACTAAATTCAATATAACGTTATTTGTACCAAAAGGATAAAAGATGAAAAAAAATCGTTGTTATTGTACTTGTTAGTATACTGTTAGAAAGAAAGAAAGAAAATTATTTATTTAAGTCTCGTTATAGAAATACAAACACATAATATAAAAAATAAAAAATCAACAAAGTAAAAGAGTTATATGCCTCCACGAGACAAAAAAAAGGAGCCCATCTCAGCATAATGCTGCTACACCGATGTATAACAGCGCCGGTTTTCGGATGGATCCTGATAAGGCCTGGTTAGACAGAGAGCGAGGTTGGTGTGATATTCACGTCGCCTGTTGATCGTGTTCTCTTGGCGTGCGAATTACTGAGGCAATGTATGGAAGACGCCACACTGAGACTGCGACACCACGCCAAGCTTCGCGTGACAATCTGTGTGGCGTCTTTCTTAAGGTTGTAATTTAGATTGTAGATGTGATTTGATTTGTTTACTTTGCATTAAAGACAAGCTCCAGTTTGTACATTGAAAAACTTATTTTCCACTAGGTTAGGATGAAATTGTCTCTGTTTATCCCACGTCACGTGGTCTTTGCTGGGAATAGATCTCTCAGTTTATTTATACCAGTGTTTTATTTATAGGGATAAACCAGTCCAGCACGGCTAGGAAGTTGTTCCAGTTTTGTCAAGGTACGTAGAGTTCCATGCGCCAAATACTCATGCGCCTTCAGCCATCATTCTAAAGGGTGATTCGCATTTATGTACTCTGATCCATATAAAATTATAATTTTAATAGGTGTATTTACTCAGATTGTAAAAGACTGATAAGTGCTGACTGTTTTTGGGATCATTAATTTTGTCAGTCTTTAGGAGATGCCCAAGTGGTTGTTTACGGACATACCTACCTCAAAACCATCCCAGCGTAAACAATTATTCATACCAATTCCCAGTAATCAATAATCACGGTCATTCGTTTTCTAGTGGAATTAAAACTTCATTATTGTACGGGCATAAATAATAATGTTGAACATAATAAATTATGTATAATATTTAATTTATAGAGCGTCTGACAGACACTTCCGATTCAAAGTGATTGCATTGTTGCAAGATATTGCGTCGACATTGTACACCTAACAGGTCTAATAAAATCATTATCATATCAAAATACTCTATCACGAACTACAGTAATTGATAATTTTTGTGGAGGTAATGCCATAATGAACACGGCAGGCCTATCGCCATAATTATGATGGGCAGGAAAATGCATCTTTCTAATAATCTTGTAATCTAATTCTTCTTCTCCCTGCCCTTATCCCACACTAGGTGGGGTCGGCACAACATGTATTTCGTAAATCCATGTTGTTAGTGGTTTTGGCTTATTGTTTTGTGACCGGCCGTCTGCCTGACAATATAATCAATACAACAATAATCTTGTTTAATAACTGTCATGGTATTTTATCATTAATGATAACGTCTTAATTCTACTAATAATAGTGTTTCTATCCATAGTTATAACTGGCCATATTGAGTGAAGGTGGTCCTTTGAGTCGCATTAGATTTCTGTTGAAACTAACATAAATAAAATAACAAGATATTTCTATGATAATAATTTAATTAACACGAGCACACTTATCACTTATTTTGACAAAATCACAAGGACAACAATAGTTGTGGGTCAGAGTCTACAACGAGTAATGCTGAACTTAAAAATTGTAAGGTTTTTGTGGTTCCTCGGTCACTTCTATGTTTATTCTCTATCCACTCTTAAACACCAATTGGATGATCATTTGTTATATTAATAATTAAAATCTTCTTCTTCTTTTCGTGTGGTTAGTGACTAACCTGATGTCAGAGTTTATGGGCCTCTGATTTGGCTTCACATGCCGTCGAGAAATATGTCTCAGGCATGCCGGTTTCCTCACGATGTTTTCCTTCGCCGTTTGTAAGCAAGTGATAATTATACAAATGAATCCGAAAAGTCAGAGGGGCGTGCTTTAGGTTCGAACTCGAGACTTATGACTTTGCAGTCCGACGGTCACACCACTAGGCTATCATTGCATAGTAATTAAAATAAAAAACTAATAATACAACATAATTAAATATACTTCTGAATACTTATTGGTGTCCGTGTTAGTTAACGACGAAGTAGATACAGAATAAAAAAATACTGCATTGTATAACGTTGATCAAGAAGTGTATAAAGGACCATTCCCACGAACAAGCGACTCATGATGATATTGTCACGAACCGTTTGATAAAAGTATCAACGCGAGTTTCTAAATCCCAATGATAATATGCTTGCTTATTTGAAATATCTAACAACAATACAATTCAGGGGCTTATAATTAATCTAGTACATTTAGTAGATTCCGTTAGACATTAACGATTAAATAAAGATAGTTTAATCAACAGGCACACACTTATCGTTTATTCTGACAGTATCACCCGTGCACGCATCTACATCAAATACTGCTTCTTGATAATAATATTCATTCGGCTCTTCTGTTACTTCTGGCACATATGACGTCATTTGTTGCACTTTTTCAGTAAAAGGATGGCACTTCGTTACACCAGAACTCAATACACAAAGTATTAATATTGTAGTTAAGTATTTCATATTGACTATTTTCTGCGCTATTCTATAGTGGAATGGTTTGTTGTTGATGGTTTATGCATTTTATATTAATAGGTGTAGGACGAGTACTTATCTACTTGTCATGGTAGACAAAGTTTGCCATTCATTGTTCATCGAAAAATGAATAGTTTTTTGTTTTTAAAAACGTTGCCCCGTACTTGGATTTCTCCTGTATCGTGGGTGCGTTTACAGACAGAAATCTTCACATGTTCAAACGCCCAGACCCGCAACAACTATTTGTAGGACATACAAATATTTGATCCGTGCGGGAATCGAACCCACGACCCGTAGCGCAGAAGCCAATCGCTCAGCCACAGCACCAAACGTGTCGTCGAAAAAAAATGGGGCCATAATTTACTGACAAAAAAAAGTGTAAATTAACCGACTTTAATCAACAAAGTTATACAATGTGTCCCAATATGTAGTAATAAAACTTTAAAGGGCGACATTTACACACAATTTTATCAACAAAAGCATCTGAGACAAGGAGTCGAAAACCCTTTTGCAAATTACTCCAAAGATAGAGAAATGTTAGTATTTGGTTCAGATATTTCGATCTATAGGTACATATTAAAACACTCATAACTCAAGACTCAGATCTCACAGAGGTGTGATTTTTATTTTGTTTTGTGGAACAACTCAAAAACATAAAAGATGGGTACACTACATAAATACGACAAACTTTATTCCGATAGTCACAAATAAAAATTTCGAAATACCGATTTTCATCATTCCGAATGGTTCAAAATTCCTAATATAACAACTCCGATTTATCATTCATCCCATTTTTATAAGTCTGAAATTTATTTATTTTTTAATTTCATTTAATTTAATTTATTATTTAATCGGGGGGCACGGCAGTGCCCCCACCAAGTCGAGCGCGAAGCAAACACTGCCGTACCATCCTTTACTGGAACCATTTCGCCGCATTTTCAGGCCCCTATTTGAGAACCTCTGGATAAGACCAGAACGTAGAAATGTTCGTCATCTAGTAAGCTATAATCACATACTTAAAATCCAAAATTTCAAGTCTGTAGGTTATTTAGTTCCGAAGTTAAGCGAAAGCAAAGTTTCGAATTTATGACACTCACTCACTCATGATCATCAGAATAGAACTAGTACTTCCCATAAACTCAGAGAGCTGAAATTTGGTACAGAGTTAGGGTTTAATGGCCACATAAAGGGAAAACTATAAAAACTCGGATAATCGAAGATCTGGAGTACCTGGTGACTCTGATTAGAAAACACAAGAGCCCAACCAAACTATTAGAGATCGACATACCGCCTTTACAAAAAATATTCAACTTGGTAGGCCGCTTCATTTGATGTCAAAAATCGAAGGTCTGAAGTATCTGATAAAGAACCCTCAGCTGGTCTCAGCTGTATTAGAGATATGGTAATGCCCCCTTCTACTATTGGTACATAAAAAAATCGACTGTCATTGCAAAAATCCAGCGTAGTGGGACACATCTTCTAATCTAATTTAATCTAGCCTATAGCGTCCCACTGCTGGGCGAATGCCTCCCCTTCTGCTTTTAATATGCATATAAATAAAATTAAAGGAAAACTCTGGATAAGACTAGACTGGCTTTTATACTTATACTTACAAGTTTACAAGAAGAAATAGTCGAACGATTAACTTTATTCTACTCGAACATTACACAAATTAAATAAACAAATTAGGTACACTAAAATATTAATTTCGCAAAAAAGATAATTGAAAAAACTTTGTCAAATAAGAAAATCGAATAAAATTAATCAATATAATACGTTTCTACAAAAAGAAGTGAAATCCCACCAAAAACATTCTGTAAAAAACTAGCCAAGTCTCGATGGAGCTGCTTGTTTATCTCTAAAAAGTAATGAAATCTAGACAAAGTCGTGCCAAGTCTAAGGTTCCTAACTGCGATTTCTTTATTATTATAGTTAATGTTGTGTGACTTGGCCGTTGAAGGGTACACAAAGGTACAAAACCAGGTGCTCCATGACACCATTGCACCAATCTGTCGCCAGAACCGCTACCCATTGACGATGGAAAATTGCCACTTGGAAAACGTTGATTCAATAACCAGTCAATTGTAGGCTTGATAAAGCTGCGTATTTCAATAATACTTATGTATAGGCGAGCCTAAAACAAACAGTATAAAAAAAAATCCAGTACAGACGGACTTCTAATCATTGATAGAAGTCCGTCTGTACCTGTCCCGTTGACTTGTACCCACTAACGTATAAAGAATGTTCAACGGCCAAGTCACACAACTTTAACTATAATAATAAAGAAATCGCAGTAAGGAACCTTAGACTTGGCACGACTTTGTCTAGATTTCATTACTTTTTAGAGATAAACAAGCAGCTCCATCGAGACTTGGCTAGTTTTTTACAGAATGTTTTTGGTGGGATAAATTTAATTTATTTATTAATTTCGATATTCCTAACGTTTATAATTACTATTCTCATAATACCGAGTTTCAACAGATCGAATAATAATAAGTCCGACTTAATGATAATTCGAAATATCAAAATTACGAATTCCGATTATTAAAATACCGAATAATTAGAACTCCAAAATAAAAACGCCTTGTAAAATTTAATAGCTAACCTAACCCAAATGATTCGCCAACAATAGAGGGGATCTGGCGCTAGGCGGCCGCTACCGCGGCACGCTCGCTTCGCTCGCTCGCCTTCACGCTTTAATGGTCACAGTTCTAACCTAACCTAACCTAACCCAAATTATTCACCTACAATACCTACCTACAATAGACGGGAACCTGGAGCAGGTATATATAAGGAGAAGAAATGAAAGGAAAGAATTCACACATATTGTTAACAAAGTAGACTTTTTAAATTACCTTAAACGTTACTTATAGATATTGAATATATATGCGTAATCGAATATTATACTAATTGAATCAGAATTCTAATTTTAGCAATTTATTCGGAATATTGAAAATCGGAATGTCGTTTTTCAGACCGAGAACCCATTGAGCATTTGATTCTTCGGACGTATGATAATCGGAAAACAAAAAAATCGCATTTACGACTTTCGGTAAAATAAACTTCGTGATTTTTAATAACAGGCATTATAATTCTTAGGTATTATGAAATTCGGACGTTTGAAAATCGGAACATCGAAATTCGGAATAAAGTTACCCCCTGCAGTATTTGTAGTATTTTAGAAAATGTGAAAATTAATGTGTAACATTAGTGTAAGATGGGAGAATGGCGGTCACTTAAGCAGTAATATCTTTTTTATTTTATTTCTGGGACTTACGGTATAGTTAACTAACTTTTTACATAGCTTATATAGTGGACTATAGATATATCAGGCACATTATCAATCTATTACGGGTTTCTTATTTTTTTATCATTTTGTAAAACCCTTCGTTCACCGCCATTACCCGCAGGTGCGGGTAATGGCGGTCTACTGTTGGCGTATTACCGGTCATTCAAAATTAACACAGGGTTGCTTCTAAAATGTACCAAAACAAAATAAAACGACATTTTATTCATATTATCTTTATTTTTTATATTTTAACCAAAATGAACCAAAACATTTATATATTTTAACCAAACATACCAGTACCAGGGTCTTGAACGGTGGTCACACCAGTCTCATCCATGTTGTACATTTTAGATTGAGTAAACTGGTGTTTTTGCATAACGTTTTCCAAATTTTGGAAGAACAAGTTAACCTCTTTGTTAAATGCTGTCACACGATTCATATTGGTTGCCTCTGGTTATTGAAGAATTTCTTTTTAAAAAACCATATAGCCAATCTTTTCCTGCTAGCTTCCTCTCCCTGTTGAAGTTGTGCTTTATGTTATGTTCCTCGGCATAAATGAAAGCTGCTTTATGAACTTGCAGTGGACTTAGTCCGCAAAAGAGTTTGGCTAGAAGTTTTATATTCAAATCAAATCAAATCAAATCAAAAATTTTTATTTCACATAAACCAATACAGGTGCTTATGAAACGTCGAATTTAGGTGCACGGTTCCAATTAGTTGTTTCCTATGGAGAAGAGCCGGCAAGAAACTCCATGGTTACTCTTTTAAAAATAATACCTTTAACAATTTCAGTGGATACAGTACAATGATTTAGGATAGTGAGAGAACAATGAGGTCCTGACCACAGACCAATGAGTAATATAGTACTAAAAGACTTGAGTACAAAAACTAACAAACAAAAATAAAATTTAAAAAAAAGTAATATGAATAATATTGTAGTAATTTACAAATTTATAGATGCAGGTCCACAAAGTTCTCACATTTACAAAAGTGAAAAGGAAGCTAAACTATATAAAACAATTGACATAATTAAATGTCATCAAAACTTAGCTAAAAAATCATTGTAAAATAAGATATAGATATCTTGAGAGTAATGATAGTAATAAAAAAAACATAAAAAATATATATATATATTCTCAGCCATACCCTTCTCTACTTCTGGTGAAAAAGTAGAATGTCTTACTAGAGAAGGTCCTGTAATTGGAACATTCTTCTTGATGCGATCTTGTAGCGTACTGAAGGGTATGCCGAACTTCTTGGCAGTTGACCGTAAAGATTTCCCAGCACTAACGGCTTCAACAGCCTCTGCTAACTCATCTTTTGTCCATTTTCCTTTCGTTGTGGTCTTACCCTGTGTCGCGGCATCTATTTAAGTATAAAAATAAGTGTATAATGGGACATTATACTAAAAAACAAACAAATTATAAATTGTCTTATAATTCCATACGTGGTACCCGCTTAGAATGATTGCCATAACCCCAGAATACGAAAACTGTTTCTTTGGTTGGTCACGAAAAACGTAAGTAACTTTCATAAAATCCAACAAGCACATGGGATACACTAGTAAAAGTATAGTAATTCATTTTAAGAAAGATATTGATTGATGTAAATCACTTTAAGCTTACCTTTCGCCGAATTTTCGATTTTATTACAGCAAAACACGTCCGAACCTTTACACAGCTGTCAAACACACTGCGCGCGAAGGAAAATGGCGCCGCTTTGTTAATAAGTTTACTCGGCCGCATATTAGATGGCGAAACTAGTAGCGATAGCAGAATGTTTCTGGAGGTCTTAGACCGATATTCTAAGACGTTCCTCCAAAACTTACTCGAATCAGGACGGCCTCGAAAACACTTTCAAAATTGTATTCTTAGTCGCAATTTCGAGTGAACTTTGAGGTTCATCGACTGAGGGGTCCTCAAATGAGTCGAGGTAGAGTGGAGTCATTACGATATAATTTTGTTTATCTGCACCGCGCAAATAACGCCGCGATAAATGTTTGTAACGATTATCGTAAGCATATTCGATAAAGTCTTCAAAATTCATTTTTGTTACATACGAACTTTGACACTTCCTTCCTTAAGGTAGGTTCCGAGGTACCTTGAGTTTGACAGATGATTCCTTACCTCGACTGAGGAAAAATCTCGAGTCGAGGACGTTTATGTCAACTATAACTTCGGATGGTAGTGAAAAAGGCTGAGTCGAGGTGGAGTCGAGTCGAGTAAGTTTTGGAGGAACGTCTTAGAATATGGGTGTTACATTTTAACGTGACCGGCATTGCCCGCTGACTGCCATTTCCCCATCTTACCCTATGTATAAAACTTCACTTTCATGTCTTATTACAAAAAATTGCTTAACTTATGTATGGCAGTTTGAAACTTCTTTAGGTTGTCGACGCGAGTCGTTAACGTAACTAGACCGTTGGTTTTCGTTCGTCGACTAGTCGATTAACTGGTTGAATTTGTCGACTAGTTAACGTGACAACTAATGTCAACTACTTAGTTTTTGTAATCAGTCGAACAGTTTATCTATAACGCGGACTCGGTCAACCAACAAGTCCCTACTTTGTTATTTATAAACTTTCGAGGAACTGTACATAAGTTAAAGAGGAGTTTTAATATTTTTATTCTATGTATTTGAATTTATTGATATTTTAAGTTTCCTTCATACTTTACCAGGAATAGAATAGAATATACTTTATTGTACACCAAAATTGTAACACAGCTTAACAGGCTTAGAATTGGCTGAATAGAATTTGTTATAATATCGTATTCAAAGGTTCATCTGATTTTATACCTAGTCTGGCCATAATAGTACATTACTGCCGCGGTATAGTGCTTTACTCAAACAATGCGAGTAATGTAAATAAAACCAGCTTAGTATTGTAAGAATTTATTTAAAGTAACGATTTGTTTCTTCCAAGGGCTTTAGCTTTTTTGTAATGAATCTTTAATGTTGTGCTGCCTGTACCTATACATATAAAAGTTGCAAATTTTGAATAAAATCTTTTTGCACCAGACTATTTTTGAAACAAAACTCGACAATAATGGATTTTCAAAGGAAATTGCTGGTGGCTAAAACTCACCAGCAATGAAATTCCATACAACTTTGCTGGCGCCTATTCAAGTAGCGCGGAAACGTCGACTTTGCTCAAAGAAAGTTGTCAAAATAATGACCACATTACAAGCATTTTTGAGTAAATACTGTTAAAGATATTACATTTGAATTTGGAATCTGTCATTTTTACTCAATTGTTCATTGAGTTTTCTAATTTTGGCGCCAATACATTGTACAATATTTTGCGATATTAAAATGGAGTGGGGTGATAAAGAGAACCGAATCGCTGTGATTGCATTACACAAAGTTGGTATGGAGCCAAATGCAATTTTTAAAACTCTCTTGGTATTAGTCAAATGTTTGTGTACCGGGCTATTAATAGGTACAATGAGACCTCCTTTGTTTGTGACAGAAAAAGATCTGGCCGTCCACGTAGTGTTCGTACGAAAAAGGTGGTCAAAGCAGTAAGGGAAAGAATTCGAAGAAATCCTGTTCGAAAGCAAAAGATTTTATCTCGGGAGATGAAGATAGCACCCAGAACCATGTCGCGTATTTCAAAAGATGACTTAGGACTTGCAGCCTATAAGAGACGCACTGGTCATTTTTTAACTGATAATTTAAAAAAGAATAGGGTGGTAAAATCGAAACAACTACTGAAGCGGTACGTAAAGGGAGGTCACAGAAACATTTTGTTTACGGATGAGAAAGTCTTTACAATTGAGCAACATTTTAACAAACAAAATTACCGTATTTATGCTCAAAGCTCTAAGGAAGCTTCCCAATTAGTCGACAGAGTGCAACGTGGGCATTATCCGACTTCAGTGATGGTTTGGTGGGGTGTTAGCTATGAAGGAGTGACTGAGCCATATTTTTGTGAAAAAGGTATCAAAACATCGGTACAAGTGTATCAAGATACCATTCTTGACTCTTGACAAGGTAGTTAAGCCCCTTAACAACACCATGTTCAATAACCAAGTATGGTCCTTCCAACAAGACTCGGCGCCGGGTCATAAAGCTCGGTCCACGCAGTCTTGGTTGGAAGTGAACGTTTCGGACTTCATCAGAGCTGAAGACTGGCCGTCGTCTAGTCCCGATCTTAATCTGCTGGATTATGATTTATGGTCAGGTTTAGAGAGTACGGCTTGCTCTAAACGCCATGATAATTTGGAGTCCCTAAAACAATCCATACGATTGGCAGTGAAGAATTTTCCCATGGAAAGAGTGCGTGTTTCTATTGATAACTGGCCTCAACGTTTCAAGGACTGTATTGCAACCAATGGAGACCACTTCGAATAAGCTTTTTATATTTTAAATTGTTTTATATTTATGTATTAAACTAACACACTGTAAAAGTAATAAATATTATTTGCAATAAAAAAAAAATCTTCGTGACAATATTTATGGCAAGACTAGGTAGATAAAATTATATGTCTACAATAACCAATTAAAACTATATAATTTTTTTGCAATTAAATATACTCGATAATTATACAGTTACGAAAACTACTAAGCGGCACAATAACAGCTTTGACCTTGTGCGCCATTCGCCACAAATGATGAAATTCAAATCAAAATAAACAAAGAACGTCGGCCACGGTCCATACATGCTATGACCTGACTATAAAGTATCGCGACCTTTGATGGGATATGGTTTAATTGGTTCACCTACTTATAATAATCCATGCTTTAAAGAAAATATTTTTTTAAGAAGCGGATGAAAATATTTATTTGTTCTTATGGAGGTTGGAATTTGACAAGTCGGAAACTAGACAACCACAACTACAATTATGCTAATCATTGTTAGTTACGTGTTCTGTGTCACCCACAGTCTCACTTCTGTGCGAAAATAATAAACATTGACAGTTTTTCTTGATGAAAAGAATTATTTCAGACTTAGTGTTTGGCCATACCTATTCAATTTACTGCGCGGGAGAAGCTTTGATAGCTACCGGGATGTCAATGTGTCATACGTTTCGTTCCATCTATTGGAAGCATTAAATGTATTTGATAATTTGGCCCAGTAATAGATCTATTTGTTATTAACCATTAAATAACAACATTGTAAGAATAAAAACGACACAATCTACATAATCTATAATGTTTATAAAAAAACTGGTATTTTAAAAATCGTAAACGCTTGAATGCTGGTGCTAAAACTAAACGTGTACCCAGTACACGATGAAACGTATTAAGGTGCGTTCAAAATTAGTAAAAATGTCGTAAAAAAGTAAGGTTTTTTAAAAATAACAATATTTTATTCCGGCTTTTAATAAATAATTGAATAGTTGTAAATTAATGCTCCTTTAATTGACTATTTTTTGACGTATAACTCGTTACGGGTCTTATGCAAATTTGGTCAGGTCAATTATGGCCGTTGTTCTTTAAAAAGTAAACAGTAAAGTATAATATAAAAAATAAACTAACATTTCGCTCGTTGAAAATAACCTTACAAGACGCGCAACTATGAACTTTATGTTAAGCCGGCGCCAGATACAGCTTCAAACATTTGAACACTTCTTTGAAGACTTTGAAAACACATTTGAACACATTGTCGCAGCCTGCCAGACATCCTTTGCAAACATTTTTCTCCACAGTATGCTGGTCGACGACAAACAAGATGGACGAAGATTTTGTGGATGCGGTGTGTTCTCGGTATTTTGGGTCCTAAATACATGGCTCCCCTTGCAGCAACTCCACAAATTCAAGAACGCACTCGTTGCTTCGGTCCATCTTGAAACTTACGATCTTGAACTATTCAAGCACGTACGCATAAATAAAACTTTCTACTGCCCACGACCTATCGCCACAGCAACGGTCGCACAACTGAACTTTGCGCATGTGTGGCAGGCTACGCAAACATTTGAACACATTCCAACTTTGAACGCTTTGATGTGCGCTAAAAAACCGAATCCGCATGGCAAATTGCAAATCTTCCTTCAAACTTTGAACACATATTCAAAGTCCCGTGCCACACATAACAATCAAAGAAGTGTTCAAATGTTTGAAGCTCTATCTGGCGCCGGCTAGCGAATGTGAAAATTGATATTTGAAGTGAACGTTGTTGTGTAACCTTTACTCATCATCTACTAATTCAACAGGCACATTCCAATATGAACCTTGAGTGAATATCATGAACATGAATGAACCAACTACAGTCCTGATAGTTGTTCGTGCGGTAAAAATAACCTTGAACGGTGCCGTGACGTGAACGCGATGACACAACGTTTAATAGACGTCATTTCTTTCTACTGTTCATAGTTCAAATCGATAGACGATCAATCGATATACGGTCGACCGTTAATGCGTTGAGAGTAGATCGACGGTTGATTTAACTAGTTCGTTGATTCAACGCCCATCACTAGTCCGCATCGAGAGCTCCGATCGAAAGTACGTGCCATGCCATGTCATGCCGCCGGCCGATGAATAGTGTAATGAAAGAACATTATTATTGATCTATTAGATAAATCTACTGCCTCGTTGGTCTAGTGGTACCAAACGCGACTGCTGATCTTGAGGTCCTGGGTTCGATCTCTAGGTCGAGCAGTGTTATTGGGTTTTTCCGCCTGGAATTCCTCAGTAGCAGCCCGGAGTTTGGATGTGTGCCCAGTTGATGGCAATAGGCTCGCCCCCTATTACATGGGACTAAACATAACGGCGATATGAGGGTGTTACCATACACCTCTGCCCAACCCTTAGGGGAATACAGGCGTGATGTTATGTAGATAAATCTATTGATTGATGACGGCGACGGCGATTATTTCGTTTTATAACATTGATAATAATATAATTTGCTAAGCTATAAATAGTGCATATATGCATAGTGCGCACGCTGCTACAACAATGGCATTCATTGTCGAAAGAAGGATGCCGAATGCAGCGCGTGGCGATGAGTAGCGCGAGTAGAGCAGAGTGTGGCTGCTTAAGGGCCTTTTCTGATTTGTCGGCGCAGCAGAGCGGTGCGACATCAGCATGCTCGGTATACGCGGTACCGAAAGCTTACCTAGCGCCTATTTATTCAATTGAGCGTTCCTGATTAGCTCGGTATGCGCGGGAGTGCCGCGGTACAGATTCGGCTTACCGCGTCTCGGCATGCATGTCTATTGGCCGCTCTGAATTCTGCCGAGCCTGACGCGCGTCCTTAACCTTGTATTTTGCTTTGTTATTGCTGGGGCAATACTATCTAAAAGCTGTAGATGTGTTTCTTTTTTCATTCGGTACATGCATAAAGATTGTCGTCACCCTGCAAAAGTTCTTTAACCGCAACAAATACTCGGTTAATATTATTTTCGATATAAGGGTGACGCCAATAACGTTAAAGTATTTTCATCACTCGAATGCGAAGACGACATTATTTCGCGACGGCACAAGCGGCTCTGCACAATTTTTGCCGACATATGCGTAGGTGCAGGCGACGCGGTGTTTTCGGGCTCCGAGCATGCTGATGTCGCACCACTGCTGCGCCGACAAATCAGAAAAGACCCCAAGGCAACAATGCAGCAGCGCGATGAGCAGAGTGAGTACAATGTAGCTGAGGGGTTAGATTTAATATTAAAACACAAAATAAAACAGCGGAGTACTTCATTCTATGTTACTTTTTTCATGACAGTCTACTATAGAATGACTTCCAAATTAATGCGGTACTGCATTTTAAAGTTAACCTAGGCCTTTTGTAGATGGGTCGTCCCTTTATCGTACTTGGACCCAGAGTAGCCTGCAACGTATAGTAAGAGACGATGACACGAGGAACTGTTTGCGGAAGGCCGATTAAAACTTGAAATCTCTTTCATTAATAAGATAAGGCTAGACGCTACATTGCAGGTGTATCGCACAGCTTCACTTGACCTCTCTTCAGTATGCGTTCCGTTATTGGGTGAAGTTCACAATTGGTTGGTTGTTTGCAATTATACTAGCGCGTGCGGTGTCGAAGCCACCACAGCGGCCACCTGACGTCATCCAAGAACGAGTTGTTTGCGAATTTGTTCAGAGTTGTAGGTATGTGTTCGCTACGCTCCCGTGCTTTACGCGCCGATGACGCATCGAGCCGTATGCGAATAATTATCAAATTAATAAACGACTTTGATTTGGGAACTCCCTCCTAATCGATTCGATATAACTTGAGAGAAAGATCAAAAATATTTTTCCTCAAATACCTATATAGTATTCTATTATATGGCAGCGCCTTTTGGGAGCCCGCTTCCAGGCCACCATATTGAGAACTGTTTATTAATACGGGCCCTAGGCTAGGCCCATATTAGGCAGAACCGGTATAGTAACTAAACTGGTTTGTGATTATGTCTACAATTCCGAAGATCACAGTTATAATAATATTATCTAATCTCGATAAGTATCTACAGTGAATTATGATACGAAACAAAACGAGATTTTTAATAAAAATCTTAACTCTAATAAAATAGTCTTCAATAATACATAACATAACCTAGTTAGCCCATTACTGTCCCACTGCTGGGCACGGGTTTAGACCCTAGTCCACTACGCTGGCGTGGTGCGGGTTGGCAGATTACACACACCATCGAGAACTTTATGGAGCCCTCGCAGGTGTGCAGGTTTTCTCACGATTTTTTTTCTTCACCATTAACGCAAGTGAAAATCAAATTCTGATTCGCACATGAATTCAAAAACTCAAAGGTACGGACCGGGATCGAACTCAGACCCTCCTGCATGGATGTATTATCTTCAATTATATTTTCTTAATTTATTCAGGGTGAAAAAATAAGATAAAAAAAATTATTCAATTTATCTCATTATTTATTGAACATTTTGACAAATTGTACCAATCCTTTCTTGAACACCAATACATTTCTCCCCAGACACCGCGTAGCCGCCACCCGCGATTGGCATCTCGTTCCGGCCTGGATTAAAATTCGTAAAATCTATATCATGTACCTTCTGTACGTGTACACCATTTGAGTGGCGATCCGTTGGTGATGTTATTTCTTCACTAATACCGAAAGGAGTTTCGTATCCAGAATTTCTATTAGAATCAGCTGGAAATGGGAATCCTTCTGGACGTTCCGTCACTTCTGTCCGGTGCTTCTCCTGTACCCACACATCACTGGGGTACACCACACGAGAACTACAGGTTAGATTAAACATTACAACACCAACTATTAATACCGTCAAG
Organism: Amphipyra berbera; assembly: GCA_910594945.2. Classification (NCBI taxonomy): domain Eukaryota; kingdom Metazoa; phylum Arthropoda; class Insecta; order Lepidoptera; family Noctuidae; genus Amphipyra; species Amphipyra berbera. The sequence continues at coordinate 22,471,278 of OU343122.1, forward strand.
TATTTCATGTTGACTGTTTCCTGTGTTCGGCTACTATAAAATATTAGATGACGAATAGTCCATTTTATACTTTTTCATCAATATAATACACCCATAAAAGATTTTCACACATGCATCCTCACTAACAGAACCAGTGTAGTAATTCAACTGGCTTATGATTATCTCTATAACTGTCAAGGTTACAACGACAATATAATTTATTATTGTGGAGTCCATTAAGCCACTTGCTTGCAAGCTTTTCATTAAATAGGTAATAACTTTTTGGATTAGTGCAGCCAGCGGTACTATTAACTTGACCATTCATACTATCTGTGAGCCTATTTTTATTATCTGAAACCTCACCACGATTTCCCATTGCAAATTCAGACGATAATCCTGGTCTTCTATAACATTTTATCTAATTAAGGTATCTTTTACCATGCAAATTAAAATAAGTTTTTTTAATATAATAACCCAAACAGTTGTTAAATAAAATATTTGTCTATAACATTTCTTTCGTTTTTTTGTGTGTAAACAAACAAAAAAAAGGGAGTGAAGCTAATTAAAAGCTTTAAAAAAGACAAAATTCTATTGAACTTATTGAACACCTTCACAAATATTATTAATTCTCTCTTTCCCATCAGGACAAAAGTCACCTGAAACTCCCCCAATAAGTCCCCCTATTCCTCCTATGCCTCCAGGTGGAAATCCTTCTACTATTTCCGGCACTTCTATCACATATACCTTCTCTACCCACACTTGTACTCCATTTGAGTGATGATTCGTTATTCCAAGATCTAAAGGTCGTTCGTTGCCAAAATTTCTATAAGTTGCTTCTGGTATAGGAAATCCCTCCGAGTTAACTTCTGACACGTGCACCTTATGTACCCACACTTGTACACCACTGGGGTAATTCACATGGTAACACCACGTTAGATCAAACATTAGAACACAAACTAATAAAACAGTCAAATATTTCATGTTGACTGTTTTCTGTGCTGGGCTAATTAATACAATAAATTTTAGATGACGATTGAAGCATTTTATACTTTTTTTAAGTATGTTACACACACATATAAGTTTTGATTAATGGAAAATAGATTCTAATGTAGCTTCTTCCTTGTATTTAAAAATATAATGAATTTAAATTTATTGCGTGTTGGAGGTTGCTGTATTTGATGCATGACGCACGCTTTGTGTTCATAAATCACATCGTCACTAGCAAAACCAGTAATCTCACAAGTCTGTATGTGATCTTGTCTATAGGTCATTCCTAAGATCACAGTTTCAATAATATTGTCTAATCTCGGTGTATCTCAAGCAAAATGTATATTATTTGAACTCCTAGTTCACTTTATACGAACAGCCATCGACACGAACTCCAAAACAGTCAAATTACCTGCAAGGCAACGTACAAACAAACCCTGGATTACGAATGGTTTGTTGCGCTGTATGAGGAATGGTGTGTAATAGGTTGTCTGCGTCGGATTCCTGCCAGTCGGCCTAAAAAGGCGGTGGAATACCTTGTTAAAATCGTTGATATCCTACAAACTCTCACCAGTGGCTCCAAGTAGCTGTCTTGTACGCAGCGGCCACACCCCGGTAACCACGTCGGCTCGTGGGCGAAACCTGGTAGAGGGGGACTTGAGTGTTTTGGCACTTAAGTCTTGCGGTTACCTCCCGCATAGTGCACAGGGTCTGACTTGGCCTAATTGAGCAATCCACCTCCGGTGGCGAGTCAGCTAGGCATAGTGAAAGGCCTTAAGGGCGACGGTAGGGGACATGTAGTTATCGTTCGGCCAGACACTGCATCCAGCCCCCCTCCAGTCGTAGCGGTTTCCGTTCCACTGGATCAAGGAGGGTACGGACGAGAGAGTGCATCTGTGTTTGCGCGCACGCTTGAGCACTTAAATATATCCTGCGCAAATGACTGTTGCTGTTTTTCACCGGACTCCGATATCAAGTCCTGTGGCGATGGGTAGAGGTAGAGAGGTCCAGTAGTGATGCTCACTGGTCTTTGTCTGAAACCTGCACATAGGCGGCTTAGGGAGAGTGGTCGCTCTTGCACTGCATTGGGGTAACAGTGTGGCTCGGCAGCACCCTCTGTGACGAAGCAGCTCTATTTAGAGTGGCACTGCTTCCCCCGCTCAGCCGGGGAGGGGACTAGAAAAGGTGTCCCAAACAAACGCTTACTCCAAAATCAATATGGGAGGTAGTAACCACGGCTGCCTATGCATCCATTTCTTCGTGGTCGAAATAATAAAAATATTGAGCATAAAAAACCTTTTACTTTTGGTGCGTGGAATGTGCGCACTCTGTTGGACCGACCATCTAATCTATGCCCAGAGCGTAAAACTGCTATTGTCGCTCGAGAGCTCCGCCGCTATAATGTGGACATAGCGGCCTTGAGCGAGACACATCTAGCCGACGAAGGTGAGCTTACAGAGCGTGGTGGTGGTTATACTTTTTACTGGAAGGGAACTGACTCAAGCGAACCGAGGCGGTCTGGAATGGGGTTCGCTATTAAGACCAATATAGCTTCAAAGCTAAATGAGTACCCTGTTTATATATCTGACAGGGTTATTTCGTTACGTCTTCATCTTGAAATGCACAACTTCCTCAATGTCATAGGTGTATATGCCCCAACTCTGGATAAGGCCGATGAAATTAAGGATAGATTCTATGAGGAGGTTACTCAAGCGCTAACCAAAGTGCCATCTCGGGAGCAAATCCTACTGCTCGGGGACTTCAATGCGCGGGTTGGCCGAGATCATGAGGCGTGGCCTGCAGTGCTCGGCAGGCATGGGATCGGGAACATGAACAGCAATGGTCAGTTACTACTCAGTCTCTGCGCTCAATTTCAACTGAGCATAACAAACACTATGTTTCGACTTCCTGCCAAGTATAAAACCACCTGGATGCATCCGAGGTCTAAACATTGGCATCTTATCGACTACGCAATAGTTCGACAGCGTGATTTTGGACAGGTTCGTGTGACTCGAGTCATGCGTGGAGCTAATGGTTGGACTGATCATAGACTTGTCATCATAAAATTGGCACTGCGACTGCACAGACCCCGTAGATCTGTTAAACCTAAGTCTATTCATCTTAACTTGTCGAAATTGCAGAGTCAGGAGGCACGGGAGTTATACGAACAAGCCATTAGTGAGTCTGTGTCTAAGCTCGACGTTGGAGGTGACCTTGGCCTACAATGGCGAGAGCTGTCTTCTCAGATAACCAAGTCAGCATTGGATACCTTAGGTCTAAAACCGAAATGCAATAAAGATTGGTACGATGAAAATGATACGCTACTTACTATCGCTATAGCTAAACATCGCGATCTTTTGCGCCGTAGTGACTCATCATCACCACATCATCAAAATGATGCAATAAAAAAGAGCTCCATAGAATTGCGGAATTTTGTCCGCGGCGTTAAGGATAAATGGTGGGAGGACAGGGCACATCGCATGCAGTGGCTAGCTGACTCAAATCAACTAGGTGACTTTTTCGGAGAATTGCGTTCATTAATTGGCCCACAACATCAAGTGAATGTACCAATAAAATCCATCGATGGTACATTGCTTACGAGTAAAGAAGAGGTTGTGAAGCGATGGGTTGAGCATTTCAGCACCTTACTCAACGTTGATCGATCAGCAGATCTAAATTATATATCAGCCATACCTGCGCTGTCTCAGGTCACAGCACTGGACGATCCACTGACTCTCCAGGAAGTTGTAGATGCCATGAAGCAGCAACGTAACAAAAAAGCACCAGGTGGTGATGGAATCCCAGGTGAGTTGCTTAAGTACGGTGGGGGTGACTTGAACGAGATTGTTTGGGAGTTTTTCCGCCGTATGTGGGAGGAGGAGATTGTACCAGATACTTTTACTGTGTCGAACATCTGTGCACTCTACAAAGGCAAAGGCAGTCGTGCTGACTGCAATTCCTACAGAGGCATCTCGCTCTTATCCGCTTCAGGAAAGATCTTTGCGAGAGTTCTTCTGAATAGATTAGTGAAATTGTCCGAAAAAATACTACCTGAAACCCAATTTGGGTTTCGTCCAAACAGAGGGACCTGTGAGGCAATCTTCTCTATTCGGCAACTTCAAGAAAAGTGCAAAGAGCAATCGCAAGCGCTGGTCCTTTGTTTCGTGGACTTGGAAAAAGCCTTCGACAGCGTGCCTCGCGAAGCGCTTTGGATGGTACTGCAAAAGCTTGGGTGTACAGATAAGTTCATCAAATTGATCCGTCTCCTGCACGATAACCTGCGCTGTTGTGTCGCGGTTACGACTGAACAGTCGGAATTCTTCCATGTCACCTGTGGGGTAAAGCAGGGATGTGTCTTAGCACCTACACTCTTTGCCCTATATTTTGCGGTTGCTGTGGGACAGGCTTTGGAAGGCAATGCGAGGGGCATTCATATCCGTTTCCGAACTGACGGCAAACTTTTTAACCTAACCCGATTGAAAGCTCACACTAAAGTCTCGTACGACCTCATGACCGAGGTAATGTACGCTGATGATCTGTGCTTTGTTTCGGAATCCCCGGAAGACATGCAAGAGTTGATGGATAGACTTGATAAGTCTTGTCGCAGGTTCGGTCTGAAAATTAGCATCTCGAAGACTGAAGTCATGGCATTGGACACAGTTGACCATGGCCCTTTTGAAATACGGCTTGACGGTGCTGTCCTCAAGCAGGTGGGCAGATTCAAATACCTGGGTAGTACCATAACAAGCAACGGTGACCTGGACCCGGAAGTCAACTACAGAATTGGAACTGCTTCAGCAGTGTTTGGCAGACTACGGGAGAAGGTATTCCGCTCGCATGACCTCAAACTACAAACCAAGATCAACGTGTACATGGCCATCATCTTGCCAAACGTCCTGTACTCCTCTGAGACGTGGTGCGTGTATAGGAGACACATACGCGCATTAGACCGATTCCACCTTAAGTGCCTCCGTGATATCCTAAACATCAAATGGTCCGACCGTGTTAGGAACACGGATGTCCTGCGAAGGGCTAATGTCTGCGGAATTGAGGTTTACCTGATGCGTCGTCAGCTGCGCTGGTCTGGACATGTTGTGAGGATGCCTGATGAGAGGATAGCTAAGCGCATCCTCTTTTCTGAACTCAAGGATGGCAAGCGGAAACAAGGCGGCCAGTTCCTTAGGTACAAAGACGTTCAGAAAAGGCATATGAAGAGATGCAATATAGATCCGTCTCGGTGGGAGGAATTAGCGAAAAACAGACCTGTTTGGAGGCGTTTGGTAAAGGAAAATGTTTATGACTTTGAGGACCAGCGGAGGAGAGATCTCGACGGCAGGCGAGATCAGCTCAGGAGTAAACCACCCTCCAACATACAATATAATTACCACAATGGCATTCTAACGTGTCCGCACTGTGCGCGTATCTTTTCAGCTAAGATAGGTTATATTAGCCACATCAGAGCACACGCCCGTTACCTATAAATTGTCGGAAAGGAAGAAAACAAAAACAGTCACCGTAGCCGAAATCGGCATGGGATTATATATATATATATATATATATGAGGAATAGGGACAATCTAAATAAAAAACTCAAAAAGAATCCGGATAACGAAATAATCAAAGCTACCTACAAAAGATATAGGAACTTTTGCAACGCTCTCCTAAAAAAGCAAAAAAGGAAGTACGACAACCAAGAAATAACAAACGTAACTAATGATAAAAATAAACTTTGGGGTATCATTAAAAACATCTGCAGCTCTTCAAACTCGCCAGATCATTCATCTTGCCTTATATCCACTGAAAATCCAGAAAAGAGCATAAATGATGTTAACAGTATCTTTGCTAACATAGGAAAAAATCTTGCCGAACGTATTACAAGTACGCACAACTTTAACATCCTGGACGAAGTCGTGCAGACTAACATGAGCCCGGTCAAATCACTCGTCATCCTTCCTGCGGACGAAAAAGAGATTTACCAGCTCATAGTGAACTTGAGAGAAAACTGTGCAATGGGAGTTGATCAAATCTCCAGCAAAGTAATCAAACGTTACGCCGAATTACTCACACCGCCGATAGCATACATCTGTAACCTTGCGCTATCAACGGGTGTCTTCCCTCAAGCTTTTAAGTCAGCACGGATTAAACCCATTCATAAAAGCGGTGAGAAAGACTGTGTCAATAACTATATGCTAATTTCAATACTTCCAAGTTTATCTAAGATTCTGGAGCGTCTGATAAATAATCGTCTTGTGAGTTTCATGGAAAAAAGCAAACTCCCATCAGCGTCACAATTCGGGTTTCGATCCGGTAAGTCAACCGGAGACGCCGTACATGAGCTAACAAACTTAGTTGCTACCAACTTGGACAAAAAAAGGAAATGCATTACAATATTTCTGGACTTGGCCAAGGCTTTTGACACGATCTCTGTCACTCACCTACTAACCAAACTGGACAAAATCGGTGTAAGAGGCCTCCCCCACCAACTGTTGCAAGACTATCTCAGCAAAAGGACCCAGCGAGTGAGGATTGATTCTTATTCATTGACTTCCTGTTCATCCAAAGGTTGTCTGGTAGATATCGCTATCAGCGATAAGACCGCCATTGTACCCTTTAATGTTTGTTATTGTATAAGAGCTGTGTTACAATTTTGGTGTACAATAAAGTATATTCTATTCTATTCTATTGATGGATGGACTAGTGACGAGGCTCGTGTGAGTTTTGGAGTGCCGCAAGGAAGTATTCTCGGTCCCACGTTGTTTCTGGTGTATATAAACGAGCTTTGCCAAATCCAACTGCATAACGGAAGAATACTCACCTTCGCGGATGACACGGCTCTCTTTTTTAGTGGAGACAGTTGGGATGATGTTTTACACAGTGCGCAGACTGGATTTCGGAAAGTCTGTACGTGGCTAGTATGCAACCTGCTAACATTGAATGCCATCAAAACTAAATACATAACCTTTGCCCATAGGAAAAACCTTCTTCCACCTACCTATCTTTACATCACTGCCCATTCCTGCTTCGACGCTGCAACATCTGTCTGCTCTTGCCCTAATCTTGAAAGAACAGAGTCTATAAAATACCTTGGCGTCATTATAGATCAATCCCTTACGTTTAAGCCCCACTTTGAAGTACTTGTCACCAGGCTGCGCAAGGTCATTTACATTTTCAAGACCTTAAGAAACATTGCTGATCGTAAAGTTATTAAAATGGTATACTATGCCATATGCCAATCAATTTTATCAACTACTGTATTACTTCATGGGGTGGAGGTTCAAAAACATATCTTCTAGAAGTTGAGAGAGCGCAACGAGCAGTTCTCAAGGTCGGAGCTAAACTTCCGTTTCGTTTCTCTACGACACAGTTGTATAAAAAATGGGATCTTCTAACTGTCAGACAGGCGTTTATCCTTCAAGTCGTACTAAAATAACACTCACAGCTGATATACGATCCAGACCTGACTAGAGGTAAACGCAGGAAAGGCACAGTTTGCCACAATCCATTGCAGGTTACAAGACTCTCTCAAAAATGTTACTGTTTTCTTGGTAGTTATGTTTATAACAAAGTTAACGCAATTCTTTCCATATACCAAAAACCCAAACGTGACTGCAAAGCGGCAGTGTCTCTTTGGCTGAAATCCTTAGATTACGAAGAAACTGAAAAATTGTTGCTCCCACTGACATAACTATTGTATGGAAAAGACTCACCATAAAGCAACTCACACTCTTGCACTTACAAACTCACCCTGTCAAGGGGGACAGGGTGAGTCTCTCTCATACTCACACACATCTCTCACAACATACACCCACGCACCTCACAAACAACATTACACATGCACACTAACTCAACACCCTTTTTGCATGCATTTATTTTTTTATATATATGTATGTCGGAGAATAAATCATTTAGAAAATAAAGGAGGGTAGTCGTCAAGATGAATCAACGTACTTGACGTTATAAAAACAGTTGTCATTCGACGGAGCGGGGCATTCCATATCAAACAGCCGAAGAAGTCTGACCTTTTATATCTGACTAGCTTATCCTTATTTCCTGAACTTGTGTAAATTGTTATATTGTGAACTAGCTTCTGTAACTAACGACTAACCCAAATACAAGTACTCTCAGTGGTGGAGAGTCTATGTTTGTTTCATTTACGAAATACCCGCTTTACCTTCTGATAAGCAGACACTGGTCTAAACTGTAATGCTATATATACTCAATTCTATCAAATGTTATAAACGGTGTGTGTCTGCGACATATACATATAAAATGTAAATAACAATGTTTTATATGCTTGTCGGAGAATTAATCATTTAGAAAATAAAGGAGGGTAGTCTTCAAGATAAATCAACGTACCCGACGTTATAAAGACTGTTGTCATTCGACGGAGCGAAGATTCTATATCGAACAGCCGAAGAAGTCTTACCTTTTATATCTGGCTAGCTTGTCCTCCTTATTTTCTGATCTTGTGTAAATTGTTGTATTGTGATATATTGTGAATTAGCTTCTATTACTAACAACTAACCCTAATACAAGTGCTCTCAGTGGTGGAGAGTCTAATTTGGTTTTATTTACGAATTACCCGATTTACCTCCTGATAAGCAGACACTGGTCTAAACTGTAATGCTATATTCAGTTCTATCAAACGCTATAAACGGTGTGTGTCTGCGACATGCTTATTATGTAAATCTGTGTATAAATTCTCTTTGATTCTCAACAATGTCAAAAAATACCTAGAACTGATCTCAGAGCAGGGCTTGCTTGACCTAGAGGAGTGGGGCCCTGGTGACCTGTACTACAGGCATTGCGATGCGGTGCCTATTTCAGGCACCAGTCTCTCACAAATTCTATTTATCCATCTACATTAGTTATAAGCATTATACCACTGTAAATTTGTGAAGAGAAAATAAACTGATTATTATTATTATTTATTATAATAAAAAAATCTTAACTTAAATAAAACATTTTTCAATAACATTTCCTTTATTTCTTCTTGATGTAGAAAATAATAGCTAATATTATTCAAATTAATGTATTACTGGTCACTTAAATAAATTGTACCGATTCTGCTTTGCATACCAGGACAATGATCCCCAGTCACAAAATCCGTAAAACTCTGTACTAGTTTATCTATATCTTCTACCACAGGTACCTTGTGTACCGCAATTTGTACACCAATTGAGCGGCGAGTGTTGGCAGTTGGCCATGTCCTTTGTTTACCAAGACCTAAAGATTGTGAGTATCCAGAACCAGAATGTTCTTCAGTATGTTTTTTCCTGGGTGTACACCACTGGAGTAAACCACTCGAGAACAACGCGTTACCGTGCGTTCACACAGCGGATACATTTTAACGGATTCGCTAAAACGGATCGCTAGTTTTCCCGGGTATTCCCGGGATCGGGAACCCAGGAAAGAAACCCTAGAAGGCACCCATACTTCTTCATACATGTACGGATCCGTTTTTATACAGTTCCCGCATCCAGTTTATGTGTGTAAAAATGTCGGACCAGTATTTTTTACTAGATTCGGAACACTGTCGTGTATGTGAACTCGCTCATACAACTACAGGCGCCATCACCAAAATAAAAACGGATCCTGTGAACTAGCTGTTAGATTAAATATTAGAACACTAGTAACTAATAACACAGTCAAATATTTCATGTTGACTTTCCCTGTCAACTACTACTAAATATTAGATGATGAATTTTGCACTTTATACTTTTTTATCAAATATAACCCGCACAAGTTTTTAATTTATTGGAACTTGAATTTAATGCAGTTTTCCTTATATTTTAAAATATATTGTCATACATTAACACCCGCAGCACAGCACCGATATAATAAATAATAATGTCAAGGTTACAACTATAATATTATTTAATATTATGGAGTTACGTGCAAATTATTCTGTAATGCCTAACTTTTAAAAGCAGCGCATTCTGTGCTACTATTTGACCTTTTATACGTTTCTGTGAGCCTATTTTAAATTAAGAGTCGATATTTGAATGGTAGCATGAAGCATCAATCCTCATGAGCACACGTATCAACTGGTATTTAAAGTCCGTCAGGAAAATAGTTACCTAAAAGCCCCCTATTTAATTAAGATATCTCTTAGAAAATTTTAGCCCCCTCCCTAGTTGACTTTGAAGTGCCGTGCTTGACCGACGCGGTGAACGCCTGGAAAATGGCTTGCCCGGATACAGATCGGCCCGTGAACCCATCTTCCCAGAGGCAGTGGGATGAGCCGCTCTGCAGGTTGGTACGGAATAATCTCATTAATACGTCCACCAACTCTGCTGGGCGTGCCCGTTTGCTGGCTGTGGGTGAGTGGGAATCGGGCCTCTGGCTTCAGGCACTACCGTCACCCAACATAGGCACTTTGCTGGGTGACACTACCTTCCGGATCGCTACTTGTCTGCGTCTCGGCGCTCATTGCGTGGTTCCGCATCGCTGCCAATGCGGTGAAGGTGTCGACTGCCTCGGACACCATGGCCTATCTTGTAGTAAGAGCGCAGGTCGGATAGCACGGCACGCTAGCATTAATGACATCATCCGTCGTGCTCTTGTCACCGCCGGGGTGCCAGCTGTCTTAGAACCCAATGGCTTGGCACGCGACGATGAGAAGAGACCAGACGGAATGACCATAATGCCTTGGAAGGTAGGTAGGCCTTTGGTGTGGGATGCAACATGTGTCGACACCCTTGCGCCATCCCATCTTCCTAGCACGGCGGGCTGTGCTGGGGCGGCTGCTGCAGGTGCGGAAAACCTCAAACGGCGCAAATACTCCAATCTTTTGGGTCTTATATGTTTGAGCCGTTTGGGGTTGAAACACTAGGGCCATGGGGTCCGAGTGCCCACTTAGTTTTTCGCGACATCGCCAAGCGGTTGGTCGACTCTTCACGTGACCATAGGGCTGGCCTATATTTTGGCCAAAGAATCAGCATTGCCATTCAACGTGGCAATGCTGCCAGCCTTTTGGGCACTTTTCCTGTCGACAGCGATGCGGACGAATTTTTTGATGCCCTTTGATTGTTTTACTTTATATTTGTATTATAGTAGTTAAGATTTATATTGTATAGGTTTATTAGGATAATTCTGTAAATAAATTCCATAAAAACGACGAAAAAAAAAGCAGAGATATCTCTTACATTGAAAATTAAAATGAGTTTTTTAATACAAAAATCTTAACTCAAATAAAACATATTTTTGATAAAATAATTTATTTTGTCTCTTCTGGGCGTAGAAAAGAAAGACAAAATTCAATTTAATTTATTTAATGAACACTTTGACACAAATTATTGATTCTCTCTTGCCCATTAGGACAATAAACAGCTGAAAGTGCCCTATAACCTCCAGGTGGTAATCCTTTTGAAAGCGCCCCCCCATAAGAAGCTCCAGATGGAAATCCTAGTGTTTCCGGCACTTCTATCACATATACCCTCTGTACCCACACTTGTACTCCATTTGAGCGGTGATTCGTTATTCCAAGATCTAAAGGTCGTTCGTTGCCAAAATTTTTATCAGTCACTTCTGGTATAGGAAATCCTTCCGAGTTAACTTCTGACACGTGCACCTTCTGTACCCACACTTGTACACCACTGGGGTACCTCACATGGTAACACCGCGTTAGATTAAACATTAGAACACAAACTAATAAAGCAGTCAAATATTTCATGTTGACTGTTTTCTGTGCTGGGCTAATACAAACATTTTGATGATGTGTGTTGCATTTTATACCTATACCTATACTTTTTTTTATCAATGTTACGCACATACATGTTTTTCATTTATGGAAACTAGATTTGAATGAAGCTTCTTTCCTGTATTATAGGATATATTAAATTTAAAATGGTTGCAACTTGGCGGTTGTTAATTTTGCTGCATGACGCACACTTTGTGTTCATAAATCACATCGTCACTAGCAGAACCGGTATCCTCACAAGTCTATAATTTCCAAGGTCTCAGTTACAATAACATTATCTAATCTCGATATCCCCGAAGTAAAATGAGTATTTTAATACAAAAATCTTAATTGGCGAAACGAGGATGTACTAATAAAAAACACTTTTGCCGAACGCTTCGGGGAATATAAGGCGTGATGTTATGTTAAAATAAAACCTTTTTTCGATAACATTTATTTTGTCTTCTTGACGTAAAAAAAACAAGTCAAAATTATTTAATTTAATTTATTGCTGGGTCGTAGCATGTGGCGTTCTATAGTTTCTGCCTACCTCCATGGGAAAAAGGCGTGAGTTTATGTATGTATGTAATTTATTACTGCTCACTTTCACAAATCGTACCGATTCTACCTTGTGCATCAGGACAATGGTCCCCTTTCACAAAACTTTGAGCAATATCCGTATTCCGTCCTGGTCCTGGTGTATCTGTAACCTCTACCACAGGTACCTTGTGTACCCACACTTGTACACCACTTGAGCGGCGATTCGTTGGCAATGTCGTTTGTTTACCCAGCCTTAAAGGTTGTGAGTATCCAGAATGTTCTTCATTATGTTTTTTTCCTGGGTGTACACCACTGGGGTACACCACACGAGAACAACACGTTCGATTAAACATTAGAACACAAACTAATAACACAGTTAAATATTTCATGTTGATTGTTCCCTGTGTAAGTTAACTACTAAATATAAGATAATTAATGTAGCATTTTATACTTTATTATCAATGTAACACATACATACACAAGTTTTTGATTTATTGGAACTTGACTTATGGAATGCAGACTTTTTCCTTATATTTTGGAATACATCGTCACTCGTAGAACCGGTGTAATAACAAAACTGGCTTAGTTTCTATAATTGTCAAGTACCTATTGTATAATTATGTTTTTTTAAAATAAATACTAGCGGTGGCTTGTGGTGTTATCCGCGGCGATCCGATTTTCCGTACCTAACGGAATTTCCCACAATCGTGCCTTAGTGTGTGTCTACTTGTGTACAGCTTTAAGGTCAAGGATCCTTTGCTGCGCACGAAATCCACGCCCACGCTGCCCACGTTAGCTGCGTGGCCGGCTGCGCGTGTCCAGCGCCAATGTATTACTATAACTCTATGGCCTAGCCACTAGACTCTAGCGCAGGGGTCGGCAACCTTTTGAGACGAAAGAGTCAAAAGTAGCAATTTACAAAATTTCAGTTTTTAAAGAGCCACTAAAAACAAAATGTTTCAATGTTATAGTATTTGCTTATATGTATACATATATTTCATTTTTTATTTAAAGTAAAGGACTTTAAATATGAAAACATATTTATTCATATAAGTACATACAGGGTGTAAACGAAATCATGTAATTCCTTCAAACCTCGTGATGTTCTGCTGACATAGATTAATCCTGCATGGGATACATTTGGATTCAATAAATAAAAAAATTACAAGAAGTAAACATGTGCTTTTAACGTGAGGCATTTTAGTGCCCCGAGTTAAATGACCGCGAAGCGAGCGATAGCCGCGTAATACACTCGAGGCGCTAAAATGCCTCACGTTAAAAACACATGTTTACTTGTTGTAATTTTTTTATTGAATCCAAAACTGCCCCTTTCAGGTTTAATCTATATCAGCAGTACATCACGAGGTTTGAAGGAATTACATGATTTCATTTACACCCTGTATACAAATATTTTTAGCTGAACCATATTTTAGCTAGTATAATAAAATAGGTAATACAATATTTTAGAGACAGATATACCTATCGTTACTATATCTATCTCTCAGTCATAGTCAGTATATCTCAGTAATACTACATTATAGTACTAAATTATGTATCGATTGTACGATTTTAAGGGTTTTGATAGTAAAACATTTAATGTTTGTGTATGGAACTGGAGAACCGCAACTTTACATTAAAAGAGCCGCATGCGGCTCGCGAGCCGGGGGTTGCTGATCCCTGCTCTAGTGTATCCATTGCGGCGCACGGCCACGCTTAGCTTCAGTTGTTGCCAACCAATGTTCGAACGGATTGGTATTATTTTTTAAGTATTAAATAATATATTTATCAATAATAAGTAGAAATGCAGCGGAATGTGATTACAATTCCATTCAGTGATGAATTTAGAAATATAATGTTTCGGGTTTGTTTACTTTAGATATACAAATTCTATTTTGTGATAGATCGTACCATAGGTAAGAAAAGATCGAACATTGCCCAAATTTCTAGTGAAAAAATGGTAGGTATACAATGAAAATGTCAATAAAACAATGTTGATAAAAATTATTATAATAAATCGGAAAACGTTATAATAAATTATTATAATGAACACGTTTGATGATTCGGATAGTGATTCAAATTTGAACTACCTTTTAACTTCAAATAAGTCAATTTTTCTATTGCATAAAAAGGGACGATTTAAATGGTACGGTTGGCAACACTGCGGTGCATAGGTACCCCTAACTCTGCGCACCTTAGCGAGGCCACGCGTGTGGTGCAGTATCCCCTGTTACGCTTGTCCGAGGGCGACGCGACGTGGGCGATCAGCCATGCTTTTGTTTGTGACGTCATAAAGCTACGAATAAGTGCGTAACGTGGCCCTACGCAGCAGCGGATACTCTCCTATATTTTCATACAAATCGAAGTTGAACAACGTGCGTAGTGTGGCCGTGCGCAACTGTGGATACTCGCCTTAAAAGCAACTTTAATGCTAAAATTCAAGTTTTTAGATCCAACAGGTTCTACTCGGCGATGATGAATCAGTCAGTCAGGACACGTTATTTTATAAGTATAGATCATGGAGTTTGTTGCAGATTCTTTATAAAGTACCAACTTATAGCAGTTCAACGTGTGGCGCTAGATAATTGACCTTTCTTACGAAGCTTTCTTGTCTGTGAGCCTTTTGAATTAGAATGACTTAAATAAACCTAATTATATTTTTGATGAATATTTAAGTATTTTTAACCCCCGACGCAAAAAGAGGGGTGTTATAGGGGTGTTATAGAAATGGCGATATAATATCACGTCGGGGTACCGCTAAGTAAATAAGCTAGCTAGTAAATTAATAGATGGTCAATTAAATGAAGGGTCTGACTTACTTTAGCGGTACCCCGACGCGATATTATATCGCCATTTCAACGAGCAAACCTTATCGTGCCATCCATCAATTTCTGTAATTAAAATATATAGGTGTTACTCAATCGAATTTGATGGCTCAACGATACTATTATTTTTGACTTTTTAAAAGTTCGTTTTTTTTGCGTCGGCGGTTTTTAAAATTTTTAATTTAATTTTTATTGATAAATGTAAAACTATATTTAAAGTAGTGTTTTGTCTGCAATCCTTCGAAATTCGAAACTTAATAATTTTTTTATTGAAACAAGGAACCGGAAATTACCTTGCGTCTGCGCATCTGCGCATGTGCAGACGAACTAGTGAAGGTCGATAAAGCGGAAGTAGATGAAGCAAGCGGCGTGCTTTATGGATTCGATATTTTAGAGGACGTCTTTCCCGCAAATTAGGAAATTAGATGCAGTGGGCGATTAATACCGCAATTGTTACCTATTTTATTTTACAGTTATGTGTTTTTTTTTGTAGTTGGCAATAGGCTCGCCCACATGAAATGCCATAACATAACATAACGCTTGTATTCCCTGAAGAGTTGGGCAGAGGTGTATAGTAATACCCTCATTTCGCCGTTATGTTTAAGTCCCATGAAATAAGGGGCGAACCTATTGCCAACAACCGGGTAGGGGAGACCGGGGACAAACGTAACACTTTGTACTTTTACTGTAATTTCTGGCATTCTATTACATTTTTGGTTAAATTAACATTGCCATATATAAGTTTCGTTTATGCTCTACAAATATACATATACTTATACTTAATAGATATCAGTTTTTAAAAGTTACACAGCTTTTAAAAAACCTTGTCGAATGTTACTTTCGTCCTCAGGGTCAGGACGAAAGTAACACGGCACGGGTCGAAAGTAACACCGTAAAGGTTCTGTGCATTTAATGTAATAAAAAAGAAATGCAAGATTAAATCAAAGAATTATTTATTACAAAAATAATTAACAAAAACCGGCCAAGTGCGAGTCGGACTCACGCAAGAAGGATTCCGTACCAATATCTGTAAAAACGGCAAAAATAATCACGTTTGTTGTATGGGAGCCCCCTTAAATATTTGTTTTATTTTAATTTAATTACTTATTTTTAAAGTGAATATTATAACTTCATATTCTGTGAATATTTCAAGCGCCCACCTGTTGGCATTATCAATATCGACCAAAAACGTGCAAAAAAATCATGTTTGTTGTATGGGAGCCCCCTTAAATATTAATTTTATTCTGTTTTTTAGTATTTGTTGTTATAGCGGCAACAGAAATACATAATTTGTGAAAATTTCAACTGTCTAACTGTCACGGTTCATGAGATATAGCCTGGTGACAGACAGACAGACGGACGGACGGGCGGACGGACAACGGAGTCTTAGTAATAGGGTCCCGTTTTACCCTTTGGGTACAGAACCCTAAAAACAAGAAACTTAACATATATTTTATACAAGGTTAGTCGGAAAGAGGGTACTAAGCCGCGGGCCACTTAATGTATCACTGATGATTGTTTTAAAGAAAGTGTTAAAATTTCAAAATTCGAAAATATTTTTTTCTTTGAAAAATTCTTTTTATTTTAGTTTTTTTCAAAAATTCTTCGCCCCTGCTTAAGTTATGAATTCAGAAAATGAAACTTCTAATCCGTGACCCCAAATATGACCTGAAGTGTAAACACAGCTAATCATAGCTGAGGATAGATAGAATTTAGCGTATTTTTTATGAAATCTTTAAACAGCTATTTCTCTTAAACTATTGACTTTTGGTGAAAGTTGTAAAACAAAAGATATACATTATTATGGGTACTTTAACACCCTTTCGGCTTACCCCCTTTCCCATTAACCTGGTATATAGTAAATATGAAAAAAACCACTTATAATGAATTATATTGATTCATAGAGGGGCAAAAGTAACATGTTACTTATGTCCCCGTAGTGGTATGTTACTTTTATACCCAACCACGTTTTTGTTATTACATACGTTAGTACTTAAAAACTGAATGTCCTGCTCAAAAATCATTTACACCATTCTAAAAGCAATCTAATCAAGAATTACTAGGTAAATAGTCACATTGATATCATCATCTTAATACTACGAAAACACTAAATGAATAAACATCAAAAATCTTACTTTTGGTGCGTAAAATCACTTAATGTCCTCTAACCCAATCTAACAGTACCGCACGCGCGCGGCATCTGATCGTAAGCAGGGGGGACATCGTCGCCTGCTTTTCAACAGCCGCATGCGGCGTTTCGGCCATTAGACAATGCTACAGAGCGTTTGTTACTTTCAACCCGCCGTTACTTTTGTCCCCGGTCTCCCAAACAAAATGCTACTGAAAAATTTCACACGGAAATCCCAAATACCGCTTTGCCCGACCTGGGGGTCAGAACCTCACCAGGACCTAGAACATCACGATCAGCAGTCGCGCGTCCCACCACTGGACCAGCGAGGCAGTTACATACATACCTATATATAATATGCATAATTCATTATTGAGAACTATTTCATTGTCAACTCGCTCAGGCTACAGTCAACATGAAATACTTAGTCGCGATATTAGTTTGTGTTTCAATTCTGAGTTTAATTAATTGCCGTCCAGATAATATGAGTAGTAATTCTACGGGAGAAACACCACCATCAGCGACCATGTCTGAAAAAATAATAATAATATTAAATGTCACCTATGTTGAGGGTTCAATAATTTTGGATTCATTTCGGGCCCGCGGTTGTGCAAAGGGTTTGGAACGAGTCGGTAATGTGTGTACCGCACCGGACGATAAATGAATGATTATTACGATTACTACGATTGACTAAATGATGTAATGATTATTACGATCGATTAAATGATTTAATGTAAAAATATTTTGTGTTGTTTCATTTATGATACAACGGGCAAGACAACATGTGAGCATGCATCTTATTCAAAATCTAATTTTCTATAAATAACAAACTTGTTATTTTGACTCAAATATCAGTATTAAATGCAACGTGCTTTGAAAGATTATTGATTTTGTTGTACCAACACGAGAAACACAATATGTTATTATATACTTTTCTTAGATTACAAAGGCTGTTAAAAAATAGGTTTAAAGAATTTTATTCTCATAAAAAACACAAACAGTTCACTTATAAATGAGATGTATAAATAAATCATGCAGTTTTTTATAACATAATGACTCTGTGAGTTTATGACAAAGACAATTAACTCTAAGAATTTTGTGGGGTTACTCGTTTTTGGAAAAGGAACAACTTTTGTAGAACGACTTTTCGAAATTCGTGTTTTTTTTATGGAAAGTGTAATTTGTATGGAAAGTAATTGCATACATCATCATCTTCCTGCCCTGGTCCCAAGTTACTTGGAGTCAGCGCAATATGTTTTTCTCTTCCACTCTTCCCAATCAGCCGTCTCATTATCATTTACTCCCTTATCTTTCATATACTCCCTCACACAATCCATCCATCTTTTCTTAGGTCTCCCTCTCCCCCTCCATCCATCAACATTCATATTCATCACTCGCTTAGTCACCTGTGTTTCATCCCTCCTCATCACATGCCCATAGCAAGACAAACGCTTTCCTTTCAACTTTTCTATCACTGGTGCCACTTTCAAACTCCCTCTAATATACTTATTTCTTACTTTATCCATTCGCGTCACTCCACACATCCATCTCAACATTCTCATCTCCGCTACGTGTAATCTTCTTTCATCCGTCTTCTTCACGGCCCAACACTCTGATCCATACAGAACGACAGGTCTTATAATGGATTTGTAGATTTTGCCCTTCAGCTTGAGGGGCATCCGTTGGTCACAAGTTGTCCCTGTGACCTGTCGCCATTTCATCCAACCTGATTTGATCCGATGCATAACGTCTCGGTCAATTTCACCATCCCCTTGGACGAGTGACCCAAGGTACCGGAGAGGTAAGTCGGAGCAGACTGGTAAGGATATACCGGCAAGAGTAATAGGCATAGGACTGGAGAGACCGCCGAAATCGCAAAACATATACTGCGTTTTGCTTCTGCTCATTTTCAAGCCAACACTCTCCAGTCTTAGCCACCATTCCTCCAATTTACTCTGGACCTCTAGGCCACTCTCGGCAACCAGCACAATGTCATCGGCATACAGCATACACCAAGGACCCTCTTCCTGGATTTACGACGTAAGTGCGTCCATTATCACCAGAAAGAGGTAAGGGCTGAGAGTTGACCCTTGGTGCAAGCCTACAGCCACATTGAAACTGGCAGTCGTGCCCACTGCGGACCGGACTTGAGTACGGCATCTACCGTACATCGCTCGGATCAACTGCACATATTTTCCAGGCATACCTTTCTTCTTAAGGGCCCACCACAAAACCTCACGGGGTACCCGGTCGTATGTCGAGATCAACGAAAACCATGTGCAGGTTTTTGTGAGCACCTCTGTATTTTTCACAAAGTTGGTGGATAGCAAAAATGGCATCCGTTGTTCCTCGACCAGGCATGAAACCGAACTGGTTTTGTGAAATTTCACTCTCCTCTCTCAGTCGTCGCTCAACAACTTTCTCCCAAACTTTCATACTATGTGACATTAGCTTTATTCCTCTATAGTTGTTGCACTCCAGCACATCACCTTTGTTTTTAAAGATGGGCACCAGCAATTAAAAGTAATTAAAGTAATTGCATACAAATTAACAAAATAATTTTAATTTAAATGTATGGAAAGTAATAAAACAAATACGCGAATTACGAAAATTTATTCTAGAAAATTTGTTCCATTTCCGATAGCGAGTAACGCCATAAAATTCTTAGAGTTCATTTTGTAACAGCCTATATAAAAATATTGTCAGGTGGATTATACTTTCCATACGTTCCATCTGTACTAAGCATCTAAAATCCTTTAAAGAATTAAGCTATTAGTAGCTTTAAGTATATTTATAAATGTATATATATATACCTATATGTAAGTATTATGTCTATGTATGGTGTGTAGTATATATTTTACAGCAGTACACCATGGACTTCCCCCTCTATCTTATTCATTGACTTCCTGTTCATCCAAAGGTTGTCTGGTAGATATCGCTATCAGCGATAAGACCGCCATTGTACCCTTTAATGTTTGTTATTGTATAAGAGCTGTGTTACAATTTTGGTGTATAATAAAGTATATTCTATTCTATTCTCTATCAAGTAACCAAATAAACTGTTCGGTATCTTAATAGTTCTTATATTAGATTTTTTTAGCTATCGACAAAACAAGGCGTGTTTCAAAAACCGGCCAAGTGCGAGTCGGACTCGCGTACGAAGGGTTCCGTACCATTATCTATAAAAACGGCAAAAAAATCATGTCTGTTGTATGGGAGCCCCACTTAAATATTTGTTTTATTTTAATTTAATTATTTATTTCTAAAGTGAATATATAACTAAATATTCTGTGAATATTTCAAGCGTCTACCTGTTGCCGTTATCAATATCGAGCAAAAACGAGCAAAAAAGTCACGTTTGTTGTATGGAAGCCCCCTTAAATATTTATTTTATTCAGTTTTTTAGTATTTGTTGTTATAGCGGCAACAGAAATACATCATCTGTGAAAATTTCAATTGTCTAACTAAAGTGCGCGCAAGATAACTCTGCGCGCGGCCAAAATCGGAACTAATCATGTTCCGCCATAATGTTGACGTTTTATTAACTTTGTCACTACATCTACCTGATTTTAGGAATAAAAGAAAATATAATAATAAAGATTATAATAGACCTCATCAGCCGATAATAATCATACTGCATTCTTATTCACTCACGGCACATTTATAACCTTAGTTCTTTTCCTTTGCAAATTACGTAAAAATACGAATTAATTTAATTGATAGGTAGTAAAGGATCATGGGCAAATTTGCATGAAACCTGGGCGTAAGACCAACAGAACTGCAACTAGTGCCAGTTCTTGGGACTCAATGCTAGAATCGTAATTATATAAATAACACTAGCCATATCCACCGGGTTTACTTGAAAAATAGTTATAACAAAATTAAATAAAACAAAATACTTTTAATATTACGTATCGTTTTATTGCTAGATGGACATAATTAAATAAAAATAAAATGTTAATTGAACGGTTTTTAATGAAAAGCATGTGTTTAAAGTAAATTAAATGAAAATAAACTCCAAAACTAAACACTGTCCCGGTCTATGACAACATCTAACAAATGACGTGCGGGGGCGATAAATGGCTCATGTCGCCCCAAACCAAGATACCATATTATCAAAACTACTTGAGCACAGGTACCAATGGTCCTTCTTCCTGTCAGGCAGGTACAGTAACAATGAATTATTGAATTTCTGCCAACCTGGTCCCTGTCGATCAAAATATATGAAAAATATGTGCGTATTCTGACGTGCCTTAACTGAATCCATGCTCACAGCAACCACACATTGGATACTAATATATTGCATTCACGGAGATCGTTCAGCACATCGTCTCTGTTGATTTCAATATTGTAAACACCATTGTTTAAGTGCTCTGCGACGTATGACTTGGCTAGCTTCTGCTGATAAGTGCCCAGAGCCTGTAAGATTATATCGTCCTCAGTGAGGCGTGGAAAATCTTCTAGGAACGGGAGATTGCCATCCAATCGAATGAAGTTTCTCCTTTTGCGGTTCAGGTTTTTCTTTTCGACAGTTGCCTTTCAGACTTCCAGTCACAGTTAACATAAAAAAGCGCGACAGTTCAATCAGGGATAAAAATATAGTATTTTTCGTACTATATTATTTTTCTATAATATATAGTACAATTGACTGAAATATAGTACGATACTATATATTATAGTACGGATGGTAACCCTACGTGCGTGTGCGCCATGTTTTTAACACGACCTTTTTTTTAAACGTGACAGATGTAGTCAAATCTTCGGTATTTATACAGAAAAATGTAACTTTTTCAAATGGCCCTATCTCTGTTCTCCGGCGACTTTGGTACTTGTTGCCATAGTATGAAATAGAGTACTAATTATAAGCTTCGATTTGAGATATATTTCAATTCTGTTGGACTTACACCCATTTTGACCATCATCCTTTAAACGTACATAACTTAGCTCAATTAAAATATAATAAACAGCAAGAGGGCTACCCAATTTTAATGCTCACGATATACTACTTTTCCTTGAAAAGTAGGACTTTATATTTTTGCGATCATGGCAACATTTAGCATGCCCTCCGTCGCGCGCAGAGTTATCTTGCGCGCACTCTATCACGGTTCATGACATACAGCCTGGTGACAGACGGACGGACGGACAGCGGAGTCTTAGTAATAGGGTCCCGTTTTACCCTTTGGATACGGAACCCTAAAAATGTATTTCTCCAGTATTATTTCAAACTGACGGAGTTCTTCTCTTACATTTTAAAGTATAACGTCTTAGGGTTCATGAAATAAAACGAACATGTCATTTTTTGGGTCCCATAACACACAGTGCGACCTCTTTATAATACCATACCTAGCAACAAACAAATAGCTTATATTCTTTGAAAATCATCTCTGACTCGTATTAGCAAAATGACTGACCATGGTACAAACAACTGTTTATGGGGCGAATAATAAACATTACATAATCAGTAAATTCTTGTCCCACTGCTGAGCACGGGCCTTTTCTCAGAATGAGAAGGTCTTAGGCCATAGTCCACCACGCTGGCCTGGCGCGAGTTGGCAGACTACACGCACCATCGAGAACTTTTTGAAGCCCTCTCAGGTGTGCAGGTTTCCTCACGATGTTTTTCTTCACCGTTAACGCAAGTCATAATCAAATTATAATTTGGAAAGTCAGAAATGTGAGCCGGGATTGAAGTCAGACCCTCCTGCATGGAAGGCAAGCGTTCAACCGCGAGGCTATCACTGTTTTTTTGAGACTTATAAAAGTACAGAAAAATATTATTTGAGTAAAATATATAGTATGTTTTTGGTATCAAATAATTCATTATAAATAAGTCATAACCTGAGTTTTTTCAAAAAATATTTAAAGGCCAACGGCATAATATATCTGTCGATACAGGATTTGTAAAAATCAAACAACACAACAATTTAATATTAAAAGTTTAATCATCGTCAGGTTTAGTACATACATTGCCAGCTCGTTCTAAGCCTTTAGCACAACCGGCCCCAAATGATGTTGGTGGTGGTGGAGGTAGGTCCATCTTATTCTTGACATTATTCAAATGTTCTGGACGGCAACTAATTAAACTCAGAATTGAAACACAAACTAATATTGCGACTAAGAACTTCATGTTGACTGTTGCTGGAGCGAGTTGACGATGAATTGGTACCCAATAAGGAATTCTGTACCTATTTATATGTTTTTAACTCTAAAATGTTCGATCCCTATTTTCACAGTACGTTTATAGTTTACTGGGTCTATGTGGCGGGACCCAGAACTTTTAACATTATGGAATACATAAAATTATGTATGCACAATGGGTGTATTAGATGGGGTAATTTTTACGACCATTGTGATCATTTTGTAATTAAAATGGGTGTTTGATAAATACTACCTAATATATTTTTTCTTTGTTATTTGTACTATAATAATAATAAGTATACCAGGTCCGCACGGACCTGAGTCTGGATGAATTTGCGATATGCAATATAAATTTGCGATAAAAACACCAGGGGCTTTATTTCACGTGTCTTTGATAGTTAAGACAAAAATCTGTTACTGGTCACGTCTGTTTGTACTCATATAGTATTAGTATAACGTTAATTAGAACGGATACAATTCCATGAGCGAGCCTATTTTTATTTATCGGGATAAAGTCTAAACTCCGTAGGGCTGTTTTTAAGAATTTCCTAGCAGAAAAACGAGAACCCAATAATATTTTACCCAACATTCTATGGGAATCGAACCTTGCGACTACTACACCAACAGTACTATCAAAAATATCTCCACAATAGATTACCAACATAAAATCACTTTTGGTCGGGGTCCGTATGGACCCGTTGAGCATTTGAAAGTTAATATAACAAGTTTTATTGCGTAAAAAATAAAACGATCAGCAACCTGTTATAACAAAAAATTATATACATAATATATGTTAGTATAAATATTTTTTTATGAAAAAATCCGGTCTAGTGCTTGTAGAACTACGCACGCCACGCAATGTTCCGTAGTCAGTACGGGAATAAAATGGTTTAGTCAAACGTAATTATGATAAGGCTATATAAAAGACATACAACAGAATCTTATAGGGGTGAATCTATCATTACAGTTATAGCTAATATCAGTATGTCAGGATTGGGAGCAGGGTAAATAAAGTAAATGAAACCAACATCTAGTTCACAATATAATAATTAACATAAGATTAGAAAATGAGGACAAGCATACCAGATATAAAAGGTCAGACTTCTTTGACTGTTCGACATGGAATTCCCTGCTGCGTCGAATGACCAGTGTTTTTTAACTTCGGGTACGTTGCTTAATCTTGACATTTACCCTCCTATGTCAACATTGTCTAGTGTTACCAGCTACCGATAACAGTTAACAGATACATTTTTAAATACAAATTAATTTTTGCAGTTGATGTAATGCGCGCTACACACCTTCAGTTTTAACTGTGCGATTTTGGACTGTACAGGTAAATCGTTCGGTGTGTAGAACAAACATTTGAACTATTTGTTCGACGATTTATCTGCACAGTCCGACTGTAAAGTTAAAACTCAAGGTGTGTAGCGCGCTTTAAACATTTTGTATGGAGTTTCTATGATTTTTTTACTCACCTTTTGGTCGCTAATTACCTACTCGTAAACTAGTAAACCCTACTTAGTTGTGATAGTTTTCTTTATAATTTCGTTATATATTCTACTATTATGGATACATCATTATCATTTCGATAATGAATTCTTATATCGAAATAGTGTTTTAAATAACACCCCCCTATATTTTTGATAGTCCTATACAACAATAATGGCATGAAACAACTAAGAACGCGAATAAAAAAAAACCCTTTAGTACCTACTTACAGGTTTACCCTAAAATATCATTTATATATAACAGTATTTCATAACTTTGTAGGCGATATAAAATATTTATAGCAATGACAAATTTTAGCTTTATAGCTACAATAGTCTGAGACATATAGATGGACAGAGAGATAGACTATAAGGGTTCCTTCCGGGTTTGACTACGGAACCCTAAAAAAAACAAAATAAATGAAATATAATAAAATTAATAAATATAATCGTAAAATGTTATGTCACATGATAATAAATAATATTATTTTGTTCTGTCTCAATGTCAAACAGTCGTTCAACTTGATTCGGACTTGTCTGTAGAAAAATAATAACTTCCATGATGGTAACAAAAACGATATCAATGATCAATTCTTATAATATAAAATAACGTAACATCACGCCTTGTATTCCCCAAAGGGTTCAGCAAAGGTGTTTTTAGTACACCCTCGTTTCGCCAGTTATGTTTAGTCCCATGTAATAGGGGCTGAGCCTATTACCATTAACCGGGCACAAATTCAGACTCCAGGCTGCTACTAATTATCATATTTTGGGTATATTAATACCTATTTTCCGAGTAATTGATTGTTCTTTTTAGTCTTACTCATCCGGTCCTAGAAAAAATATGTGTCGGATTATATTAGGTAACATCTTCTTGTTCAAGCGGAAAACGAACATAGGAGTCCTTTTAGGATACAAGATAGCGCTGAGCCATCACGTCAATCATATCTTGCTACGGTTTCGAGTATAAATAAAATAAAACAGTTATTCCCTTGATAAAATTTAATAACAAAAATATCACTCTTTCTGGTCCTTAGGGCATGACTCGTCCTTCCACTTGTCAAGACTTATACCCGGGATCTCTTTGCAAGGCACTGGGTAGTTCCTGGAAGTGGAGAAAGTAAAACCTGTTTAAATAGTCCATGTGGAATAACCCAGTAAGTCCACTGAGTATATACTGGTTTAAAAGCCTTCTTGTATCATAGTTTAGACCTTAAATTTCTTCATCAAACTTATATTCCCAAATTATGTATACTTGCAGTGCAATGATTGTCTAGCGGTTAAACGCTTGCCTTCCATGTAGAAGGATCTAAGTACGCTTCCGGCTCGTACCTTTGACTTTTCGAATAAAGAAGCGGATCAGAATTTGCATGCACAAATGAGAGGACTTAAAGAATGTTCTCGATCGTGTCTGTAGTCCGCTAACCCGCACCAGGCCAGCGCGAGCATAATGAACTAAAGCCTAAATCCTCTTCATTGTAGGAAGAGGTCTGTGCGCACCAGTGGGGCAGTAATGGCTGGTTATGTTTATGTATTAGGTATTATACTCGGAACAATCTCGCCTATTAACGTTATCCTTCCATCTTTTTGAACCAATTCCCTGCCTGTCCCACGACTCTCAAGTCCTCGTGATAGAGCGGCTACCTCTACATGTACCAGTAAATAAATGGGGTAGGTAAAGGCAATATGTTTAAAAGGCCGGTATCGGTATCTACCGCACGTACGGTATAGTAAATATTTTACATCCGATGGACTGTATATTAGTTTCCCCAGAAATGTTTCGAGACGGTTTCTTTTTACTTATTTATCCCACTTTCCTTCGAGTTTGTACGATTTTCGGACGATATTAATGTCTGAATGTTTTCTCAAATTATGTAACTATTAACAAGGTAATGTTTAAAATGTACTTTGTGTAAAATGTTTCATGGCTTCATACCTTTTTAGATTTAGTTAACAAAGGTAACTTCAGTTTTTGGTTCAGTAACCGGCATAATATTGCATAGTCAGCCCATTGGCCACCATCACGGGCCTCTTCTCAGAGTGAAAAGGGTTGAGGCCTTAGTCCAGTAACCGACTCACGGCTTGTATGTACAGTAGGGGAATGAAAAGGTTCGACAGTTTTCAAATTCATTCCTTTCCCACATCGCGGGCACATGTTACCTTTTCAAACTGTTGAACAGAACAGACCAATGTATGGAAAATTATGTTTAATTATTTGGTAGCAAAGATCAAATTGCCTTTTGCCTCCATATGATGTAGGAGTGTCATGTAATGTCTTTGATTTGATTTCAGGAGTTTTGTTGTATAAACCACGACATCAATCAATTCGATCGTTAAATCAATTGAGATTACTAGTGTCAGTCATCACGTTATCATTATAATTTTTAATATCCTGTCAATAAATATTTGTATTTTCATTTCTATAATGTTGGCAAAACGTAGTCGGTAAAATAGTTCGGTTCTTGCACTGTGCAAGCATAAATAGACCTTAAGGTGTATAACCTTTTCATTCCCCTACTGTACGGTCAAGTTCCTACATCTGTCAGCGTACTATAACACTCATCATCATTTTCATTCATAACAGTCATCAAGCCATTGGCTATCCCCTTAATAGAATCTTAAGAGAAGTTGGTTTTAACAATTTATGTGAAACGAACTTTATCGGGAATACCAATGATCAGCAGTATGATTTTCTAGTAACAACACGTTACTGCGGCAGAGCTGCTGCGCGGACTCGTTTACGAACGCAGCGCTGCCGCATTGTGTTTCTACTAGAGAATTTTATAGCTGAACTGAATTTTTACCAAGGTCCTCTCCTAAAGAAAGCTGCTGGTTGTATCTCGTTGACGTTATCTCCGTTGTCACACAGAAGGCGAGCAACGCTCGTCTTCCGCACTTCGTTCAGTTGAGCTGAAACAAAACAACGTGTTCATTTGTAAACTATACAAAGTTTAACACTGTGTCAGAAACAAGAATCTACGTGTCTTTTTTTAAACAATGGCACATGTTGTTAACTGCTTTTCTAGTAATAGTTATATCGTAGTATGTTGTTATTGAAGCACAGATGGAGGGTTCATCTACTTTTTTCGACTCCCACAGGAAAAGAGGAAGTGATCTATTTGCATCATTGGCTAACTAAACAGCATCATTATACTTACGAATCGTCAAAGCAGCTGGGAAGTCTCCGTGCTCAAAGAAGAACTTGTCGGAGCGTCTCCACAGCAGCAGGTTTTCTACCATGATGCAGTACAACGTTGACCCCACGTAGGTGCCTGGCAGGAACCGCTCTGCGTAGATAGCTACTATGAGCTCTACGTCTTCTATTCTATCGTATATACGACGGAGGGTTTCTACTTTCTGGAAGTGGTTAAACGTCATTAGAGACATTATTAAGCACATAAAAGAAGGAAGATACACTTCACACTGAAAATACCACCACTCAAAACAATTCTTAGGTTCCGCATTGCTAAATTGACCAGCCTTTTTAACGTGATATCTGCAAATTCTGACTTACATCTATATCGATAGTGTCATAGAAATCCTCCCATTTCTTAGCTGGCTTTCTTCCGCAGAACTTTCGGTAGTGGTTGTACGGCGGTAGACCAGCGTCGCGACCTCTCATTATGTCGGTTGCTGGAAGGTCTGCTGCCGCCAGCCGGTTTCCTAGATAACGTTCTGCTAACTGTTGAAAGTTGAGGCTAGTGAGAAAAAATAGTGAGGAGGGTATATATGGGGATACATGGAACTATGGGAATACAAGTTTGATGACGAGATTTAAGGGCTTGGCAGGTGTTAAAATGGACTTAATTCGATTCTACAGCTGGTTATGATGACAAGCATCCAGTTTACGAATATTTCATTCTTAAAGCTTCAACGACAGGCACGGGATGTCAGTCAAATAAAAAGTATGTTTTTATTGTTTTCAATATAGTATCGGACAGTATTCGCAAACACGATCAATATTATATTAAAAACGTGAAATGCTAAGTTGAACATCTATGTCACGGATAAAGTGCACAATGTCAGTATGCTATGAACTTTTGGGCAAAGTTCGCAAAGATCAATATTATAATTCATAAATGGATCCAAGAATAGGTTGCAGACTTTGTCTAGAGGTTCCCAGTTTAAATCAGAACTGCCGGAACAGTATCAACACCACAATTAACTGAGCCTGAAACGATTGTAATTACATCAGGGGCCATAACGTAGTCAAACTTATCCGCAGGTTGTATCAGCGCTCCCTGCGTGAGGTCCGCCTCGGTGTTGTTGATGGCGAAGATGCCGCTCCTCAGCTCGTCATCTGGTGTTGGTCTACTGCCTACATACTTGCCGTTCCTGTACAGACTAATTCCAAACAAGATTAATCTTATCTTTATTATAACTACGAGTCATAATCAGCCGTTTTTTTACGTGGACATCTCCTCTTGGATTTCCTCAACTTAAGGGAAGGCCAGGGGTGATATCAGACTCTTACCGACTAAAACCTCCTTCCTTTGAGGCCTTATGGCCGAGTTTACGGGATTCGCGAGTGCATTCACTGGGATTCGTGAGTGCATTCACCGGAATTCGCGAGTGCATTCACCGCGACCCCGGCCGGTCTTGTTACCTCCTAGACCTTATAGGGCCTAGGCATAACCGGAGCGAGAGGGTTGGCTTTGCGATCATCATTACGGAGCAATGCACTACCATAAAATATCTAGTGCATTTTATGAAATAATTCACGAACTGCTGAAGAAGAAAAAGACCAAATTCATCGCGTCTGAATGTGAGTTCGTCGGAAAAATAATACGGCAAATCGAATACTTCTGCTGTTTCGTTGCTTATCCAGCCGGTGGCGGCCCCATGTCATTATCAGCCTAGCCTTTTCCTAAGTATTTGAGTGTTCGCTTCCAGTTTCACCGATGTATTTTCATAATCTTATTATAGTGATTGTGACGTGTTTTTATTAACGAAAATGAAAATGCTGCGGCTTATCCTTTTGACACTTCTTACGGCTAGTTCTGTAGTTCACACAGAATCTGTTTAGAGGACCCGTTTTTATTTTGGTGATGATACCTGTAGTTCTATGAGTGAGTTCACATACACGACAGTATTCTGAATTCAGTAAAAAATACTGTATCCGTTATTTTTATCGTATCCTGTCTGCCAGATGCGACGCAACTGTCATTTGTTTAACTGATCCGTCGGTACAGATGTGAACAACACATCCAGTACCGACGGATCCGTTAAAACGGATCCGCTGTGTGAAAGGGCTTTTACGCTGTGTTTGGGAAGGGGGCGAAAGGGGGGGTGGCATTAATAAGATCGAAGTGTAGAATCTTACTCTAATGGTCCTGGTTGGAAGTTGTGGAACCATCGGAGGGCGATGGTATACTCGCGGTACACGCCTGGCTCGTAGCGAAGGTCGAAGTCGTTCACATATCCCTTTGTCTCGTATATGATTCCTTCTTCTTCTGCATTTTTGCGACCTGAGAGATCCAATTTATGAGAAGAATATCCTGATATCGATGCCCAATTGATTGTAGTGTTTGCCAAAACGCACTAAAGATTTCTGGTATGGTGTGCATGAATTATAATTGTTTTTCCTACAGCGTCCTCTTTTTAATGGGTGGATGAAAAACTAAGAAATTTTTGCACCATGAATGAAGAAACTGCGTTCATTGAAAAGACTATATCACTTCAGCGGCATAGTAGTTAGTCTAGCCTCCGTTGTTTGTTGTTTTCTTAGTTGAATATCACTTGCTAGGGAAGCCAAACATCTGTATACTATCTTTTTTATATTAGGAAGGGTTCCACAAAGCTTACTACTCTTACCAAGAAATTCCGGAAGAAGTTCATAAAACGTGACGAACTGCACCTGTGCTATATGTATCTGCCTGGCCGTCTGGAACAACTTCTCGTCATCCCAGCAGGAGTTCATTTCAGACAACCGTCGAGCTATCCGATTGTGTTCCCTGAACAACCAGAACGCCACTAAAGCACCTCCTGAGAGTAGATTGGTTTCGAAGTCATCACCTGTCAAATGGAAATAATAACTTATATATGACTACCGGTTTAACTTTCGGATGAATTGTTCTGCCTAGTCTTTTCCTAACTATGTTGGGGTCAGCTTCCAGTCTAACCAGAATGCAGCTGAATACCAGTATTTTACACGGAGTGACTGCCATCAGACCTCCACTACCCAGTTATTGGGCAATACCGATATCCTAAGGTTAGACCTCTTGTCAGACTTTCGGGCTTCTGACTACCCGTAATGACTGCCATAGGTATTCGTATGACACCCGGGACCGACTGCTTAACGTGCTCTCCGAGGCACGGAGGGGTCTCGATGTGTAACGAATAGTCACCCATCTGACCGCGGCAAGCGCAGTTTAACCTCGCAAATCGTATGATCCGCGTGACTGGTAATTAGCCACGAGCCCTTCTTTCGGATGAATGTCAGGTAAAATAATATAACTGAAAGCTGACTTTAACATGGTTGGAAAAAGCCTAGATTGAAGAGCTAATATTTCTGATTCTAGTAAACTAAATTCATTGGAACGTTCAAAGGAGGTCGGCTTGCTAACGTTTCGTCTGAACTTTAAAGTAATTTTGGCTTGCGTTTAAAAATGTTGACTGTTCATCAATATTGTGATTCGTACCATAGTCGTAGCAGCTAACTTCAGGAGGTCGGTTGTTATCACAAATGATGCTGCTGCCAGCAGGTACTTCCCGGTCACCTTCCATCCTGAAGGCAAGCAGACCACTCTCGTTCGCTCTGATCATTTTGTTTCTCTCTTCGGTAGATCCATATATTGTGGAAAGGTCTAATAGGGGGGTTTGTACGGAGATCTATAAAGATAAAAATGCTTCAGCCGCTGTAGCTTTTCATTTGTGGTTATACATTGTAATGATTTCATAAAACATGGTTTCACGCGTGATAGTATAACACTATTTGGAAAATATCTGGTTTCCAAAAGGTTAAAGGAAATAGCTTCCCTAATATCGACCTTATTTGTATAGGGTGCTGGGACAGTTATTGGGATTAGCTTATATACTGCTAGCCAGTGGCGTGCCTAGGGGTAAACATTAGGGCAAGCCCGATATTTTTTAAGTACTTATTTTGATATTTATAATTCGCCTGATAACAAATACTTGGTTGATATTATGAAGTGTGTTATTCGGTTTGTGTCTATAGCTTTTTTACAGAGCTAGCCGGGCGTTTGAGCTTGTATGAAAGTACCGCCACTGCTGCTAGCCGGTTGGTCTCCGTCAAAGATAAAAGAAGGAGAAAGCCATATTCCCTTCGTAGAAGACGACTCAGGGTTTATGTAATAACGGTGATGATAACTGCCTTCACAGTTGATTTGAATTTCTACATTCTTTCGCTACTCCGTTAACTGCGGTAGCTAAAATACCGGCCCACTATAAATTAAAAATAAGTTTGAACACTTACTCTTTCAGCAGGCAAAGAGTTGGGTAGACATCCAATATCCTGATAAGTGGTCACCCTAGTCAGGTTTAGGCATCTGATGCCAGTGAGACGCAGGTACGGGTCGTCTTCAGGCACAGGAATGGGGATGCAGCTAGGGTTCACACGGTTTGGAGTGTTGCCAAGGCAGCAGTCGCTAACGCGTGCATATCGAACTGTAACAGAATTTGAAATTATTTGTGATGTTAAAGATACACAGTTGTAGTCTGCAACGAAAGTTGGTTAAGGTGCTATGTTGAAAAAAAAATGTTTTTTCTATTTCGTGTAACTTGATCAATATGTGGAATAGCGATTTAACATTTTGGTATACGTTTTTTGACTATATGGTCTATTATCGTTGAAAAGGAATACACGATTCCATGAAATTTTCTCGATACAAAAAAGTCGCAAATTTGTATCTATTTTTTTACGTTTTTCGTTCCCAACTGGTAATACTTATGAATTATTACATAAAATTTATTTCAAAATAAATAATTTTTTTTTTTTTTTGAATAGCCTATGGAATGTCCCACTGCTGAGCAAAGGCCTCCCCTTTTGTCTTCCAAACCTCTCTATTTTGTGCCGTTTCTAACCATGCTAGTCCCGCGAACACGTCTAGATCGTCACGCCACCTACGCCGCGGCCGACCTCGACGTCGACGTCCTCCTTCAGGTGTCCAGTGCGTGACGATCTTTGCCCACCTCTCCGAGTGCATTCGAGCGACATGACCGGCCCACTCCCACTTAAGCTTGGCTGTTTTTTCTCCAACATCTGCTACTTGCGTTATAGAGCGCAGTGTGGTGTTTCTAACACGATCGGTTAGTTTAACACCGAGGATACTACGCTCCATTGCTCGTTGGCAAATCTTGAGTTTGGACTTTTGTTCTTCTGTAAGTGACCAAGTTTGAGCACCGTAGGTTAGGACGGGCAGGATGCACATATCGATGAGTTTACGTTTCAGGGTTATTGGAAGATTGTCCTTCATGTGCTCTTTTAGGGACCAGAAGCTCTTCCAGGCGTTTTCAATCCGTCTTTCGACTTCTTTCTCTTGCCGGTTTTTAAACGAAACTATCTGGTCCAAGTACGTATACTCGTCGACATATTGCAATACTTGCCCGTCTACCTGTACCCTACGTCTCGTGCTGTTGGTCATAACTTGTGTCTTTGATCTATTTATTGAAAGTCCAACCTCAAGACTTGCCGTGCTCAGATCTTGGAGCATTTGTTCAAGTTCCGAAGGCGATGAGGAGAATAGCACAATGTCATCTGCAAAGCGGAGGTTTGTCAGCTTTTTGCCGTCAAAATCTATCCCTCGTGATTGCCACGAATTCGGTAATTTATTGAACACCTCCTGCAATGCACTTGTGAACAGCTTAGGTGAGAGTGGATCGCCCTGTTTCACACCCCGTTCTATTTTGAAATTTGGTCCTGGAACATGTAGTTTTACATTTGCGGTGCTATTTTGATAGATAGTTTGGATGAGGTCTATATAAGTGTGCGTAATATTTTGGTTTTCTAGGGCGTACATAACTGAGTTGTGGTCTATGCTGTCAAAGGCTTTGGCGTAATCAACAAAGGCTAGGTATAGTGGTTTACTAAATTCGGTGTGCTTCTCTACTATTTGGTTGATGGCATGAAGATGATCAGTTGTTGAAAATTGGGGGCGGAAGCCAGCTTGTTCTGGAGGTTGGTGAAGGTCTAGTGTCGGGGCGATACGGTTTTCTATTACTTTAATAAATAGCTTATATAAATGGGAGATGAGGCTTAAGGGTCTATAATTGGATATGTCAGACTTGTCGCCTTTTTTATGAAGTAATATTATGTTTGAATGGCACATTTTGGAAGGAATTTGACCTGTGTGTAAAATGGTGTTGAAAAAAGATGTAACGTGAGGCAAAAGAACTTTTCTCCCCAACTTTAGTATTTCAGTAGTTATTCCATCCTCTCCAGGGCTTTTATTGTATTTCATGCTATTAAGGGCCCTTTGAACCTCATAGCTGCTAATAGGATGAACTGAGTCTGGACAATAGTAGGCATAGTGTCTATATTGCTTGTGTTGGTCTTTATATAAGTTTTCGTCAAAATTTGTGGATATGTCTATTATTTTGTTTAAACTGCCTTGTTTTATCCCGTTTATATCTTTTAAGTTTGAGATCCACGATTTACCTCTTGTTATTCCCTGTTTAGCAAATCTTAAAGAAGTAGTTCTTGTTAATGCTGACTTTATTATATTGGTGTTGTAGTCCCTTATATCTTTTATTAAACTTGGCTTTACCAATCTATCTATTTTATAGTATTCTATACGGTTATGTTTTGACATTTCTCTTTTTTCTATTAGTAATATTGTATTATGACTCAGTTTATTGTTGTTTCTTCTTGTACATTTAATTTTCCTGGCTGCTACTGAAATACTTTCCATTATATTACTGTACTGAGTCTGAGGAGTTAGGTCTAAATCTGCGTCTAGTAAACCGAATGAATGTTTTAACTCTAAATTGAATTGATCTAGATTTTTTATTAAAATGTCTTTATTAAGTTTCCTTATATGATTTTTAAATACTGCTTTACGGTGTAATTTAACATTAAGAATAATCTTTGTTCGAACTGGTCTATGATCAGAACTGTATTTAAATTTATTTATAACACTTACATCTTTTACTATATGATTATTGTTAGAAAGCACAAAATCAATCTCATTCTTTGATTTCCCATCTGGCGAGATCCATGTCCATCGGCGTTGTACTTTTTTGAGGAAAAAGCTATTCATTATTTTTAACCCTTGACCGAAAGCAAATTGAATAAGTCCATTACCTCTAGCATTTCTTATCCCTAAACCATGTGGTCCGAGAACTTCTTGGCTGTCCAGTTCTTGTCTCTGCCCAATCTTAGCGTTAAAATCACCGATGATAACGTTCCATGTGCTGCGATTCTCATAGTACGCTTTGTTTAGTGTGTCATAAAAATCCTCTACTTCGTCATTATTATGTGACGATGTGGGTGCGTAAGCTTGGATAACAGTTAAGCTCTGTCTATCTGTGATGCTAAGTTTGTGAACTGCCACACGCTCAGAGTATCCTAGAAATTCTATGATATTATTCTTCCACCTTTTAGCCACCAAGAAACCAACTCCATAAAGGCCTTTGGTTGTACCAAAGTGATAGAAAATAGCATGTTCTCTTTCTTCTGTACTTTCCCCCATTCTCCTGACCTCTGATAATCCTATTACATCCCATTTAACTTCTTTTAAAGCGTTATCTAACTCTAATAGACGTTCATCTTGTAGTAATGTGCGCAACATTGTATGTCAAAACATTTAGCATAATATCGGAGTCCATTTTCTTAGCTGCTCGGTTCGGTTGACGGAGAATCGATCCCGCCCGGAGATTCTTAGCACTCCGTGCTCTGGGTACCCTTTGACTACCGTCATTGTCGCAAGGTTCCCCAGCGCTGCCGGGCACTTGGGGCCTTAGGTTTTGTCGGTCTGTCATAGATTTGGTTTGAAAAAATGTATTAAGGGGGATTTGGACTTTAGTCCACCACGCTAGTCCAATGCGGGTTGGTGGACGTTTTTGCCAGAGCCTCGTTCGTTAGATAGCAGGGTGCACCACGGGCAGGTGAGGTTGGCTTGGGTTCTTTGAAGATGTTATTAGGACCCCTTAATAAGTATAAATAATTCGTGTCAAAGTTTACGCAAATCAGTTTTAGACTTAATAATGTATTTTATTAGAAAAGAAGTAAATTCGTTTTGGCACATACGTTGTTTTATTCCGAGCGCTCACACATAGCCATCTCTTGTATTGGATTTCAAAAATAGTTGCATCACTCTCAGTCAGTCGCCCAGGGGGAGTCAGCTTTCTTAGCGGCCAAAGCAAACAGTGGCATAATATGCAAAAACGAGATAGCGCTATACAAAAGAAAGTGATTGAATAGATACCCATAATTTCGGTAGCTGCAGATTAAAGATAATGAACTGTGATGATTTTAAGGTTCATTAAAATAATATAAAACAATAATTTAAACCACTTAAAATCCTTATTTTGTGTTTCAATTGTCTTAAAATGCCGACTAGAATTAAAAACTTAAAAATCAAATAATGATTTATGGTGATTTTTTATGAAAAGGCCACACTCATTTGTGGTATGGCGGATTTGTTTATTGTTTTTACGACAATCTGACGAAGAGAGTATAATTTTCTGTGAATCTAACATTTGTTTTGTTGTGATTGTTTCCAAATCGTATTTTCTGCCGGTTCTGCATTGTGTGTGAAGAATTGTTGCCTTAACCACTACGAGATAGACTCTACAGTGCGAAATTGACTCGTTTTGTGTTGTGAAACCAACAAATACCTTAAGAGAGAGACTCCAATGCAAAATTGTCGATTTTGTATTTACGAGATAGAGACTCATCCTATTTGTGCGATATTGACGCTTTAGTGTTGTGTTTTCCGACCAAGGCAATGGCTGAAGAAGTGTGAAGAACGTTACAGCATAAATGTCACAAACTATATAGGGATAGTAAATGTTAAAAAAGTATAAGTATTTAGCACAATTACTATATGCCTGAAGCGGTTTTCTAAATTAAAAAACCACAAGTTTGTTGAAGAAGCCTCCAAACAAGCAATAAAATGAAAAATAAATGTATTAAATCATGTTTAAAAACTTTGTTTTATTTCGAGTTCTATTAAGTACAGTGAATTTTCATTTTGCAGTTTTTGCCAAACGATTATGTATTATAATTAATGCATAATCGTTAAATAAACTGCAAAATGAGAATTCGTTATAATAGGTATAAATAAATATAAATAGTAGGTATGTAGGTACATAGATAGGTATCTATTCGTAATTTCCGCGCCTCACGAGTTGCTTATGTCATAAACTGGAGCGCTAGTGTGCTCTCGTGTAAACTTCATAATTGTATGAAGTTGTCGTTCTTCTCTTGAGTATTATGTTCTGTGAGTCGCCCGGTAGGCGTCGTCGACGTTGGACCTATGGCATTTTTTTGCAGATCGCATTTTCGTGATTTTAATACATATTTTTATTATTTATTACAATTAATGTTTAATAGATATAGACTGCATACAATATAATTATGTATATATATTAAAAAAGTCTAAAATATATCATTATTTGCTTTAATGATACGTGAAGTACTGTCACCGCAAGTGACACACTTAAGATCCCAAAAAGGAATGGAGTCACATTTGGACTGTAAAAAAGGGTGAGTTTAGTCAAGATTGTTTTTGGTGTTTATTGTGATGTGTGGCTTAATTTTGTGTAATACAAATTAGAATAATAGTAATAAAAAAGTTTGTAATATTGTTATCAGTTCTATTATTTTTTATTATTCTTAACTTGGTCAGATGAGACAGAAAAAGCAGACACCGAAATCGAAGACGAAAGGATTGAGAGAATATAGGGAAAAGAAAATATTGAAAGTCTGGGACAGGATCACTCCGAAGAAATCTGCAAATAGTTTTAGATTTAAGTGCTTTTTAATTCATAAATGAAAATAATTTTGCAAATAATATTAATGATAATAAATGTTCAAAAATTAACCCAGACAGCTTAAAATGTGCTGATCTTCAGGAATACTGAACCAAGAGAGATTTTGGAAGTGTGAACAATAAAGTTTTAAATTGCTTGCACTCTATATGAATAAACTCATCCACTTTTTATGAATCGACCGCCGCCGGCGCGCGAGCTCTCTCCCTCCGCACCGTGTCCTACCTAAATTGTGAAGTGAAGAATCAGCTGATAGGTAGGTATAATAGGTAAGTATGTGCAACTATAAAGCGTGGAAGGCTACAATAATGGGTGAATGAACGGTCGCCGAATAAATTGTTGTGAACCAACCATAATATGAAAAAAAAAGATTCTAATTTCCCATCACACTAGCGTGCCTTGGACTGTCTAATTTAGTGCTAAACTGGTATAAAATCTGCTACTTATTGTAGTAATATTTAAACAAACAAGGGTGCATGTACTCTCTACCGCACGTGAGAGGTATCTAACATTTGAAGGAATACCACCTTTACTGCTAAGGAATAAAGGCGCTATCAAGGTCAAACTGTTAGGTAGGTACCACTGACGACGTGCGGTTTTGTGAATTACGATAATTTTATTAAGTAATTAAAATATTATGTACAACTTAAACTAATTTACTGCATGAACTGTTGCACGTGCCTACCATTCTGTTCAGTACACTTCTGAGCACGTTTAATAATGTGTAAATGATAAATGATTTTTATTGTCCCGCTGTATCCCAAATACCAAGCTTAGCTTTACCGCCGTTCACGTCCATGACTTTTCACTTGTAGTCAACTCCGATTGTAGCTGAGAATGATGGATTGCAGTCCCGTTGTGAACGCTAGGATTTACTCACACCGCACTCACCGATAAAATAATTTACAAATTATATCAATGTAAAAAAAAATATATATAAAATGTCATAAAAAGAGTAATATTATGTTATAAAATAATTTCAATAATTACAATGATGTGTCTGTACAACAGCGAGCGGCTCAATTCCAAGCATTTTTATCGTCCATATAATCTTTTACTTTGTAGAAACCCTTTTCGCATAGTTTCTGCTTTGTGTCTTTGCACTTTTAACAGTGTCACTTTCGCTTTTGATTTGTTCTAAAGCGAGGGTGATTCGCGTATGAATTTCACCCTCGCTGGCTATTAGGTGTTCATTTTCACCATGACAGATCTTGATAGCGCCTTTATTCCTTAGCAGTAAGGGTGGTATTCCTTCAAATGTTAGATACCTCTCACGTGCGGAAGAGAGTACATGCGCCCTTGTTTGTTTAAAAATTACTACAATAAGTAGCTGATTTAATACCAGTTCAGCACTAAATTAGACAGTCCAAAGCTCGCTAAAGTGCGATGGGAAATTAGAATCTTTTTTTTTCATTTTATGGTTGGTTCACAACAATTTATTCGGCGACAGTTCATTCACCCCTTATTGTAGCCTTCCACCCTTTATAGTTGCGCGTACTTACCTATTATACCTACCTATCAGCTGATTGAGCGCGCGCGCCTGCAGCGGTTGATGCATAAAAAGTGGATGAGTTTATTCTTATAGAATGCAAGCAATTTAAAACGTTATAATTTTTTTGTCATAAAAGAAAGCACTTGGGTCTCGTTTTTTGCATACCTAGATATATTTAGTTAAACGTACTGAACACTGTGTAAAAGTTTGTCCAGGTATTTTGGTTGGACTTTATATTTTTTTTAAAGTAATTATTATAAATTACATTTTTAAATATTTCTATAAAAACAAAAAACATTTAAAAATATAAAAAAATAGTAGTTCACCGGCATCGGGAACAGGGTCCAAACTGCCGGCAGTCAGGGCTCCAGAGAAAGGTACCTCCTCACTATGCGTGCCGTGTCAAGGAGTACTGCTCTCTGTATCAAGCCCTTGATCCAGCCACCCAACGAGAGCCTCATGAGGTGTTTATCGAGGTTCTTGGCTATTAGACCATTCGCCGTAACGACTATCGGGACAATGACTGCTGAGGCCACATCCCACATGCCAACAACCTCGTGTGTTAGATCAAGATATTTTATTTGTTTATCTTTCTCAGCTTTCACGAGGTTCTCGTCATGAGGGACCGTGATATCAATAACCATTGTCCGGCGCTCTGATCGATCTATTACCACTATATCAGGCTTATTGGCTACAATAGTCCTGTCAGTGATAATAGATCGATCCCAGTACAATGTGGCATGACCATTCTCGAGAACTGGGTCGGGCACATACCTGTAGTACGGTACTTCCGATTCCACAAGGTTGTATTCCAAGGCAAGTTGCTGGTGAATAATCCTGACCACCAGGTTGTGTCTGTGCAAGTACTCACCGTTGGCAAGACGAGAACAACCGGAAACAATGTGTCGGATAGATTCTCCCGGACGGTGGCATGCCCGACAGATGTCAACCGTGCCATCCTTCACAATATATTTCCTATAATTGTTCGTCATCATGACTTCGTCCATAATTGCACAAACAAAACCTTCGGTTTCCCCAAAGAGGTTACCAAAATGTAGCCAGGATACGGACGCTGAAAAGTCAACATCGGGCCCATGAAGGGCCCGATAGTAGCGCCCGTGTAGCTCCTTGCTTTGCCACACCTCCTCGCGATCATTGGTGCTAAGCACTGCAGGCTTGCGCCAGTTCTCTCTAGCCAAGGCGAGCGGGGTGAATCCCTTGTCCACTCCGACCACATCTCGGTGCATCACCCCTTCAGCTTGGAGAAAATACTCCCTGAGACTGTACACTTCGCGGTTGTGTAAGGTCTTAGCGTTTAAAAAGCCTCGACCCCCACACTTTCGCAGAATGTACAGCCTCATTACTGAAGAGCGTGGATGATGCATCCGATGTGCAGTCAGCAGTGCACGGACCCTTCTATCCAGGGCGTCAAGATCCGCCTGAGTCCACTTGAGTATGCCGAAGGAGTACATCAAGACCGGCATGACCCAACCATTAAAGGCGCGCACCTTGTTTCCGCCTGATAAAAGACTTTTCAGTCATTTATTCAGGCGGCCAAAGAAGCGCTCCCGCAACGATTGTCTCATGTCGGTCTCGCTGATGCCTAAAGCCTCCGACATACCCAAGTATTTGTAGGTCTCAGTTGGGGAGAGGGATCTAAGTTGTACGGAATTCGGGAGTTGATTCCCTCGGATTCCGCAATCCTCCCTTGCTTTACATGCATGACCGCACATTTGTCCACACCAAATTCCATCCTAATATAATTACTGAAGTTTTCAGTTACCTTCAGTAACTCCATTTGTTGCAAATCAGTGGGGGCAAATAGTTTTAGGTCATCCATGTAAAGGGGGTGGGATATTACTTCACCTCCTCTCCTCAACCGATAGCC
Organism: Amphipyra berbera; assembly: GCA_910594945.2. Taxonomy (NCBI): domain Eukaryota; kingdom Metazoa; phylum Arthropoda; class Insecta; order Lepidoptera; family Noctuidae; genus Amphipyra; species Amphipyra berbera. The sequence continues at coordinate 22,512,370 of OU343122.1, forward strand.
TAGCCCTGTTCCCTCCAGCAATGTACTCAAGGGGTTCAAGGCTAAACAAAACCACAGCGGGCTCAGACTATCGCCCTGGAATATACCTCACTCAATCCTTATTGGTTCACTTCTCCCTTGGATTTGCCGACATACTGGATAGTGAAGGACTGTCCTCCAGTGCCTCATACATGACATCAGGAAGGTGCGAAGAGTTGTATTTATTTTATACAACTCTAGCACCCTCATGAGCCATGAATGTGGCACCGAGTCATAGGCCTTCTTATAGTCTATCCAACATGTCGACAGATCCTTTCGGGAACGACGAACTTGTTGGCTAATGGCCATGTCAATGAGGAGCAGCTCTTTAGTACCGCGGGATCCATTCCTACATCCATTTTGAGAGGCAGACATAATAGAGTTATTGTCAATGTGAGTGGCAATTTTGACTCTCAAAATGGATGTCAGGAGTTTATAGACCGCCGGTAAACATGTGATCGGTCTATAATTCTTGGGTTCCGCGGTACTACCAGATTTTTAGAGTAGGTGGGTAACTCCCGTTGTAAGGAACTGGGGTAGCGACCCAGACTCTAAGGACGATTGGAATTGGGACGCCAAGCGAGCGTGCGAGCTGCGTAGCCACTTTAGCCAAATGTTGTACAGCCCATTCGGCCCCGGAGACTACCAATTGGGCAATGGATGGGCTGCATCGGCCACGTCTTGGGGGCTGATTATTATTGGCTCCATTTCCACTATTGGTTCGCACGCTCGCTCGATATCCCGCATCCAACCATCCTCGGTGTGAGCGATGGGCACCGACCAGATGCTGCGCCAGAAGGAACTCAAGGCATCATCATCCGGCAGGCGCACATCACCCCCACCAGGGTCAGGTCGCTCCCAAGCTCTATATACCCGCCTTTGGTAACTCTGGAAAATGCGATTCTGGGTATGTCGCTCCACACGACGCTTATACCTCCTAATGCGGTTTGCTCATGCATAAACTTTCTGCTTCAGGAAGTCGATGCGCTCTGTGACACGGGACATATAGTCTCGAGGGCTGATATTAGTCCCCGAGAACGCCCGCCTCACAAAGCGCATCACTCTTGGGCGATTGTTGCCCTCCCTGAAGCAGATCAGTTTGCCAATGAGCACTCTAGCCCCGCCAATTCGACGCTCAATCCTGCTCTGCCAAGCCGGTACGGCAGGTTTCGGTCGTGTAGCTCGTTCATTTTCTGTAAATTTGACGTGAGCTACACGACATGCCGCAATTGCCGCGCAGTACAGGATCGCGCAGTCAGCTGTCAGTTTAGCACAATTTTTTAAAATGTTATTTATAGTGGTTTCTGCCATAAATTTCAGTGTTAATACTATTTTTATTAATTTTCGATGTAATACGGTAGTGAATCTGATGTTTTGTATAACAATTTGGGGTAAAAACAAAAAAAATAATGAATATATAATATTATATATTTCCTTTATTCGTTAACTTACATACTAATTACATTTTTAAATATTTCTACAAAAATTATAACAAAACCATTTAAAAATATAAAAAAATAGTAGCCCACCGGCATCGGGAACATGGGTCCAAGCTACCGGTGGTCAGGGCCTCAGAGAGAGAAACTTCCTGACAATACGCGCCGTGTCCAGAAGTACCGCTTTCTGTACCAGGCCCTTGACCCAGCTGCCCAACGAGAGCCTCCTCAGATGTTGGTCGAGGCTCTTGGCTATTAAGCCGTTTGCCGTCACGACTATCGGCACAATGACTGCTGAGTCAACCTCCCACATGTCGACAACCTCGTGTGCCAAGTCTTGATATTTAATTACTTTATCTTTCTCGGTTTTCACAAGATTCTCGTCATGCGGGACAGTGATATCAACAATCATTGTGAGACGCTCTGATCGATCTATCACCACTATGTCAGGCTTATTGGCAACAATAGTCCTGTCGGTGATGATAGATCGATCCCAGTACAATGTGATATGACCATTCTCGAGAACTGGGTCGGGCACATACTTGTAGTATGGTACTTCTGCGTCCACAAGGTTGTATTTCAGAGCAAGTTGCTGGTGGATAATCCTAGCCACAAGGTTGTGTCTGTGCAAATACTCGCCGTTAGCAAGACGAGAACAATCAGAAATAATATTTCGAATAGATTCACCGGGACAGTGACATGCCCGACAGATGTCAACCGTGCCATCCTTTACAATATATTTCCGGTAGTTGTTCGTCATTATAACTTCGTCCATAATTGCACAGACAAAACCTTCAGTTTCCCCGAAGAGATCACCAAAACGTATCTAGGTCACGGACGCTAAGAAATCTACATCGGGCCCATGAAGGGCCCGCTAAAAGCGTCCGTGAAGCTCCTTGCTCTGCCATACCTCCCTGCGGCCATTAGTATCCAATACTACAGGCTTGCGCCAGTTCTCTTTAGCCAAGGAGAGCGGGGTGAATCCTTTGTCCACTGCGACTACATCTCGATGCATCCCCACGTCGGCTTGGAGGAAGTACTCCCTGAGGCTGCACACCTCGCAGTTGTGGAGGGTCTTAGCATTTAGAAAGCCTCGACCCCCACACTTCATCGGAATGTACAGCCTCATCACCGATGAACGTGGGTGATGCATTCGGTATGCAGTCAGCAGCGTGCGGACCCTCCTATCCAGGACATCAAGTTCAGTCTGAGTCCACTTGAGTATGCCGAAGGAGTACATCAAGACCGGCATGACCCAACCGTTAAAGGCGCGCACCTTATTTCCGCCTGAATTTTAAGTACTTTTTTCAGGCGGCCATAGAAACGCTCCCGTAACGATTGCTTCATGTCGGCCTCATTAATGCCTAATGCCTCCGACATGCCCAAGTATTTGTAGGTTTCGGCTGAGGAGAGGGATTTAAGGTGTATGGAATCCGAGAGTTGGGTTCCCACGGATTCCATAATCCCTCCTCGTTTTACATGCATGACTGCACATTTGTCCACACCAAATTCCATCCTGATGGAATTACTGAAAGTTTCAGTTACTTTCAGTAACTTCACCAGTTGCAAATTGTTGGGGGCAAAGAGTTTCAGATCGTCCATGTAAAGGAGGTGGGATATTACCTGACCACCTCTTCTCAACCGGTAGCCTAACCCTGAACCCTCCAACAATGTGCTCAGAGGGTTCAAGGCTAAACAAAACCACAGCGGGCTCAGACTATCGCCCTGGAATATACCTCACTCAATCCTTATTGGTTCACTTCTCCCTTGGATTTGCCGACATACTGGATAGTGAAGGACTGTCCTCCATTGCCCTATATATGACGTCAGGAAGGCGCATAGAGTTGTATTCACTTTATACAACTCTAGCACCCTCATGAGCCATGTATGTGGCACCGAGTCGTAGGCCTTTTTATAATCTATCCAACATATCGACAGATCCTTTCGGGATCGGCGAACTTGTTGGCTAATGGCCATATCAATGAGGAGTAGCTCCTTAGTACCGCGAGATCCATTCTTATATTCATTTTGAGAGACGGACATTATAGAATTATTTGCAATATGTGTACTAATTTTGGCTCTCAAAATGGTCGTAAGAAGCTTATAAACCGTCGGCAAACATGTGATCGGTCTATAATTTTTGGGTTCCGTAGTACTACCTGATTTATGGAGCAGGTGGGTAACTCCTGTCGTAAGGAACTGTGGAAGCGACCCAGATTCCAAAGACGACTGGAATTGTGAGGCCAAACGAGCATGTGAACTGCGTAACCATTTTAGCCAGAAGTTGTGCAGTCCGTCTGGGCCAGGGGATTTCCAATTCGCCATTGGACGGACTGCACTGGTTACGTCTTGGGGGACAATAGCTATGTCCCCCATTTCCTCAATCGGTTCACATGCTCGCTGGACCTCCTGCATCCAGTCACCTTCAGTGTGAGTGACAGGCATCGACCAGATATTGCGCCAGAATGTATTCATGACATCATTATCCAGTAGATGCGTGTCACTCACATCGTGATCAGGTCGCTCCCAGGTTCTGTATACCCACCTTTCACCGCTATGAAACATGCGATTCTGGGTATATCGCTCCACTCGCCGCTTATACCTCCGAATACGGTTTGCCCATGCATAAACCTTCTGCTTCAGGAAGTCGATGCGCTCTGTGACACGGGACATGTAATCTCGAGGATTGATATCAGCCCCCGAGAATGCCCGCCTCACAAAGCGCATCACTCTAGGACGAGTATTGCCCTCCCTGAAGCAGATTAGTTTGCCAATGAGTGCTCTAGCCTCGTTAATACGACGTTCAATCCTGCACTGCCAGGCTGGTACTGCGGGTTTTGGTCGTGTAGCTCTGTCATTATTATTAAATTTGGCGTGAGCTACACGACATGCCGCAACAGCCGCGCAGTACAGGATTGAATGAGTATCTTCGAGGTTTTCGCTGTTATCAAAATAACTTGATAACAGCGAATCTAGAACACACATTAGCGCCCTATTTTTTCTATGCATGGGCAAACGGGGTATGCGTGGTCTAAGGTGTGGCGGAGTGAACCGATACTCCCGAATCGCAAGCTCCAAAGCGCTCCTCAGTTGTTCATTGCACTGGGTACTTACATTTGTAACCCTATCATCGCTCTCCTCGTCAGCGCGAAACCACAGTTGGGGCTTGCGGTTGGGCCGCAGTCTGCGACTGGAGAGAAATGATATAGTTACTCTGTACTTCAGAGCGTAGCCTATCAAGTGCGGCATCAGTCAACCTGTGATCACGTTGAATGACTCGCACCTGATCCGATAATCGTTGTGCCGAGACGTTGACAGCCGGCTCAAGAACCTGAAACAGAGAGAGCATCCGACCACGGTACGCGGTCAGGTTAGTTCCCCCCTCTGTAGCCCCAAAGTATGCGCGCATGCAGTTTTCGTTCATGGTTGGAGTCCAACGCATGCGCTGCACACTTCCACCGGGAGCGAGGACCCTGTCAGAGGCCGGTGGGCCTCGAGGTCCTATGCTGGCTGGCGGCCGGCCTCTTCCTCGCCGTCTTGGTGGTGGTGGTGGCGGTGATGTCGGTGGCGAGAAGAATTCGTCGCTCGAGCTCGACGCAACTGCAGCGGCCGGTGTGACATCACTCACGATTGAGGAGTCCGGCGGCTGCGAGGTGGAGCTGAGCGACGGGGCCGAAGTTGTTGGGCGTGTGTTCTGAGATACGGTGGCTTTCGCCCGGCTTCTAGTTAGCATGTTATTTACGTTTGTATTGGATCACCATTAAAAAATTGCTTGTTTCTTTTTTTCTCTTCATTTTTGGGGTTTCTATTGTTTATTTTTATTTTTTATATTATATATAATTATTATTAATAATAATAATAATAATTATTTTTAATAATAAATAATAAAAATGATAAATAAATATGTATTAAGTTTTTTTATTTCATGGTTTACTTAATAAATATTTTATTTCTAATTTAATATTTGTGTTATTTGTCTACTCCATAACTCCTTTGTGCTAAATTCTAAAATTTCAAAGAGCGCGTACTCGATTTTCCGGATGTACGTGGACGACGCTACGAGCGATGCATTCGCCGCTCCCCGCGCGCGTCGATCTACGATTCGAGCGCCATCGAGCTACGATTTATTTTCGATATAGGTAGCGCCTTAACACTTGAGTTTTTATTACACGCTCTATATTAGCTTCACTTGTAACTAACTAACAATATAATAAAATCGTAGAAGTCAATTTTAACCTACTTAATTGTCGTATCGAAATGAAACTTTGTATGTATATGTAGTCTGGATGATAATACTATAATTTGGTATCTTGGAGCAGATCTGATGATGGAGCCAGGAGGTTGATAGTAGAACTCTTTAGTGGCTACTAGTAAACCCTTCGAGTTTCGGGTTATATGATCCGTTTTGATGAGTCCAATATTTAAATCATAACTTAACACAATAATATTGAAAAAAATAAAACGAAACAGGTGTAATATTGAAATAACACAAACTCTTGATTATTACATGAAATACTGAAAAACCGTGTTCGTTCTGCCTAGCCTTTTCCCAACTAAGTTAGGGTCAGCTTCTAGTCTAACCAGATGCGGCTGAATACCAGTATTTTACACGAAGCGACTGCCATCAGACCTCCGCAACCCAGTTATTAGTTCGATGCCTCATTATTGTGTTGCCTTGCGTCGTCACAACGGATCAACGCATTGTATTCCACACCTGCATTGCGACGACGCACGTCGTCGCAGCGCAAGAGGATGACTCACGTTTCGTTTTGCCCCTCTAGCAGTGGAACACTGTCCGTCGTCGCACCGGAGCTCCGACAGCGCAGCGCATCACCCTCCCCCCGCTTCGTCTTTCGTTCGCCGATCTGTTGAAACGTCGCGTGCGACGACGCAACGCTTTAATGTGGAATGTCATTCAAAATATATGTAAAACGATGCCGCGACGACGCAACGCAACGCAACGCACTAATGAGGCAGAGCTCTTACTGGGCAATGTCGATATCCTAAGGTTAGATCGGTTATCAGACTTTCGGGCTTCTAACTACCCGTAACGACTCATAGGTATTCGTATGACACCCGGACTAGACTGTTTAACATGCAATCCCGAGGCACGTGTATCAAACAATTTTGTGTTAATTTAGGTGTTACGTTAAAGTAACAGTGTTAGCAAAAGAACCGTGCAAAAAAATTACAAAAGAAGACTGCTTATAAATAAGTTTTCTTATAATTTATATTTTTCATACCACTACCACACAATATTATCAAATGTTCTTGCTATGCAGACCACTGTCTACTTTAGCAAGAGTATTTGATTTTTAAGAATGCAAGTAGGTAAAATGCTTACGTAAGTAAAGGAGGTCGACGCTATCACCAACCGTACCAACTAAGAAGTGGGTCGCCAGGGTGGAGAAGTCGTGATCCCTAAAAGATCCATCCCCTATCAGCATGGTGCGGAGATACCGAGCTGATGGTAGCTCTGATCCATCTCTGGCTGGCCTCAAGGTGTTGCCTGTTTTAGAAGGATAGTTTATTAAAACCTTAGTACTAAATAGTTAGTTGTCTTCTACTCTGTGGCAATATACATACCTGGTCCAAACTGTGGTGGTAGCAGTCTTGGGAGCGGCGTCAGTATGGCTCCGCGGGAAGGGTACTTGGGGTTGGTGCACGTCCCGTCCACGCGTCGACCCTCATTCTTTAGACATGGTTTTACTGCTATTGTACACAATCTGTACAAAGCAGATAGAAGATTTTGGCGGTTAAAAACAGATTTGCCATGAGTTATAAAAATGGAACATCTTCTTCTATACATCTATATATACATATAATAAATCTGTAGACTTGGCGTGTCTGTACATAGCAAATATTTTTAAAAAACCTGGTTGGGATAACCAATAGTACCCAATTTTAACATTTTTGGAATTTTTGTCTGTTTGTCTGTTTATCTGTTTGTTTGTGCAAGCATCACGTAAAAACAACTGATCCAATGTTGTTGACTTTTATAAAAAAATATTGCGCTTATCTCCATGTAACATGTCGTTTTTGTTTCATCGCAATCGGTTCACGCAATTAAAAGATATACGAATTTTAAGTTCCCTAGAAGAAGTTAGCATATATTCGTTTATACCATTTCATTTCAATAGATGGCGTTACGTGTATGAAATCACGTTGTGAGGAAATATATTACAACGAATAAATACACAAATTACCTAATATTAATTGTTGAATTGGTACCTATTCTCAGTCTACGGAAGGTCTATTGAAATGCTATCCTCATGAAGAAGGTACTAAGTTTTGATAAAAAAAATCGAAGATATTAGGTATCTGAATGGCAGTGGAAGAGAAATACACTCAATTTTATAAGTGAGTGTATTCTAAATTGTTAATTGTGCAAGGCAATACGATAGATTAATTTGAAATACTCATATATCTTATTAATATTATCATAAATCTGTAGACATGCCGTGTTTGAACATTGAAAATATTTTTAAAATAATAGTGGGGATGGTTAAAAGATAAGAAAAAAAACCATTTCAATCATTTTTGGACTTTGTGTCTATTTGTCGGTTTGTTTGACTCAGTGTGATAGACTTTTATAGACAATATTGTGCGTACCTCGGAGTAACATTTAGTTTCTGTTTCAACCTAATCGGTTCGCTCAATCTAAAGTTATTAGAATTTAAAGTCATTAGAAAAAAATTAGCATCATTTGTTGTAGCATAATTGCTCAATAGATGGCGTTGCGTGTATACTAAATTACGTAATCTATTTTCCGTTCAGTTTTAAACATGTAGGTACAGTTTCCGGTTAGCTTATGTTATGCTATGAAGCTGCTTCTCGCACGATTAGCTCTATGTGGCTCTCTCCCGTGTACCTAAGCAACCTGAGCTATCTTTATGCACAAATTCCTTTTTTTATATATCGTTGGTAAATCCTCATGGATGTCCCTCGCCCGGGGAAGGCGAGGGGGTTTACCGGACTCTTACCAGCTAAAAACCAACGGTGTACCTCCTTCTAACCTAAGGCTGGGATCACGGGATTCGCTATTACATGCACCGCAACCCCGGCAGGTCTTGGCCCACCAGCTTCTTCTGGTGGACTTCTCCAGCGGTGGGGCAATTTGTCCCTTAGCCCACTTGCACAAACCCGGCGCGCCATCCTCCCGGGCCTGTTACTGGTCGGGCGACGGGTCCTCTAACCCGCCGCCCGCAGGCCACTCACTAGGGTCGCCGGAGATCGTCACGCGCCCTCCGGCGCCCGGAGCGTCTAGCGCGAGAAGGGAGGGAGGAAGACGCCTCTCTCTCCTTCTCCGCTACCTCCTTGATGACAATCACCTCCTCGCAAAAAGAAGCGACGGCCTCCCACGCACTCTCGCTCCCCACCATGGACAGAACCACAGCCGGAAGCGAGAGGTCTCACCCACTGCCGCAACCAGGTCACGGCGCTGCGCTGTCCACGCAGCGCACACTTGCAACGTGTGCTGCGCCGTGTCCTCCTGACAGTTCACACAGTGGTGACACCCGAGTGTCTGCTCCCAGCCTATACGACACAGGTACTTCCCGAAACAGCCATGTCCCGAGAGTACCTGCGTCAGCCGGAAGCTGAGGGCGCCATGATGCCTCTCCAGCCACTTCTCCATCACGGGTCTTACCGCCGCTATCGCGGCGTGCCCCGCGCTGGGTTGCGAAAGTCGTTCCCTCCACTCGGCCACCAGGATCTGGCGGAGCTCGCTCCGCTCAGGCGCCTCCTCGCGCTGACGATATCTCAGCGCGAGAGCTCTCGCCTCCAGATCCCAGGGCACGGATCCGGCCAAAAGACTCGCCGCCTCGAAGGAGATCGTACGGTACCCCCTTATCACCCTGACGGCCATCGCCCGCTGCGGTCTCCGCAGGATAGCGACGTTGAGGGTCGTCAGGGTGTCCGCCCATATCGGCGACATGCACACATCCCTGGTGTTTTTACTGCTAACATTGTTCACAGGGAAACCTTATTATAATGGACCTGGCTACTGATAGAAATACAACATATTTTGTTTAGTAAAAATTCTAATTTTCTAATCTAACAACTAAACATCTACTCAGCCTAAACCGTTGGTAAAAACATAAAGTACCCGAAGCTATGTGAGGTTTCCGTTTTTTTATGTATTTTTTCATAGTTGTTAGAACAATCAAAGATTTTTTTAGACCAAACTAATCTATACCTACATAAAATGTTTTTCTACGACATCTACGCATACGAAGTTGCGGGCACAGCTAGTTATGTAATATAACTGGCTGTGATAGCCAAGTGCTTGCCTTCCATGCTAAAGAGTTTGAGCCTGGCCCGCACTTCTGCCTTTTCGAAATCATGTGCTGATCAAAATGTAATTATAACATAATTTAAACCAGGGATGCACAGACCGCGGCCCGCAGGCCACATGCGCTCCTTCTTCAATATACATGCGGCCTGCACGCGAATTAATCTCTTTTATGCATTTGTATGAAAATACTGCAATATTTTTAACATTAGGGGCCAATCTCTAAATTAATTATTTTAATTATTTTTTTAATAGGTACCCATACTGCCCGCTTTTGGATGAAATGGCGGAGGTCACGGGAACAACCTGCGACTCGCGTATTCCCCTTAAACTTAAGGGGAAGATCTATAAAACCATGGTTAGACCTGCTGTTTTGTATGGATCGGAATGTTGGGCCACAAAAAGGATAAATGAAAGGCAATTGCATGCAGCTGAGATGAGAATGCTAAGAGGGATGTGTGATATTATGCGAATGGATAGAATGAGAAATGAGTATGTAAGAGGAAGCCTTAAAGTGGCGCCGATGATTGAGAAGTTTTGTGGAAACCGGTTGTCATGGTATGGGCATGTGATGCGGACGAACGCGGAACATGTCGTGAGGAAAGTATTGAGTATGAATGTGAATGGTTATAAGAGTAGAGGAAGACCAAAGAACCGATGGATGGATAGTGTGAAAGATGATATGGCTAGAAAGGGGGTGACTTCTGAAATGCCGGCTAATAGAGATGTATGGAAAAAGAAAGCGCCGACCACAAATAAGTTGGGATAAGGGCAGGAGGATGTTGACTACAGCCCGTTTTTAGCTCATAGTCTGACTGAGTAATTTTACTCCTAATAAGTCGTGCATCGCTGATTTAAACTATTTTACAATCTCATGTCAACAATGTGATTAGACGACCAAAATGATAACAACTAATCACAGCGCTTGACATGAGATTTGACAGCTGAATAATTAAAATTTTGTCTAGCCTTTCAGAAACTGGGGGTCAACCTCACCAATCGGTCGACCTTAACGGGAGCCGCAGCCCCCTCGCTCCTGGGCGCTGTTAACCTTAACACGAATAAAGTAGTTTGTTCACTCACCTCGTCCCATTGGTGACGGTCCCCAGATAGTTACTCCGTTTATCCGTGATAGGCTCCCCGAAGTACGCATCATATAGCACTGTCTGCTCTTGCGCCCACACACATCCGAATGCCACAAATAATGACAACAAGATCTTCAGATCCATTGTTGTCACCACTTTAAGTTCACACGGAATTTAATTATTTTGAGCGAACTATAAAATTCTATTTTTTCTGCAGTTTTTATTTAAACTGGCTTTATGTTTTTATTGGTTTACTGTACAGAGTTACCGCATAGGCTCAATTTGTACACCCACTGAAACGTTAATATGTAATACGATTGGTATTTATATGATTAGGGTTTGCCTTGTAATTTTGGAGCAAAGTAATTATTTTTTGAACAATTAATTAGGTACATATCATGATCATAATAATGTATCTTGATTTATTGTCTGCTATCACATGTACTTCGTACGCCTTCAGATGCCTTACATGTCAAACTTTCTGCAGAAGTCAGTAAAGGGAGAAATTAAATATATTTATAGGAGAGTGAACAGGGATCTTATATCATACAGATAGATCCTATTCACTCCTGTTCATATAGATAGGCAATTTGGTCGTTGCCTGAAGTTCACAAGCGCTTGGGCAATTAACTGACGGCAATGCACCGAGTGCGGTTAGAACTTTTTTAACCGACTTCAAAAAGGAGGAGGTTCTATATTCGATAAGTTTTTTTTTATGTATGTACACTGATTACATTGAGATTTATGATCCGATTTACGTGATTCTTCGTTAGTTTGATGCGGAATAGTTGCCATTTGGTCCCATAAAAATTTAACATAGTTTGGCCCAGTAGTTTTCATTTTATGAACATTTATATTTTTTTATAATCATTTTAGTTTACGTGGACGATGTAATTATTCTACCTGATGTAATCTAGAAAAATCCTACTGTAGTTTACAGAACAACATATTACAGACACTAAAAAGTAAAAAAAACTATGTTTTAAAAAAACCGACTTCAAAAACTAAAAAGTATAAAATAACTTAATAAAGTTACAGTTTCAGAAGTCGGTGCCTTCAATTTGGTTCAGCGTGGATTAGCACCGACTTCTGAAGTCGGTTTTTTTAAAAGTAGTTTTTTTCTTTTATTAAATATTATGCAATGACTGTACAGGCTGTTAAAAAATACTTTAAGAATTTTGTGGGGTTACTCAGTATCGTAAACTGAACAACTTTCGAAGAACAACTTTTCGAAATTCACGTATTTTTTATTACTTTACATAAAAACTAAAAAAATATTACATTCGAATTGAATGGAAAACAATAAAAAATAAGCGATTTTCGAAAAGTCGTTCTGCGAAAGTTGTTCAGTTTCCGATACCAAGTAATCCCACAAAATTCTTAGTTACTTTTTTAACACCTTATTTACGGTGATTTTTAATTCACTGTTAACCTTTCAGGGCGTGAAAGTACTCATGATTATGAGCAACTTTCATTATGAGACCAACTCTGAAACATCGAAAAAAAAAGTTTTTTCATACAAAAATGCAATTTTTACTCGATGAAAATGTATGAAAAAACTTTTTTTTTTTTCGATGTTTCAGAGTTGGTCTCATAATGAAAGTTGCTCATAATCATGAGTACATTCACCTCCTGAAAAGTTTACAGTGAATTAAAAATCAGTCTGTATATTCGGGGAACATTTATTGATAACGTTTTTTATATTATTGACAATATATTATTGACAACAGTTTATTGATAACGTTATAAGGCTCCAATTACAAGGGATCGATCGCCTGTTATCATTAACGGCTGATCCTATTAATAACCAATCTCAATATGTCTGGATTGATGTAGGTTTTTGACAGAAATTCAATAGAAGTAATGTCAAAAACCTACATCAATGAATTATTCAGGTATTTCCCATTGAGATCGGTTAATATCGGCCGTTAATTGCCACAATTCCAAACCGGCAGCTACCGAGAACAACCAACTGACTTTACGACTTGAGAATCAAATACATGACAGCGATTACCTTACCAATAACAGTCAGTGAGTCATTGTTACTTGAAGGAATAAATGAATTATTATTATAACGCGGTGTATTCAATAAGTAAAATCGGTAATCTGCGTGACCCACATTTTCGCATACGTGCGTGTTCATATCCGTGCAAATATGTGGAACAATACTGTTTTTAAACGTGTAATTTTTACGTCATGCCAAAATTGGATTGAGCTATGATACCTGATTGATACCTTGTAATTAGCAAAGAGATAATTCAAATCTAATGATTCAAAAAATGACCCATTAAGGGCATGCTCTCTACGCTCATTTAATAGAAAATAATATTATTGCTCAAAACTTAAAAATTACACACGTTTTGAGAAGAATATAAACGTTATTCACTATCTATGAATTGTCGATTGCGTAAAATTCAATTTGCAGATGGAGCTATCCAATAATAGTACATTATGATATAAGTGTGCTAAGTTGGCCATTACAGTCCAGGCGGTATTGTGCGCGCGAGCCGCAGGCGAGTGCGATAAGTTATCCGAGGGTGTAATTATCAATCAGAAACTATGCAAAAAGGGTTTCTATAACGTTAAAGATTATATGGACGATAAAAATGCTTGGAATTGAGCCGCTCGCTGTTATCACAGACGCATCATTGTAATTATTTCATAACATTATTATTTTTTATTTTATCCTTTTGACATATATAATCGAATTATTTTTTTCAATGATTATTATTATTTTACCATCACCTCATTTTTTACGTTACATTTTTAATAAATTGTAAATGTGAGTACCATGTAGGGTAGCTATATACACGAATTTTGTAAACATTTGGCGGTTCTTGAGTTTTTTTTTGTGACCCACACAAATGTCCAGCTGATTGATAGCGTCGTGCAGCGGTCGGGTTGTTGAGCTCCCTAAAATAAGGTTTGAGCTCCGCGATGATTGAAGCAGATGTACCGTCAGTTAGGACAGGTCAACTCGAAACTGCTATGGCACTTTCCTCAAAAGACCATTCCAAACGTTGCCCTACATCGTTTCACTCGCATAGTTTGTATACTACAATGTCTGGACTTTATCTGGACTATTGTCTGGACTGGCAAAATAGGTTTTTGTATTATAGTTATTATTTTAATAATATCGCTTTACAATACTTCATTCCAAACTGTAAAGTATGAGCATCATGCAGCTATTAGTGATACGCTTATAATCATATCATATTACTGCCTATTGTCTGGTAATATGAGTCTGTCATGCTCACTTAAATGTCTTGCTGATGGTGGCGTTGTTTATCCGGTCGTTGAGTTCCCTATAATATGGTTGAGCTGACCGATGCGGATGTGCATGTCATGCTCGTGAACGGGTGCCGTCTGTCGGGACTGGTCAGCTCTTAACTGCTATGGCAATCATAGAAGGCATATTTTTCTATTTGTTACTCTTATGTGAGTTTATTTGTTACATTAACCTGCATTATTCTCATTCTATTTCTCACACTACTATAATGGAATTGTAATGAACTACTATTTTAAAAAGAGTATTCATGGAGTTTCTTGCCGGCTCTTCTCCATAGAACCTACCTTTTGGAACCGTGCACCTAGTCGTGACGTTTTAAAAGTGCCTGAAATCTGGTCTATTTGAAATAAAAAACTTTGACTTTGACTTTGACTTTGAATGCACACGCGTTTTATACGACGTTTTTCAACACACCTGCGAGGAAAAAAACAGACCTTTATTGTTATTAACTTTAATTATTGAAACAATTAGTGAAAGTACAATTGACGACACGTTTGGTGCAGTGGCTGAGCGATCGGCTTCTGCGCTACGGGTCGTGGGTTCGATTCCCGCACGGAACAAATATTTGTATGGCCTACAGATAGTTGTTCCGGGTCTGGATGTTTGTGCGTGTGAAGATTTGTGTCTGTAAACGCACCCACGATACAGGAGAAATCCTAGTGTGGGGCAACGTTTTTCTTAAACAAAAAAAAAAATCTCCAAATGATACCGAACATTGTTGGCATTTTTAGTTTGTGTTATGGTATTGGTATATCAATATCATTTTTGGTCTTAGCTGTGCTTTTTAACATGGAATAGATACACCAAAGCGAGTTGGGCTTGTATTTATTTGCCATTTCATTGAAGTTATCCAAAAATACGTTCTCAGAAAATGACGGCTTTTTTGCTGATTTTCCATTGAATGAAAGTTTCGTAAGCCGCTAGGTATTTCTCTCTAGATTTCGGTCGCAACAGGCTATATTACATGCGCTCCGTGCCTCGATTAGTATTTCCGGCGGCGTCAAATGTACGTATTGCTCTTTTTCCCTACTTAAAGTCGACATTTTTGATAATAATCAACCACACAGCGAAAACGTTAACAAATATTTATGGAAAATAGCGTGCAAGTTTCTTGAGTTTCTTTTTCTTTTCGCGCCACGCCAGTGATGCGCGCGCTGTTTGGAGCAAGGGCACGAACAACATCGACATACAGCCAATATTAAAAATATAAAACAGTGAATATTTTCGTATTTATAACATAACTTATTGTGAATTATGAAAAATTGGATAAAATTAAATGTTTATTATCATATTTTAATTAACACAGTTTATTTATTCTTTCAAGATTTGCCTTGGCTAGTTTTCACATACAAGTTATTTTATATTTTTCTAATCAACTTGTATTATTTATGTTATACGCAAGTTACTGTTTTTATATGTCTAATGATAACATAATTATCTTACTCTTCTATAAATTGGGTTTGCTGATAAAAACTAGCCAAGTCAAACTTGAATAAATAAATTTCAGGATTATCTACAGAACTTGGCAGCCATTTAGATCTCAATTCTTTTGTCGCGGACATCGACAACTACGCGTATTCTTATTATTGAACTTGGCTCCCATTTTCACATTTATGTTTTTGATGGGATACATTTTACCGGACTAGTCCGCAATAAGCTCCATTAACGGACCTAAAAGCGGTCCAATAAGAGCCACTTTATAAGCAAGTGTGTTGAAAAAATATTGTCTTGAATCGATTCAGAATCGCATTTATACCTAGTCTTGCCATAAATATTGTCACGAAGAAAAATATATTTTTTATTGCAAATAATATTTATTACTTTTACAGTGTGTTAGTTTAATACATAAATATAAAACAATTTAAAATATAAAAAGTTTATTCGAAGTGGTCTCCATTGGCTGCAATACAGTCCTTTAAACGTTGAGGCCAGTTATCAATAGAAGCACGCACTCTTTCCATGGGAAAATTCTTCACTACCAATCGTATGAAATGTTTTAGGGACTTCAAATTATCATGGCGTTTAGAGCAAGCCGTACTCTCTAAAACTGACCATAAATCATAATCCAGCGGATTAAGACCAGGACAAGACGACGGCCAGTCTTCAGCTCTGATGAAGTCCGAAACTTTCACTTCCAACCAAGACTGCGTGGACCGAGCTTTATGACCCGGCGCCGAGTCTTGTTGGAAGGACCAAACTTGGTTATTGAACATGGTGTTGTTAAGGGGCTTAACTACCTTCTCAAGAATGGTATCTTGATACACTTGTGCCGATGTTTTGATACCTTTTTCACAAAAATATGGCTCAGTCACTCCTTCATAGCTAACACCCCACCAAACCATCACTGAAATCGGATAATGCCCACGTTGCACTCTGTCGACTAATTGGGAAGCTTCCTTAGAGCTTTGAGCATAAATACGGTCATTTTGTTTGTTAAAATGTTGCTCAATTGTAAAGATTTTCTCATCCGTAAACAAAATTTTTCTGTGACCTCCCTTTGCGTACCGCTTCAGTAGTTGTTTCGATTTTACCACCATCTCCATCTTTATACAAACTTTGGAAATGTGTTTTTAATAGTATATAGAAAAATGTTAAAAAAAATTTGTGCGATCTGAATTTTTTTATTATTATTATAAATAATTATAAATTTTTCGGAATTTTCCTTTATTTATATTAGTTTAAAGTTATATTTTAAAAAGGAGAACTATTACAAACTTGATCTTGGGTCTCAAGGGACTGCAGGTATAAAGATGAGGGGTGCGGAGGGATCTAGAGGGTACGACAGCAGCTGTTCGGTGTTGTTAACGCGAGGCCTAACAGAATAGTACACGTCACAACTTGCTATGCTCAATACGTAGCTGTTTTTGTGTGCTCCGAAAAGTAATAATTTCTGATTTTTGTTTATTTGCAATTAATTTATATATTATTGTGCAGTGAGTGTGATAAAAGTTAATTACTGAACATTATTGAGTTTTACAAACTTTCAAAATAGTGGCATAGATAGTACGTATTTGTTTTTTATTTATATTACACGCTTTTAAAAACCATTGTGAATACTCAATCGTATATTTTATAATAAATCGAATCTAAAAGTTAGAATGTAAAAGTAAATATTATAAAATATAAATCATTAATCATGATATAAAGGTTATTTATTAATATTAGTAATATTTGTTGTTACAGCCTCGGATCAAAATGGGTGAACCATCGAATAATGATAATATAAGTAATGATTGTCTCATTTGTGCCAAAATCGGATGTAGTTTTGAATTAAGCTGTGGACTAGGAGACATTGTAAAAGTCACTAGAGGAATACCAACGCTCAAAGCTGCTTCTGCAGAAAGAGCGGATGGACTTTCTCAGTATTTAAATACTCGCGAATTTGTCTATGTGCATTCAGTATGCAGACAAAAATATATCAATAAAGGAAGTATTAATGCTTATTTAAAAAAAAAGAACACCACATCAGCATGCTCACCACCAAAAAAAAAATCGAACGGCTACTTCAATTGACTTTGATTGGAAAAGTAGGTGCTTTTTATGTGAAAAAGAAGCGAATGAAATGAAGGAAAGAAGAAAGTCCAAATCGACAAGACAACAAATCAGCTACGTAACAACCTCTGATTTCAAGAAAACTATTTTAAATTTGATAAGTGAAGAGAAAAGTGAATATTGTCGCAATATCCATAAAAGAATTGTAGGCGTGTTAGATTTAGTAGCTCAGGAAGCTAAGTATCACGCGGATTGTTATATGCGTTTAAGAACTACAGTAAAACAGACCCAGAGGGTGAAAAAAATTCATCCAGCCCCAATACAAGTAGATGCAGCAATGGAGCAGATTTTCAAATACATTGAAGAAAACGATAAAAAAATATTTTTTGCACATGCAAAACAGGATGCGGAGTATCTTATGGGTGCAGGAAAAGTGGATTAAACTGCACTGCTGCTTGCTTAGAATGCAATGGTGACAGCTGTACTAATCCTTTACCTACAATATACATCAACGAGATCGACGATGATGACAATAATGAACAATAATGTATATAGTTGATGATAGTTCTTTTTTTGTAAATCGTTATTTTTTGCGAAAATCTAATAAATTAACATTAAAGTTACTATGCAAATATAATTTATTCAATGTAAAATTGAAATCTTTACTATAAACATTTTGTTTCTCCTTCCACCTCTCATTTTCCAGTAAATTGTTGTTAAAAATTGTTGTAATCGAGATCGGGCAATTTTTTTTTACTTTTTTATTTGAGCTTTTAATAATGCAGTCGAACACTCGTTATACAGATTCATTGACTGGCCCTGGGTTTCGAGATTTTACAATATTTATGCCTTACGGCGCTCCACTATAAGCTCTTCGTTTAATTAATAAATAGATTTTCCTATCCCATTGCTGGGCCTCTTCTCAGAATGAGAAGTGTTTTGGCCTTAGTCCACCATGTTCGCCTGGTGCGGGTTGGTGGACTATACATATCATCAACAACTTCTTGGGGCTCCCTTAGGTGTGTAGGTTTCGTCACGATATTCGTCAGATTTCGTTCACAGTTAACAATAGTGATAATCAATTCTGACCCGCACATGAATTAGAAATGTTAGAGATATAGGGCTTGCCAGTATCCAACTCAGTCCATCCTGCAGGGAGGGCAAGCGTTCAACGGCTAGACTACCACTGATTTTATTGATAAAGGGTCCCATGCACTTCATTTCCGCCCGTGGATGTTAATGCCCAAAGAAAGGCCAGCAGCGTTCCCTATTCTGTTAATATACTACTATCACTAGTACCTCTGCTGAGCGTGATGATTAATGGAATATCACCGTTGATCGTTCGTCATTGGGAGGCATGATCAGTATTGAATGTTTACGAGCTGATAATATGATGGTACTATGTAGGTGCCACCAAACATATCACCTTAAGTAGGCATGTTAAGTAAGTGGTGCATGTTCAATCAAGCTTAACCACTCTATTATGTAAGTGGATTGGCATAATAGCCATCCTTGACCTGTGACCTGTGGGTCCGTAATAGTAGTACGCATTCAGATTGTTATTATTATTATTTGGTAAGATACACTAGCAGCTAATTAGCTGACGCATGTGTTTCGAATAGCTTGGAGATATTTAATTTCTATTCCAGTCGGTTTTTGAAGCAGTTCAGTGTAGGAGCCGTTACAACACTTTCTAAGAGCTTATTACTTGCCGTTTCTACTCAGTTATCGTCAGAATCATTATTGTTTTAGGATACAGGAGGGCACTGCTGCCTGCGCAGTGCCTCGTGCCTCACCACGCAACCGCTGGCGAAGACTGACTTGTTTGGTCGGCGAATAATAAAACAGTTTATGCTATCATAAGATTTAATTGTAAAATTAAAATTATGGTCGCTGGTTCTGGTCCTTAGGGCAAGACTGGTCCTTCCACTTGTTAAGATTCATACTCGGGATCTCTTTGCATAAAACTGGATAGTTCCTGGAAGTAAAGAATATAACTATGTTCAAATGTAGTATAGGTAGGTATTTATTATTTTAAATGTACTACAACCCGCTTCTTTGACTTCTGATCTACTCAGATAGCGTTTTGAAGATTGAAGATGCGAAAATTTACTAGTTCCTTAACTAACGAAAAGATTTGTATAAAAATGTATTGAAAACTAGACCGTATGTCGTATTATATGCACTTTTTCCCGAAGACTATTCTCGTAAAAAGCCCCTTACCAGGGTCCTCTCCTGAAGAAAGCTGCTGGTTGTATCTCTTTGACGTCATCGCCGCTATCACACAGCACGCGTGCTATGCTCGTCTTCCGCACTTCGTTCAGTTGAGCTGAAACAAGTTGTGTATTGAAGACACATCATTGTACACATCACGATTTCAAACTGGACTTCATTGGACAAAAGGAGTCTGTGACGACTATGAGTTAATGCGATAACCATCCATTATGCCAGCTCAAAGTACTTGCACAGAGTAGGTAGAGATCTTGTTTTTTCAGACACACATATGGCCAGACTTATAAATCTACTGTACACATTCCAGAGCGTATAACATGTGCATATATTGTGAAAGTTTGGGTGACGTTTGTAACTCAATCACGCTTAGATGGCTTATATCGCAAAAAAGTTTTCACGAGGAATATACCGCTGCTAGAAACAAACTATGCTGATATCACCAAGTACTTACGAATCGTCAAAGCAGCTGGGAAGTCTCCGTGCTCAAAGAAGAACTTGTCGGAGCGTCTCCACAGCAGCAGGTTTTCTACCATGATGCAGTACAACATTGGTCCCACGAAGGTGCCTGGCCGGAACCGCTCTATGTAGATAGCTACTATGACCTCCACGTCCTCTACGTTATCGTAGATACGACGAAGGATTTCTACTTTCTGGAAATTATGTCACAGATTAAATATTATATACATGTAAAAACAATCATATATTAATATACCTATATATTAGGCCATAAATACTGTTACAATTAAAAACAAGAAAGATATTACATTTGAATTTGGAATCTGTAATTTTTATACGATTGTTCATTTAGGTTTCTAATTTTGGCGCCAATACATTGTACAATATTTTGCGATATTAAAATGGAGTGGGGTGATAAAGAGAACCGAATCGCTGTGATTGCATTACACAAAGTTGGTATGGAGCCAAATGCAATTTTTAAAACTCTCCATACGCTTGGTAAAATGTTTGTGTACCGGGCTATTAATAGGTACAATGAGACCTCCTTTGTTTGTGACAGAAAAAGATCTAGCCGTCCACGTAGTGTTCGTACGAAAAAGGTGGTCAAAGCAGTAAGGGAAAGAATTCGAAGAAATCCTGTCCGAAAGCAAAAGATTTTATCTCGGGAGATGAAGATAGCACCCAGAACCATGTCGCGTATTTTAAAAGATGACTTAGGACTTGCAGCCTATAAGAGACGCACTGGTCATTTTTTAACTGATAATTTAAAAAGAATAGGGTGGTAAAATCGAAACAACTACTGAAGCGGTACGCAAAGGGAGGTCACAGAAAAATTTTGTTTACGGATGAGAAAATCTTTACAATTGAGCAACATTTTAACAAACAAAATTACCGTATTTATGCTCAAAGCTCTAAGGAAGCTTCCCAATTAGTCGACAGAGTGCAACGTGGGCATTATCCGACTTCAGTTATGGTTTGGTGGGGTGTTAGCTATGAAGGAGTGACTGAGCCATATTTTTGTGAAAAAGCTATCAAAACATCGGCACTAGTGTATCAAGATAACATTCTTGAGAAGGTAGTTAAGCCCCTTAACAACACCATGTTCAATAACCAAGTATGGTCCTTCCAACAAGACTCGGCGCTGGGTCATAAAGCTCGGTCCACGTAGTCTTGGTTGGAAGTGAACGTTTCAGACTTCATCAGAGCTGAAGACTGGTCGTCGTCTAGTCCCGATCTTAATCCGCTGGATTATGATTTATGGTCAGTTTTAGAGAGTACGGCTTGCTCTAAACGCCATGATAATTTGGAGTCCCTAAAACAATCCATACGATTGGCAGTGAAGAATTTTCTCATGGAAAGAGTGCGTGCTTCTATTGATAACTGGCCTCAACGTTTAAAGGACTGTATTGCAGCCAATGGAGACCACTTCGAATAAGCTTTTTATATTTTAAATTGTTTGATATTTATGTATTAAACTAACACACTGTAAAAGTAATAAATATTATTTGCAAAAAAACATTTTTTTTTCTTCGTGACCGTATTTATGGCAAGACTAGGTATAGTATATAATACCAAGACGAACACTTCCTCAAAGATTTCCATACTGGACATTTTGATCCGCCTTCATCCAAAGGTTCCTCATGAACTTCCACAAGTTGTTGGTTCATTAATTGGCTAGTCATACCACACTCCATTTACCAGTTAATTCATAGAAAAAAACCTCTTCAAATTTTAGTCAATGATTAACTTGCGAGATGCCTATATGAACAAGTACAGCAAACAAGTGTAACTCCAAAATATACCTACAGATTCTGACTGCTAAAACTTACATCTTTATCGATAGTATCATAGAAATCCTCCCACTTCTTAGCTGGCTTCATTCCGCAGAATTTTCGGTAGTGGTTGTAGGGCGGTAGACCAGCGTCGCGGCCTCTCATCATATCGGTAGCCGGAAGGTCTGCTGCCGATAGCAGACCTCCTTGGTAACGTTCTGCAAGCTGTCAGAATAGAAGATATTAGGATAGGATATAATATTACATCTCTGCGCAAAAGAAATATTAATTCTTTATGAGCTAATAATTCTACGCAATTCTAAAAATTCTAATTTCTACGCAAAAGAGTACGAAAAATAGGGGTGCCACTAGTCATTGCCCTTTTTGGCCTCGTGCAGGTAGTCTAAATTCTTATTCTTTCTTTTTTTTAATATTGTTTTTGTTTCTGTAACTGCCTGTGTGAGTCCAAAATAAATAATTTTCTTTCTTTCTTTCATATATTTATAACATTATGCTTTAAAATAACTTTATTGGTTGAACTTTGGATATTCTTACTCATCTATACCAACTATCTATATCTATACTAATATTATAAAGAGGAAAGATTTGTATTTTTGTATGTAACGAATAAACTTAAAAACTACTGGACCGATTTCAAAAAACCTTTTGCCGTTAGAAAGCTACATTCTCACTAAGTAACGGTGGCTACGGGCGGAGCCGTGAGGACACAGCTAGTCTATATAAATAAAAATGAATCGCCAAATGTTTTGTTAAGCGCAAAACTTGAGAACGGCTCGACTAATTCGGCTATTTTTTTATATATATTCCTTAAGACATAAGGAAGGTTCTTATGGTGAGAAAAGACATAAAAATTGCGTGAAAAATAGTAAAAACAACACTTTTCTTTTCCCACTACAGGCCAATAACTTTTGACACAACGAAATCTGTCCGGGCAGCTAGATTTTAATAAATTTGAGCGTCTTAGTACGCATTTATCGCCTGTTGAACACCGACTGACACAGCATAGACAAATAACACATAACATAATATCACGCCTGTATTCCCCGAAGGGTTAGGCAGATGTATATAGTAACACCCTCATTCCGCCGTTATGTTTAAGTCCCATGTAACAGGGAGCCTATTGCCATCAACCGGGCACAAATCCAAACTTCGGGCTGCTATTGAGGAATTCCACACGAAAAACACAATAACACTACCCGACCTGGGGATCGAACCCAAGACCTCACGATCAGCAGTCGTGCTTGCAACCACTAGACCGACGAGGCAGTTAAAAATATAATATAATATTTATAGAAATTTAAATATGTATTTTAAAGATTCTTTGTTTTCATAAGTCCTATCAATAGTTTGGATCGGACGCGTACGGCTCGAATGAGCGTGCTGTGTAGTGAAGTGTCCATATGAAAAAGCTACGTGTATACCTGGCCTATAATGAAACACTATCTATACTAATGTTATAAAGAGGAAAGATTTGTATTTTTGTATGTAACGAATAAATTTAAAAACTACTGGACTGATTTCAAAAATTCTTTTGCCGTTAGAAAGCTACATTATCTATACTAATATTATAAAGAGGAAAGATTTGTATTTTTATATTTTTGTATGTAACGAATAAACTTAAAAACTACTGAACCGATTTCAAAAATTATTTTGCCGTTAGAAAGCTACATTATCACTGAGTAAAATAGGCTATGGGCGGAGCCGTGAGGACACAGCTAGTGTTGAATATAATTACATCAGGGGCCATGACGTAGTCAAACTTATCCGCGGGTTGTATGAAGGCTCCTTGCGTGAGGTCCGCCTCGGTGTTGTTGATGGCGAGGATGCCGCTCCTCAGATCGTCGTCTGGTGCTGGTCTACTGCCAGCATAGGTGCCGTTCCTATACCGACTGATCGGAAATACTTACATAAAATACTTACATAAATAATAACAAACAGCTGAATTTATTTTACACTGACTGATTTTCATCTGCCTTCCGCAAGCTTAGCGGTTGAATGCTTGTCTTCCATGCAGGAGGTTCTGAGTTCGATACCGGTCCGTACCTTTGACCTTTGGAATTCATGTGCGGATCAAAATTTGATTATCACTTGCGTTAACGGTGAAGGAAAAACATCGTGAGGAAACCTGCACACCTGAGAGGGCTTCATAAAGTTCTCGATGGTGTGTATAGTCTGCCAACTCGCACCAGACCAGCGTGGTGGACTAAGACCTAAACCTTTCTTAATCTGAGAACAGGCCTATGCCCAGTAGTGGGACAGTAATGGGCTAGTTATGTTTTTTTTATATCATAAAGTAAGACAGTTTGCAGAATTTTGAGCTTCTAAGTAATCGTAATGTCCACTGCTGAACATAAGTCTATTTAAAGACAAGTGCTGCTGCCCATCCTTTTACATCCCCTGAGCTGCCTTCAACGACGCCCATGGGGGAGAGACATGTGATACATGTCAGATAGATTACTCACTCCAGGGCTCCCGGTTGGAAGTTGTGGAACCATCGCATTCCAATGATGTATTCCCGGATCACGCCAGGCTCGTAGCGAGCGTCAAAATCGTTAACGTATCCCTCCGTCTTGTACGTGATGCCTTCCGCTAGAGAATTCTTGCGACCTGAGAGAAACCAGTTCGAAACTAAAATCGTGGGTTGGTTGAGGTAATATTAAATAGTTTTAGATGGAACAACAAGTAGAATCAAGCAAGATACACGTTTATTAGTCCAAGTTTGGTGAGGAAGCACAGCCTATAGTTCTTACCAAGAAATTCTGAAACCAGTTCATAATAGAATATATACTGGTACTGGGCTATATTGATCTGTCTAGCCGTCTGGAACAGTTTCTCGTCCTCCCAACAAGAATTCACCTCAGCCAAACGACGAGCAATTCGATTGTGTTCCCTGAAGAACCACATTGCGGTTAGATAACCCCCCAGCAATAGATTCGCCTGTAAATCATTACCTGCAAATGTAAATTACAACTTAATTCAATTTACCTAACGTCTGAAGATGCCAAAGACCGAGTGAAGTAGAGACAACTCCAGAACGTGGAGGAAGCTAAGATAACGGTACAAAGATGAAGTAGATTGAACATTTGTTCTGCAGCACATTGACATTAGTGTACAAAGAAAATTGCTTTGGTATACGAACGCCAAAGCCTGCAGTTAAATTGAAAAAAATATATCATCATCTGCTATTGGTAAATGCATACCATAGTTATAGCAGCTGGTTTCCGGAGGTTTATTGTTTACGCACAGGATGCTGTTTCCCTGAGGTACTTCCCGGTTACCTTGCATCCTGAACGCTAGTTGACCTCCCTGGTTTGCCCTGATCATTCGGATCCTTTCTTCTCTATAGCCGTAGATTAAAGAAAGATCTAGCAGAGGAGTGACCACGGAATACTGTAAAGGACAAAGTTGGTGGTGATTTGATAGTAATTGTGTTCCTATATCTCATAATACTGCCTCGATGGTATAGTGGAGGCAAGCGGGACTGCTGATCGTGAGGTACTGGGTTCGAACCCCAGGTCGGGCAAAGTGTTATTGGAATTCCTCAGTAGCAGCCCGTTTGTGCCCGGTTGATGGCAATAGGCTCGCCCCCTAATACATGGGACTTAAACATAATGGCGAAATAAGGGTGTTACTATTCACCTCTGCCCAACCCTACGGGGAGTACAGGCGTGATGTTATGTTATGTTACATATTATAATAATCTAATGAGAATAAGATAAGAATTTTAAGAACTTACTCTTTCAGCAGGCAAAGAGTTGGGTAGACAGCCAAAGTCCTGATAATTGATGACCCTAGTTAGGTTGAGGCATCTGATGCCAGTGAGACGCAGGTACGGGTCGTCTTCAGGCACAGGAATAGAGATGCAGGTAGGGTTCACACGGTTTGGAGTGTTGCCAAGGCAGCAGTCGCTAACGAACGAATATCGAGCTGTGGCAGAATTGGTGATAGAGTTTTTTAAATGAGTTGAATTTCGAGAAGTGTCAAATGATATGTTTTATTTAAAGTCGAGTGCGTTTTATGTATTTTACTAAATTGCCACATTAATGTTGCCATAATGGCAAGTTCTATAGAAGTTCTTTAAATAGGAGCTACAGTCCACAAGGTTCAATAATTGCTTTTAAAAAAATGACAATAATTGTTCTTTGCTTCTTAATATGAAAGTTTGCAAGTTATAATACTCAAATAATTGCATTTAACGTTTAATACAAGCTTATATTAACATTGCAACTTGTTTTTTATACTACAACTAATTCGATTGAGATTCTATGTAATCAATGGGCTTTAATGGGCACACAAAGTTACAAGTGTGCAGTTAAAATAGGTTTTGAATTACATATTAGGAGTCGAAATTAACTCAAAATAGTTCGTGTAACATAACACATGGCCGGTGCGTCGCCTTTTTCTTTTCCAAACTTGACTTGACACAGTGCCGTGAGTCTAGAAAAAGGCGAAGATGGCTAGTGGTCTGTATTAACAAGACATTTGATTTGGAAACATGCAAGAAGATAAGCTCCTTACCTAAGTAAACTAGGTCGACGTTATCAAGTGCAGTACTAACGAAGAAGTGACTCGCTAATGTGGAGAAGTAGTGATCTCTGAAGGTACCGTCCCCAATCAGCATGGTGCGGAGGTACCGAGTTGATGGTAGTTCTGACCCGTCCCTCGCAGGTCTCAAGAAATTGCCTGTTTCAGAAGGATTTGTTATAATAGGACTTATAATTTATGAGGACTAATTTATAACCAGGAGGTCCATTTTACAAAGTTTTTTGATACTGCAATCGCACGGCATTCAACTACGACTGTTGTTTTTATTTTTTTATAAGAAAACTTATTAAAGATGTGGTTGAGCTGCAGTTCGATTGAGATTTTAAACAATTTTGTTAGTTGAATTGGCTTTCATAGTGTTTTCAGAGTGTAAATGCGCTTAGTTTAAAATGACAACATTATTGGGAGATGGTTCTAAGAGGTGATAATAAATATATTAAAATCCGACAACACTCATCATCATCATTAGCAACGTTTTACTACCCAGCGCTGTGTATAGGTCTCTTTAAACTTCTTTCTCCCTCCTTCCCGGGCAGAAGAGGGAAGCAGGGCGCTTCCTTGTTCAGTGCTGATCATCTGCAGTTAGGTTCCTGCAATTTTCAAAGGTTTCCTCGTACCTGGTCCATATTGTGGTGGCAGGAGTCTTGGTAATGGCGTCATGCTAGCTCCACGTGAGGGATACTTGGGGTTGGTGCATGTCCCATCCACGCGACGACCCTCCTCCTTACGACATGGCTGTACAGCTATTGTGCACAAACTAAACAAAGAATTGTCAGCAGTCAATCCATCTATCCCTTGTGGGGACGGACTAGAATATAAAACTTCCTCACCGCACGCTGGGAATAGACGCGTGTTGTAAGATTCAACAAAACCCAGCATGCTTGGTGGTAGGATTTATACGGTCCGCCTGGCGAGCTACCACCTGAACATTAAAGTCCAGCGTCAAGCAGTTTACTGTATTTTGTCGTGTGTATGTGAGAGCCAGAGGGGTTATAGGCGAATGTCTCTATATCTCTGTTCCTTTTATTCGTGTGCTCCACCTGGGACCCTGTCTGCGCTTACCATCAGGTGAGACTAGGGCCAAACGCGACCAAGACAAGAATAAAAAAAAGCTCTTTAACGTTTTTTCCATTTTGTGAGCCAGTTCACAAAAGTTAAAATATGGGGAACATTGAATATGTTAATTGTAGTGTTGTTCGTTAGTAGTCCTATAATGAGAAACATTCTACGAGTCTTCATTCCAAATGTGGTACTGCGCTCCGCGGAATCAAGTACCTAGAGATCTAAAGTTTGAAATTCTTTTATACCTACATTGTTCAGCAATGAGCAGTGAATGGCCATTTCTGAATAATATTCTTTAAAAATACAGGGTGTTAACAAGCGATTATTTTCTTATTATGAAACTAGTGACCCGCCCCGGCTTCGCACGGGCACTGGTAGACGGGTACGGGTACTTCGCTACTAATGTGGGGCATATAAACCTTCCTCTTGAATCACTCTATCTATTGCTGAAACGTGCATTAAAATCCGTTGCGTAGTCTAATATATCTAAGCGTACAGACAGCGGGAGCGACTTTGTTTTATACTATGTAAAGATAGTAAAATATTTTTTGTTATACTGATACCAAACTAAGTTATCTGATGTCTGATGAACTGAATTGTATAAATGCCTGCCGATCGAGAGGACGAACCTTCAAGCCGTGTGAGATCATGTGCTTACTCATATACGGTAAAGACAATTATTGTTCACTCACCTCGTCCCATTGACGACGTTGGCCAAATAGTTACTCCGTTTATCGGTGATAGGCTCCCCGAAGTAGGCATCATACAACACGGGAGGCTCTTGTGCACTCACTGACTCGAATATCACAAACAATAATAACAAGCCTTTCCAATCCATAGCTAATACACACTATAACACGAATTTACACAATACTACGAATACCATCACTTTGTGAGGAAGGTCTTACTAAAAAATAAAATAAGAATACAATGTTAGTCGGAAATGGGGTAATAATCCGAAAGGGCAACAACAAATTGAGGGCTGTTGTTTTTATAAAATTAATTACATAATTATATTTTTCTGTAGGAATAAAAGTAGGTACACATTTATTTTTTAATTTTATGATTTGCTGTAAAACAGTCATCAGTGACATGTTAAATTGCTTGCGGCCTTTCCGACTAGCCTTGTATAATTTTCCTTAATTCTGTTTTTTTATGCTCTATTTCTAATTATAATGTATCAATTACATAAGGGTGTAAATATGTTTAAAATTTGTGTAATTCCTTAAAACCATATGATCTTTTATTGGTATAACACTGCATGGGATTTTGATTAATAAAAATGAAATTTTATGTTTTTTGTCTTGCGATAGTCATGGTTAGTGATTATATCTAAACCACAGTGATAAGAATTAAATAAAGTAGTAAGTGAAAAAAAAATGTGATTGAACATTTCAGTACCTCTACCATGAGTTGTCATCGAAAAATTACTCGCTAGCGTTGAACTCGCTAGCATGCTAACGTGGATCAAATAGATTTCGATAATGCTCGCACCATGAGATTTACGGAGTCTTACGCAGGCGCTAAGGTAAGCTCGATAGATCGTGTCGTCTAGCTAACTTCACTCTACTTATGTTTTGTTTCTTTCTTTCCCACTAATAAGAAGAGAGAACGGCTCTTAAGCTCAAAATGTAATGTTATCGCTATGCTAAAAATGTTAAGACAGTCAATATCACAAATAAACCGACTAAATAGAAAAGTTGACGGTTAATAGATTATTTATAGTATTTAGTAGTTTTTAAATTTGTATTACTTATAATATGTCACTGTCGTCGTATAGGTATGTATGTATACTATTGTAATCTTTGGTCGTTTATTCAATTTGTAATTTTGTTTGTTGACGTTGTGTCACAGCGCTGCGTTGTGTGGTTTAAAAGTGTACAATTAAATTCAAACAGATTATTTAATAAAATGAGGACCAGTGTCTCACAGTTTCAAATGTTGGTGGAGTTCATGGAAATGTGTGTTTCAACTTTCTATTGAATTTATTGTATGGATTGTTATTTAAAATAAATAAATTAACAGGTAATTTACGTTTCTAACATTACTTACTATTATAAATTAATGTGAAAGTTTGTGAGGATGGATGTTTGTTATTCATTGACGCAAAAATTAGATGACTTACTATACTTTACTTTCTATTAAGTTATTTAAAATGTAGAGTTATTATTCTAAACGCGGTCACTAACATATTCCATGCCCAATAAGCTCTTGCAGACATTATTTTGACTTTAGTAGACTCAAAAACGTATATAACTTTAATGTTAACATATGTTTCACACGTCAAAATGCTAGTGAGCTACGTAACTACTATCGTAAGCGTATTATTCGATAGGTTTAGTGAAATTAGTGAGTCATGGTACCGTTTTGTATGGTGACAGCTGAAAAACGTTAGTGACTATCGAATAGATTATGTTAGGTTTGCAACCTATCGTAATCTATAGTGCTCATGGTACGAATTTTAATTCTTTCTGTGACCGCTAGGGGCGCTGTACAATATTTCATACAAATAATTTACGGAGACGCTAGCGAGTTTGGACTGTGTAAACTCATGGTAGAGGTACAGTGCCACGCATAAACGAATGGAAACCTAGCGAGACAGCTAGCGGGCACGACTAGCGTAGTAGCGCTCCGCGCAGTCAGTTAATTCGAGACGCGAAAATGCCTCACGTTAAGAACACCATGTTTTCTTTGTGAAATAAGTTTTTTATTGAATCCAAAAGAATCCCATGCAGGGTCAATTTGTGTCACCAGTAGACCACGATGTTTAAAGGAATTTCACAAATTCAGATACTCCTGGTACAACTTGTATACTTTGTATAGAGTACCTAACTACTGAAACGTCCAAATGTGAATACGATTGTATTTATTTGTGTTGAAATCATGATTTTCTTTTATTGATTTAAGTACCTTGTATAACAGTTATGTAATTATATTTTGAGCATGCAAACCGTGTTCAGGTTTTTGACCGTGCGTTTTGATTGACATGTTTGAATAATTTATGTAGGTACTTTATCTAGTTGAAATAAGTAACAAAGTTGCTAAAGTTACAAAGAGTCTGAATATCAATTATTGTAAACTAAATGCCAATTATTAATGTGCATTATACATAGCACGCGAGTTTTTTTAATGTTTTGGTTTCACAAATGGTCCGACGGCCCACCTGTATACGACATACAACACCAAGAGGATTGTTGATGCCTTGCCAACCTTAGAGCAAACAGTAGAAAGTATCATATGCCTGTAATTTCACCGGCATTTTTCAAAGCAGCAAAGGTGGTGGACCTCTACTCTATTCACTATTTATACGTTTGGGGACGGGCTATATATATTTATAAGTTTTATATATCCTAATATAAAACTTCCTCACAGCACGCTGGGAATTCCGGCGAGGCCCGTCGCGACATCCCACCGACGTCCATGATCCACCGTGCTCACCCGCCCCAGCCGCGGAGTCGGTCGTCTTTTCTGACTCCGCAGTCACACCATTAGTTCAGCCCTCATCAAGCTGTCTCCCTCCCAGTCCTCTCGCAAGCAACGCCCTAAGCCGAGGTCCGAGTCCCGTTAGGGGTCGCCCTTGGTGCTGTTGCTGCTAGCTAGTCATGATGTTAGTAATAGTAATAGTAGTTAGCTTAGGTTAAGTATTTTACTCTCGTCCTCATTGGTTGGAGACCCTTCAGGTCTCGCCAATAACTGCCCGGTTACGTAGAAACGGTCCACAAGACCATCTATAAGCAGTAGAATAGAAAAAAAAACGCTGGGAATTAATACGTGTTGTAAGATTCAACAAAACCCAGCTCGCTTGGTGATATGGTATGATCTATACGGTCCACGTGGCTAGCTACCACCCTGACAATAAAGTCGCGCCAACCAGTTTACTGTTTCCGTCGTATGTATGTGAGAGCCAGAGGTGTTATAGGGGAATCCCTCTATATATCTGTTCCTTGGATTCGTGTGCTCCATATTTACGCTTACCATCTTGTGTGACTAGAATCAAACACGACCAAGTGAATCAATGAAAAGATATTCGCTGTTCTGCATGACACACATTTTCGAGCACGTACACGTAAAAAATCGTGCCAATATGTAGAACACTTTAATTTACACTTCGAAAATACTGAATTATACTACATAATAGTAGTATCTTGTTATCGTGTTAATTGTTATGATAGGTGCGGTAATGCACTCATCCTTGACCGATTGCTTCGTGTTCGCATTAGAAAAATTACATCATTATATCCGGCCGTGAACGATCACTGCTGAGCATCGACCTAATGACTGATATAATAAACGGCAGCAAGGGATTGCTTGGCAAAGGAATATTGGTAGCCGGAGTATGTTTTTATAGCGAATTAAAACGATGCTGTAGTTCATCCTCATGGAATAATTCTTTATTTGCCCTTTATGGCATGGCTTAGGTACGAGAAGGTTTTCAATCCCATACCAAGCGAGTCGTTGGGGGCAACGTACTTGGTACCATAATTTTGTCCGGTAAATGGTTATCGGGTCGCCACCTATTACATGTGACTAAATATCAGAGGCGAAACGTAGGTGTTCCAACTCTTGTATTAGGAGTACACCTCTAGGTATTTACCTCTTCGGGGATTACAGGTGTAATTGTATATGTGTGAGTATATGTATATACGTGTATACATATAGGTTTTCAATAATCCAAAAAATAAACAAGGCAATAATACTTTTAACAAAATTAATTTCATGTATTTCAATAATCGATGTAAACATAGAAGGAAGACATCGTTACCGGCGCGTCACAGTAAGAGTTCAGTTGGTGTTGTATCAAATTTGAATATGAAAGGATTGACGACACTTCCATGGGGTTGTCATAGAGTTGTTACTCGTAAATTGTTCGATGACCTAGTAAAGTACGTTGTGGCTATGTAGATATTTATTTAGAGAATATATCAATAACACCATTTCGATTCTCAATTTTGGTCCTAGGGTACAAGTCAAGTAGAAGATGTGTGAGTGGAGGGACATTCTGTAGATCATTAATTGACATATTTGGGCATCGTCTCTATGACATAAGACTATAATTGTAGAAGGTCGGAATAGAAATAGGCATTGCTGTTTTAAAAAAATTGTTCCGTGACTGACTGACTGACAGACAACACACTACTTAAACCTGTGTTGAGGTGCAATACGAACGAAATTTTAAAAATCAACTCTTAATGGTGTGAAATGGAGTGCAAAAGTTTAAATTGAAAATCGTATTCCCTGCCTGTATCAACTTGAAACTTGGTAGGTATAAATACTATTCGATACAATTTTTCAAAGCAACTTAATAAGGGGTGCAACGGGTATTGAAGTTTGAGTGGAAAAATATGATTTATGTAGGTAGGTACTCTTCAAATCAAATAATAAAATACGTGATAAAGGATTTTTTCAAAATTACCCCTAATAGTCCTTCACACAGCGGATCCATTTTAACGGATCCGTTGGTACTGGATGTGTTGTTCATATCAGTACCAACGGATCAGTTAAACAAATGGCAGCTGGGTTGCCTCTGGCAGGCAGGATACGATAAAAAAACGGATCCAGTATTTTTTACTGGATTCGGAATACTGTCGTGTATGTGAACTCGCTCATACAACTACAGGCGCCATCACCAAAATAAAAACGGGTCCTGTAAACAGTATCTGTGTAAACTAGCTGTAAAAGTCAACCAAAGTTTATATCCGAAATCCATGCAGACAAAAACGCGGGCAAAAGCGAGTTTATTTTATAATCTTCTTCACTTCACACAATTCAAAATAACGTACCAATAAATGGATCCAGTTCATCCAGTAAAAATGTTTACTTTGGTCCTTCCAGTCTAGTAACCCTACGTCCGCGGAAGCGGGAAACCGTCGGATTTTTCCGCCGCCACGTCGGATTTTCCGTCGCGGTGTCGGATCAAGTTATAACGTGAAAGGAATGTACCTACCAAACTCATACGTAACTTCATGCGGGATTGTTCGTGTGAATATTCTGTGTGATTTTTAGTAGTTCAGAAATAGGTTTTGAATTTTTGGAATACATAATATTAGACTGAAGTTTAGGTTTTGTTTTTAGGTTATTGTTAGCTCTTTTTGTATAACCTACGTTTTTTTGATCTTGTGATAGCAATCATAGTTGCAGGGTAAGCCCTGCGTTCGAATACCAGGTTTGAGAATGAGTATTTCGCCTTTTCTATTTATTACACAAGTAGTAAGGTTTAGCCGCAGTCTAGATTTGTGTCTGACAAAATACACGGGTTTTATATAATAATGATGTACCTAAGCGCAAGCAATCCTCGGAATAACCCTTCTAATACGATTAAAAGAAAAGTTATAAGAATAATTATTATTCTCATTTCTTTTTCATTATTTATTTATTTATATACAACATAAATAATGGTATACCTTAATATATCTTTACATAGTATAAAACAAAGTGGTTCCCGCTGTCTGTACGCTTAGATCTCTTAAACTACGCAACGGATTTTAATGCAGTTTTCAACAATAGATAGAGTGATTCAAGATAAATGTTTATATGCCCCACATTAGTATCTACATTGCACCCATGCGAAGCCGGGGCGGGTCGCTAGTACATTATAAATAGCCTCGAACTTGTACACTAGCTAATTAAGAAATAACCAATTTTCTTAATAATTTAATGATACAATTTTTATATTTTAGCAATATTTATTTGACTCTTCATTAATTTATATTGTCGGCTTACATCTAGACACGCGGCAGCGTGTCAAGCCAAGTTCAAAGAAAAATGAACTGGCGCCGCAGCAGCCGTGTGTTATATTACACGAACCATTTGAAGCCACTTTTGAGCCCTTAATAACTCAAAATCTATTCAACATAAACACATGAAATTTGGTTTATTTATTAAAACTTCCGAGATTAAATATAATCCCAAATTTCTTAAATACAGCTCAAACGATTATTGAGATATTAATGTCTAAAAATCGGCATTTTTATCACTGACTGACATATAGATCATAAACGTAACCCACTTCCAGATGACCTAGAAAGTTGAAATTTATTTACATAAAGCAGATATCTTAGGATAAATTGAAGATCAAGATTTGACTTTGATTTGACCTTGATTTGGCTAGTTTTCACATACAAGTTATCTTATATTTAGCTAATCAACTTATCTTCTTTATGTTATACGCAAGTTACTGTTTTTATACCTATTGTAAAGTCAACATCTTCTAAAAATTTGAATTGCTGGTAAAAACTAGCCAAGTCAAACTTGAACTTCAATTTATCCTAAGATATCTGCTTTGTGTAAATCAATTTTAGGATTATCTACAGAACTTGGCACCCATTTAGATCTCAATTCTTTTGTCAGCGAAGTCGACAACCACGCATATTCTTATTATTGAACTTGGCTCCCATTTTCACATTTATGTTTTTGATGGGATAATATTTAATCGAGTTGTTTGTCATATCGATGATAGTTATAATCTGTATCCGAATGAATCATAACGGTGACATGTATTCTTTTTCTTTGGATTGGGTACTTATTTGGTGTTGAACTATCGAATTGAGCGCATTAAAGTTTGATTCTACGTACTCTGTCTCTTTATTTGAAGTGAGTCTGATCCGTTCCTTCAATAAGAACTTTGTCTGTATAATATTTAAAATATGATAGAACTGTAATGTATTCAATCAACACAAGTTCAGTGAATAAGCCTAAAATATTTACCATATTTTATAAGTGCAAGTCTGAGAAAATCCTTTCAAGAACAAGTCTTATTTAGATTCTTATATCTTTTTTACCTTTTCTCGGAATATGTGCTCAAAAGGAGCACGTGTATGTGCTTAACTTATGTTATTTTGCGGCATTTAACTTGTTTAGACATAGGTCTGTTAGGAAAGTTCTGTGGTCCTAATGAAAAAGGGTACTTTTGTAGACAATAGGACCAAAACTCTTTTTCAATATTTTTAAGATTACTCTTGTATCGTGGGTGCGTTTACAGACACAAATCTCACATGCACAAACAATCAGACACGGAACAACGGTAGGTCATACAAATATTTGTTCCGTGCGGGGATCGAACCCGCTACTCATAGGGCAAAAGCCAATCGTTTAGCCATTGCGCCGTCAATTATAGCAATACAGCTACAACAACAGCTGAAATAATAATGAATTAATGAATACTATTGTGTTGTTAAACAAAACGTCTCCAGTATAATACTTGAAATATACTGGGTGTAAAAATACCCTTAACGAAGCCGAAGTCTACGAATACTGTATGTAACTAAGTAACATACAGCAAAAATAATAGCTGGGAAACGACTTTTATTTATTGGTATTAAAAAACAGCTTTTAATATTAGCGCGCGCGCAGCAGACTGCATTCATTTCGAAAATGTTGATAATGTTTGTATAGAAGAATGTTTAGTAATAACATTTAAACTTAGTTTTCATGAAAAACTTTCAAAAATATGGTGACTTTGACCTTCAATATCTCCATAACCAGTCGGTTCCCAGTTATGGCCCAATACCAAAAAATCTTCGTATTAATGCTTCGTAATGCTCTTGGCTTCGTTAAGGGTATTTTACACCCGATATAAATAGGCCTGGTGATCTGACTTACAGGTTTTGAAAAAAAACCTAGTTTAGGCAAGTCTTCCACAGATTAAATACAAAAAAAAATACAAACAACAAGAAACAGTATCTGTACCGCAGTTATTATTTCGGTTAACGTTAGAGGTGGTTAACGTTGTACATTGTCGTTATGTTCACGTGCGTAGACGTGCGTCGTCGTAAGGCAGCACTTTACGTCGGCTGTAATGTTAGTAATATTACATTACATACGTATGTGATAACCAGCTTGTTGTAATGTTCAAAACGTAGCGGGAAAATAATCCACGCGTGAAGATTGCATCGTCAATAGTTTTTTTGTTATTTAGCTATGTTATCTATGATCTAGTGATATTTGGATTATAATACAACGCCAGAGAGTCTTAACTTGCACAAACGAATAACAAATAAACAAGTCAATAGTCTTCCTCCTAGCCTTTTCCCTACTAAGTTTGGGGTCAGTTTCCAGTCTAACCAGATGCGGCTGACTACCAGTATTTTACACGGAGCGACTACCATCAGACCTCCGCAACCCAATTACTGGGCAATGCCGATATCCTAAGGTTAGACCGGTTGTCAGACTTGCGGGCTTCTGACTTCCCGTAACGACTGTTATAGGTATTCATATGATACCTGGGACCGACTGTTTACTATGCTCTCTGAGGCACGGAGGGGTCTCGATGTTTAACGGACGGTCATCCATCGACAAACATACCGCGGCAAGCGCAGCTTAACCTCGCAATTGTATGATCCGCGTGGTTGGTAATTAGCCTCGAGCCCCTCCCAGACTGCTGAATCTACATTCCACATGATTATCATCCCATATAATTATTATTTCTCGTTGGTCTAATGGTGGCAAGCGCGAATGCGTCCTGGATTCGCTCCTCAGGTCGGGCAAAATGTTATTGGGTTTTTCCGCGTGGAATTCTTAAGTAGCAGTCCGGAGTTTGGATTTGTACCCGGTTGATGGCAATAGGCTCGCCCCCCATGACATGGGACTTAAACATAACGGCGAAATGAGGGTGTTACTATACACCTCTGCCCAACCCTTTGAGGAATACAGGCGTGATGTTATATTATTATTTTTTATACTGGAAGTTAGAATGTACACAATGGCATGAATCCTCCGTTCCATGCGAGCAGCCATAATTTCCCAGGCACTGTAACTGACGCGTCGCATTCCCAATTCAAACCGTGCGTAGTGACACGTTTCTATACGGAACCAGCCGTGCGACTCAACGATAAAAAGTATTGAAAAACGCACGCTTTTATTTGGAGGATTGAACAACGAAGTGTTTTCTTTTGAAAGAGTTTTTAGCGAGCAGGTTTGTGTTAAATTGTATAATAAATAAGCTTTTTAATGTCTTGTGGCGAACATAGAACGAAAATAATTTCTTTATCTATTTTCATTTATCTACCAAATGGCAGGATAGTCATGTTATCTGGAAGCTAAGTACCGCGACGAGCCAATTCTACCTACCAACAAAGTTGTAAAAAATCGCGATCGAACCATGGTCGTTTGACTTTTTCTTCTTATGACCCTGGTTCAGCGGTGATTCGAATGCGATTTTTAACAATTTTTTAAGAAGAGTTAGCGTTGTTTTTAAAAAAGAAAATAACTTCCACGCCTGAAAATTTAGCTTAAGTCACCAGTTGCCCAGCATAGTGAGCACGTACAATACCTCCTTCTCTGGGAATGACTGCTGTGCTCGGCACTGGAATTTGATAGACTTTCTCACAATGTAGTTTTGAGTGGTTTACATCGAACGGGACCCTGAGAGTTTAAAATAAAACAAAGATCCTATTTATTACAAAAGCCATCGAAAAACTTCTAAAAGGTCTGTCAATCCCGATAAGAAAAATAAGCTTGAAGATATATATATATTCAATATTCAGGAACGCCTAGTGAATTTGGATTTGACGTAGTAACAAGATATTTGGCACATCCGTATGTCGCAATATCCGGGCTTCCGTCTTCCTATGAATTTGTTGAGGTGAATTTGTGCTCAAATATGTATTGTATCGGAAAGTAATTGGTATTTACTGTGCCACGTCAGACAGCAGGATCACAGCGATAACAGTTCACACAACGGATCCGTTTTACCGGATCCGTCGGTACTGGATGTGTTGTTCACATCTGTACCGACTGATCAGTTAAACAAATGGCAGCTGCGTCACATCTGGCAGGCAGGATACAGTAAAAATAACGGATCCAGTATTTTTTACTGGATTCTGAATACTGTCATGTATGTGAACTCGCTCATACAACTACAGGCGCCATCACCAAAATAAAAACGAATCCGCTAAAACGGGTCCTGTAAACAGTTTCTATGTGAACTAACTGTCAGTTGTAAGAACTTTACAAGTCGTATACACAGGCCTACCTATAGTTAAACTGATTCTTCTAGATCGTTGATTTCAGTTGTGTTAAACACAGTAAACAGCAACATCAGCTTTATAGACTTTCTTCTGGAAAGCTTGTTTTCCAACTGCGTTTAGTAAACGGATTGAGGAGTAAGTTGTTATTAGAGTACCAGGGCGAATTGATGTGTACAAGGCATAGGTAACGTTTAAACATATTTTTTAAACTATCTACAATTTCAAATATACAGTAACATTGAAATCGTTAATTAGGACCTGTGGCCATAAGAGCCTATGCACACGACGACTTTTGTAAGCGCCGACGACGCGCGGTAACGTCAAACTCCATACTTAAAAAACGTGTGTATAGTTTTTTATGTATAGAGTTTGATGATAACGCGCGTTGTCGGCGCATAGAAAAGACGTCGTGTGATAGGCCCTAATGGTTTAACAAGCACGTGTAAAGAAGCACCTTAAAGTGGCGGTAATATTATACCATTAACAAAATATGCGAAAACAAAATATAAAGTATAAGTACTGTGAGAGGAATTTATGAGAGTGTTGTTAACGGTCTCTTCTATTTTTTTATATTTATTTACTGTAATTGGTTTTTATGACAACCGTTGTAAATAAATAAAACACAAAAGGGAAAAAAATCAACATCACTCCTATGCTTTGAATAATAATATAATCGAAGCTCCTATGTCTGTGACACTCGCTCGCTGTCTTTGGTTGGCAGATTGTAGGAGTTGACTCCAAAGATTCTTTCGTTACACACATCATTAACTGAATTCTAAATAGTCCCGTGGTTCTCAAAAAGCCCCTATTTTATTATTCTCATATTTTAGTGAACTCGGAATTTTTTTTATTTTTTTTGATTCGATGAAGAAACCGGAGCTTTCTAGCGAACATTATTTTATGCCAGCTTATTGACACTTTCGATATTCTGTCCGTACGACAAGATGAAGAAATCATAAAATATTTCCAGGCAGGTTTCTTACCCATTTCCTTCATTCGTAAGCATAGTATAATCAGCCGCTCATACATACCTATATACACCTACAATCCCAAAAGGATTGTTGATGCGTTGCCGACCCAGGAGACGAAGGTGAAAAGTGACAATTTGGCGGCAGAAATATGGATGAACTCTTTCAAAAGGAACTCTACTACTAATCGCTACTACTACTTAGATAGCCTAGTGGTGTGATGTTCGACTACCAAGTCATAGGTCTTGAATTCGAACCCAGGGCAGGCGCCTCTGACTTTTCGAATTCATGTGCGCATTGTATAATTATCATTTGCTTAAAAACGGTGAAGGAAAACATCGTGAGAAAACCGGCATGCCTGAGAGATCTTTCTAGACGGTATGTGAAGCCAAGTCAGAGGCCCATGGGCGGCATAAACTCTGACACCAGGTTAGTCACTAATCACACGAAAAGAAGAAGAGGATGATTGTTTATGTGCAGACTGACCTATCATCTGTTAAACCTTACATTGACGTACGTACAGTCACGTGTACTAATATGTATACACATAGCGATATTCAAAGGCGATTTTCTTCTAAAATATCTATTAGAATTATGAAATATTACACAATTAGTTTCTACAAATACACACGAATCATGGTATCGAATATTTCTTAAATACAAACTATTCTCTAAAATAAAATAGTTTTTCAAGTTCGCTATGTGTATACATATTATTACACGTGACTGTACAAGTCTATTCGATTTTAAATAGAAAACATATTTCACATAACAACTCACAAAAACAAAACGAAATTCATATGTATTAAATTCAACATTGAATCAAATGTCAAATTATAACATATAGTTACAGTAAAGCAGAGTTTATGTGAGTGTATGACGTCACACCTCTGTTGAATTATGAGCGCTTTATGCAAGCTTGTATAAGGTAATTGTGCATCAGATCCCAAACACACGGAATTACGAACGATCAATTAAGGCGGTTGGTGCCGCAGCTGTATACACACATTAGCCGTGCGGTAGGAGGATAAACCAAACCATTTCATGCCGTGTGTGTCTTACGCGTTATACA
The DNA here is from genome assembly GCA_910594945.2 of Amphipyra berbera. NCBI lineage: Eukaryota > Metazoa > Arthropoda > Insecta > Lepidoptera > Noctuidae > Amphipyra > Amphipyra berbera. Next base: position 22,553,075 of record OU343122.1, read on the forward strand.
TCGTTCTGCCTAGCCTTTTCCCAACTATGTTGGGCTCAGCTACCAGTCTAACCAGATGCCACTGAATACACCTCTGCCCAATTCTTCGGGGATTACAGGCGCGATGTTATCTAGAATGGGTCTAAAAGGAAAGCGTCATGAAAACAATACTTCAAATTACAATCGATATTTATTATCCGAATATCTGCAGGAATCGCCACAATCTCTCCGCAAGTTATCCTCTTTCAACCGAACTAACCCTCCATAACTTACGCGCTAACAAGAAAATCCATGCTAACCAAACCACTGACGATCCCAACTTCCTATAACACCACACTTGTCATCTCCTGTCAGACAAAGACAACACTATATACCGATAGCTCTGTCTCTTTTCCGCACAGAACAATGATCTCAACTCGGCTCCAGTTCTATCAGAAAGGATTAATATCCCATCAGAAGTGCTTCCAGTAGAAATGCAATATCGCTCCGGCGTCGACAAACAATTAAAGTAAGGTATAAGAAACGGCTCTCGCCCGTCAGAGCCGTCAAAATGATAAGAATCTTGTTATTAAATTGAAAAACGTTGGACGGGTTCGAGTTGCCAAGTCAGGGTGGGTTCAGATGAGGTTAGTGGTGGGGACAGCGACTCACGTCTCAATGTTTTGATGAAGGAATAAGATAAAGTACTAGATTTTTAGATTGCTCTTTATGATTTTGGGCTGATTAAAATATGAATGCGTTTGAATATAAACGGATACAGAATCCAATACGTCGACATCTGGAAAGTGTTCAACGTATTGTGAAATTAAGTGTGTCCTAGAACAATTTTCATTTCGTTAAATTATTTTAATCATTGGAAATTACTTCTTTACTATTAATAATCAGTGTAGGTAAAGTACTAGAATTAAAACACGCCATAACCAACGGCACAGTTAAAGAGGCCTATTGACATACCAACCGAATGAAATTCTCGCAGTGTATTGTACAACCGCTCGCTTCGTCTGAACTCGCTCTTATCGACGGAAGAGTCGAACTGCCTGACAAGGAAATGGAAAGAAATGTTCGCTGTTGGCAAAAAGAACGTGACCGTTTATGTACCTAGAGAACATTTGTGAACCAGTGAGTGTTAAAAGAAAATGCATTTCAGCTACACGTATCATATTTATTATTCAGTATTAACTTGACAAGTATTTTTTATAGGTGTGAACCCCGACACTATGAACCTCGTGCTTATTGTTACTCCCCCAATGAAAAATCTTTTTTATTTTGTTTCTTCATAGTTTTACTTCGAGCTAGTACTATCATAGTCGATATCTCCTCCCGACAAGGTTATCGCTCATTGTTTATAAAAGAAAATACCCGCACTTATCCGCCTCGTATCCAATCAGAGTGCGGTACTTACGAGTAGAAGCCGTCGCGATAAACATTGATTGACGGTGTGTGTGTCAATAATTTAAGTTACGCTGACGATATGGTGCTGCTGAACGCATCGGTCTGTGGCCTGAGGAAGCTGGTGCAGACATGCGAGAAATATGCTTGTGGCCACGGATTGTTATATAATGTAAAAAAGAGTCAGAGTATGATCTTTGAGACTGCCAGTGCAAAATGTCCTGGGAGTATACCACCGGTTAGACTCAATGGTGTTCCTCTGGAAAGAGTCAATCAATTTAAATACCTAGGGCACGTTTTAACTGTGGACCTCAAGGTTCATGCAGACATAGAAAGGGAGCGGAGGGCGTTGTCTGTCAGAGCAAATATGATCGCCCGCAGATTTGCACGGTGCTCGGGCGAAGTAAAGGTTACGCTCTTTAGAGCGTACTGTATGTACATCGCTCTACACGTGCAGCCTGTGGGCGCGCTATACTAACAGAAGTTACAACGCCATCCGCGTCCAGTATAATAACACGTTCAGGGCAGTGATGGGGCTTTCCCGATACTGCAGCCTCGGGTATGTTTTCAGAAGCGCGCACCGACTGCTTTCACACAACTATGCGTAAGCGCGCAGCGTCCTTGGTACGCAGAGTACGGGCCAGCTCTAACACCGTGTTGGCGATGATTGGGGGAAGGCTGGATTGCCCTTTCATTCGGCATTGTTCCGGCAGACATGTCGCTGTACCAATGCCGGAAAGAAGATATTAATTTTATTTATTTATTATTTCCTTTATTCATTGACTTACATACTAATTACATTTTTAAATATTTCTATAAAAATTATAATAAAAACATTTAAAAATATAAAAAAATATTATTATTTATTATATTGTTATTTTTATTTATTTTATTTTGTAATTTAATTGTTTGATTTTGTTGTTGATGATGTAAATAGGGTGTAAATTATCTGATTAAATGAATTTTGAATTTTAATTTGATAAAATACTGGCTCACGTATTGAGAATATTTTTTGACCTTTACTTAAATTGACCTTCCTATATGAGGGTGAGTGAGAACTTCGGGTGTCATCTGATACTGGCGTGGCGGCATCTATCACGCCACATAAGAATTACGCAGCACGACGATTCTCTAGCAGACTACAGCGAAAAAAATGACGGCTGTCAAATGGAATGTCACAAATCCTGCATCGCCATATCAAGATTTGACACGCAGATAGTATATACAACTTCCCAACATCAACCGTTGGGCAGTGGCCCGCCAGGCATAAGACCCGCCTGGTAGGAGAATCTTCCCTTTTCGTTGGAGGAACACTATACCTCGTTCCTCCACACTGGCAATATTAGCTTCACCTTGTAAGTAGCTGAAACTGTAACAGAAGTGGTCATGAACTTATGTAAAGGCCGGCCATTTAAATTTTGTCCAAAACGTAAACTAACCTGTGATCTGAATCTTGCTGAATTCATTTTGCTTCAAGAATTCATTAAACATACTCATTTTTAGAAAACTTTGACACTTCTTTGTTGGCTTAAAAATTTGATTTTTTGAACGATTTCTTTTTTATGTTCATATTGTTTACCTCTTATACAAAACTTAAGTAGCCGGACTATAAGTTCTATTATTATTGCTGCTTGTTGAAATAAATTGCTCAACTTGCGTTGGAGCGGTATGATCGCACTAGCCACCTTCATCCCGTAAAATATGAGAGGCTTAAAACTCCGCCATAAGTTTTTAACGTAGAACTAGGTATAGGTCTACCGGAATCTCATGGCATTAAAAATTAATAACAAATAGTGGTTTTCATATGGCAATGTCAACATGTCACTTGTCAAAACGAGTATGACTGTAGTTGATACATTTTCAACTTAATGTTTTCTTGTTCAAACATTTTTAATAAACATACTTATTTTAACAAGGTTTCCTTTTCCATTACAATAAAATTGCATAAACTGCATTTTGTTATGAGAAATGAATAAGACAGGTTGTAAGTAGTCAGCTCTGCTGTACCCTGTCTGTCTCTTAATTCACGTAAGAAGAACTGATATTCATGATACAATATTGCAGTCTATAGTAAATAATATATTACTACAGGAAGTGAATAAAAACCAATAATAATTACAGAAATGAAAGAAGCTCACGGTGCTATATTAGGTTACGATGTGGCAAAACCAAAGTCCCTAGCAAAACTGAATGAGTGGGTCAAGGAACTTCAAGTATACTCCACCAAGAAGAACATAGTCTGCTTAGTTGTCGGCAATAAGATTGACAAGCATATCATTTTGGGACCCAGTGCATAATATCAGTAAGCACATTGGGTCACCCGCGCGACAGCGCAACGAGTATGCCCAGGGAGGGTTTATGTCAGGCAGGCAGCCGGTCATAAAACAATAAGCCAAAACCTCTAACAACATGGATTTATGAAATACATGTTGTGCCGACCCCATCTAGTGTGGGATAAGGGCAGGAAGAAATGAAGACGAATTTAAAGAAAAAAAAATATAAGTATCAAGACTTTTTATTCAAATTACTCTTGTGTTACCCACAAAAAAATTTAATTTCCCTATTTGCCATCAGATTCCGGTAGACCTATACTTAAAAGCTTTTTAAGGGAAATAAATAAAATAAGGAGAGAGAGGGTGACCTAGGTAATTAATTTATGGCAATACAGACTACTATACTACATATTACCAACACAGTGTAATACATACAAAGCGATGATGACGTAATAACATTTAATCGTACAACGTAATCTGTGATGCGTTCTAGGACCGTAAACAAAATATCAATCAAATACATTCAATAGTCACAGGAATTTTCTTACGATTTATTTAATTTTACACATATCAAAATCTCTACGCGAAGTTCTGTAATCTAAGTTTGTTACCTGTCAAAGCAAAATGATCTTTATTTAAACATTAGAACAGTTAAAAGCTGACATAATTTTCCACTTCCACGTCCCTTCACCTAGAGGCAAGAGTAAAATTGCGATAGTAAAAACATGTTTTTTTTTGGTTTATCGCATAATAGACTACGCGGATCATTTAATGATATTACGCCATCTCCACTTTATACGTTAATCGGACCATTCCATCATCGTGATTAAGGGCCAAACCACATCTGACGGAAGTTACGTCGCCGATCTTCCGTCGCGTAATTTACTCGAGGAATTTTAGTAACGCATCTGCGAATAAATGTGTACGGTATGTGTTAACGATTAGTGCCATCTAGTGGTCACCGGTACAATACTAGGCGTGTGGCGGTGGGAGAGCGACCTGTGTAAACAACCACCGCATCGTCTGAAACATTCCTATTTTTTTTGTCACTATACCGACGACGATCTTGAGTGTAACACACAATCTCTGTAATAACCTATTATTTTTCAAATACAAATATTTAAACCAAAGTAAAAATAAACAATTCATTTCGCTTTGTCTACACTATAACCCACACCCTAAAGGAAGGAACAATCACAATGCAGCCTGACTGAAAATCCTTCACAGTATGAGATTTTTGTATGGAATTATGTGTACCGGCGAAAGGTCGGCGACGTATCTTCCGTCTGGCTTGGCCCTTAAGAATTGGAATCAAAAAGGTCTGTTCCTTTATTCGTTTTTATCGACAGGGCCCAGCCCCGACAGATTCGATGGCCATATGTAAATACGTTACCATCTGCTTCTTTGTATTGTTTCTGTATAAAATATGTGGATATGCCTTAAGGATTTTGTCTTGGAATGCGAATTGCTGAATAGGATTTGCTGATTGGGGATTTGTTATGTTTGTATTAACATCGACTTTTGGATGTGTGTTTTGTATTTGTGAAATTTAGTGCTACGAATACCGTTTACTTCTTATCCTATAAGGCTGGGCGTGGGTGTAAAAGGCTCTAAGGGATAATATAAAAAAAACTAGCAATCGCAGTTTCCTGTACTGCTAATAACAATGATACAATGCGATCAATGGCTCGATTATGGCAGTATCTACTATAAACTATACTGGCCTGCAAAAATACGTATCACACTTTTAAAATTGCAATAACTTTTTAAGTACACAAGATATATTTTCGAAACAAAAAGGACTTAAAAAAGAGTTTAACTTTGTTACTATAGTTTCAAAGAAAGCTGATAAAAATTGCTATAAAACGTTTTTTATTTTAAATCTCTGACTTCTATAGTTTAGAAAAAATTGAAATTTTAAAAGTGTGAGACTTAGTTTTGCAGGCCAGTGTATTTACTATCCATTTATTTATATCTGTAAATATTTTATACGTTCTTAAATATATAACATAACATCACGCCCCTATTCCCCGAAGGGTAAAGCCTCTGCTCAGCGAAATGAGGGTGTTACTATACACCTCTGTATTCGTTGTTTTATTTTTAAGTCCCATGTAATAGGGGGCGAGCCTATTGCCATCAACCGGGCACAGATCCAAACTTCAGGCTGCTACTAAGGAATTCCATACGGAAAAACCCAATAACACTTTGCCCGACCTGGAGATCGGACCCAGGGTCTCACGATCAGCAGTCAAGCTTGCCACCACTATACCATGGGATTGATTCTTAAATATATATAAAAAAATAACCCACCTGCATCGGGAACAGTGTCCAAGCCACTGGTGGTCAGGGCCCTAGAGCGAGGAACCCCTTAACAATACGTGCCGTGTCCAGAAACACCACCACCTGTATCAAGCCCTTGGTCCAGGTGCCAAACGAGATCATCTTCAGATTCATGAACTTACGGACGCTATAGATAATACAATACTCGTAGCTGAGTTTTGGACGGACACAATTTAGATTGCCATCGACACGCTAAGGAGAACACAAGGGTATTCCTCTATCGCAGGTATCTACAAGTTTGATGGATGCGAGTCATTATCTACTGACAGGTAGTTTACATCCACCACTCACTAATTGCCACTCGAAGTGTACTTAGTGAACGGTAGTTCATCAGTAATTAGTTGTAAAACTAGCGACCCATCCCGTCTTCGCACGGGTGCAATGTAGATACTAATGTGGGGCATATAAACCTTTCTCTTTAATCACTCTATCTATTGCTGCAAACTGCATTAAAATCGATTGCGTAATTTAAAAGATCTAAGCGTACAGACAGCGGGAGCGACTTTGTTTTATACTATGTAAAGATATGGTAGTGTTTATAAGTTTTTTAGTATAGTCGCCGGCATGTAACTTGGCAAGATTTTGGCGTAGTGGGAGTAAGTTCACGCATGTACACTTAGTGCAACAAAAAATGGTTACTTTTTTTGGGTGCCATTATTCTACGGGTATTGCCATAATCTTTACGTAGTATAAAACAAAGTCGCTCCCGCTGTCTGTACGCTTAGAACTGTTAAATTACGCAACGGATTTTAATGCAGTTTTCAGCAATAGATAGAGTGATTCAAGAGGAAGGTATACATATATGCCCCATATTAATATCTACATTGCACCCGTGCGAAGCCGGGGCGGGTCGCTAATTTATTTATAAACATGTCTGTTTAGAAGAAAGAAAGAAGAGGAATTCTCTTCTCTATTCTTGCCAAGTTACGTGCAGGCGACTATAGTGTTAGTATGGTATTATTTAGATATTTACTTAGCGGCTCACGGGACTAAACACACTTCTTCTTCTCTCATGTCGGCGAGAGCTGTACGAGAATATCTCATGCCGTGGTGATAAGATTAGCCAGTCAGCAAGGTTGGTAGCGAGGCTGACCGCCCAAGACGCGGCGGACGTACTTACGTATGACGATACTTAAGTACCTACATCCGCCGCGTCTGACACGAGTGACGCCTCGTGGAGGCTTTATTAGTGCTGCCCGCATTATCTATATCTATACTAATATTATAAAGAGGAAATATTTGTATTTTTGTATGTAACGAATAAATTTAAAAACTACTGGACCGGTTTCAAAAATTCTTTTGCCGATAGAAAGCTACATTATCACTGAGTAACATAGGCTACGGGCGGAGCCGTGAGGACACTGCTAGTACTTTATATAAATAACATAACGTTACATCACGCCTATATTCCCCAAAGGGTTGGGCAGAGGTGTATAGTAACACCCTTATTTCGCCGTTATGTTTAAGTACCATGTAACGGGGGGCAAGCCTATTGCCATCAACCGGGCACAGATCCAAACTCTGGGTTGCTACTAAGGAATTCCACACGGAAAAACCCAATAACATTTTGCCCGACCTGGGAATCGAACCCGAACGATCAGCAGTCGAGCTTGCCATCGGTAGACTAACCAGGCAGTTATATAATCTAAAATTAAAATCATGAATGGTTATGAAAGGCACAGAACCGGCTGTTGGGGCAAAACTTAGTGCAGGCAAAACACTCTCGTTCCTTTCTTTGCTTTTTAAAAAGACGTCACCCCACACTAGGATTTCTCCCGTATCGTGGGTGCGTTTACAGACACAAATATTCACATGCATTAACGCCCCGAGCCGGAACAACTATCTGTAGGCCATACAAATATTTGTTCCGTGCGGGAATCGAACCCACGACCCTAAAAGCAGAAGCCGATCGCTCAGTCACGGCACCAAACGTGTGGTCAAAACTCAACCATTACAGAACAATTCTCCATTCCATAAAAAGTAGATTCTATAAATCAGATATACTGCATAGTACTGCAAGACCGTCCTGCCAAACCGCAGTGATAACCGCATTCTGCTAACACGCGGGCAGTATCTGTAGCTGCAAGAAATATCTCCTTTCCACATTTATCTCGCAAGCAGCTCCGTTGTTTATTTCGCGACTCAATTAAGAGAATCACTATTGTCTTATCGGATAATCTATCTGTCCTCCCTGCGAAGGTTTATTCCGAAGGCTGCGCTGAGTTACTGGACTTGAGAAGATTTAAAGTTTCTTTAGGTAATAAAATGAAGAAAAATTCTTTAAATTGTATTTTTATCTTTCATTTATAATAATATGGTATGTTTGGTGTACAATGCATATTTATAATTACGTATAATGAAACGCTTGCAAACTAACAAATTGTCAAGTCTACCCACAATTTTTCTTTATTTTGTGTGTCTACCCGCCCGCAAGCGTCGCCGTTTCGCGCGCAGCACACATTCACTTCGCTCGTTCGTTCGCGACCGCCAAGGTCGATGCTCTTTTTGATTATCTCCACTAGTTCTAGTTTTTTGTGAAAAGTTTATCAAAAACCCTTGAACTGCGCTTACGTTGTATGTATTGACTTAGTGTCGTGAAGTGGTGTTTAACCACGAGGATGCTGTTCTGGTGACCCACGTTGACGTCGATCGACTGCTCCCACTAACACTTGCAGGTTAGTAATAATCCCAAATCATTCGTTTTATCGTTACTATTATAGATATGTTGTGTTTAAATTTCGATCGTATATTATTTTTACTATCAGATGTGTAAGACGAAGATACGGAAGAAGTACGAAAGTGAAAGAGATAGCTATCTGCAACATACACCAATAATTATTGGTATTGAATCGTCAGTTTTGGCGTGTCAATGACATTTATTTACATAAACTCACGCCGTTTTCCTAAGGGGGAAGGCAGAAACTATAGAACGCCACATCCTTAAATACTCCTTTCGCTTCATCCACATTTAAATTTCTTTTTGTAATTTGCAACTATAATATCATTGGAGTGCTTATGTCTGATACAACGTCATCAGATAGATTGATACTTTTAGAAAGAACTCATACTATTGTGTTCGTAATAGAAATATGTCGTAACTCCGATAAACAGTGACCTTTTACACAAGGGATAATCTGTTCTTAGTTATCCAAAAATAACATACTGTTGTCCTCATTTTTCCACGTATTACTCTACAAAGTACCTTCAGCCATGATTTTCTGGTTCTAGGTACCGCCTACGCAAACTCTTACTTAGTATGCTTTCCTGATCATGGTCACAAACACAATTTAAAGTTTTTCTGAATCTGTTTCTGTAGGCCTCTCGTCGTTTCTAATAAAGGGATTCTTTGGGAAATTTCTTTTATGTGATTTTGTGTACGTTTTAGTAATAGGAACCTTTTACAAATCGCCTCTATTCAGCCAGTCTCTTTTTGAAACTGTTATATAGAGAATAAGAATACAATTTCTATTCATTTCTTAATTAATGGGAGTTTAAATCAAATGTTTGGTCTCGAAGCCATATTGCCATTTATTACATAACATCACGCCTTACATTCCCCAAAGGGTAAGGCAGAGGTCTTTTAATACACCATCGTTTCGCCAATTATGTTTAAGTCCCATGTAATAGGGGGCGAGCCAATTGCCGTTAACCGGGTATAAATCCAGACTCCAGGCTGCTACTGAGAAATTCCTAATTGAAAAACCCAATAACACTTTACCTGACCTGGGGATCGAACCTAGGACCCCATGCTCAGCAGTCGCGCTTGCGACCACTAAACCAACAAGGCAGTTTTAATTATTAATATATATTAATATCTATACTTAATAATATTATAAAGAGGAAAGATTTGTATTTTTATATTTTTGTATGTAACGAATAAACTTAAAAACTACTGGACCGATTTCAAACATTCTTTTGCCGTTAGAAAGCTACATTATCACTGAGTAACAAGCTCCGCTCGCGTAAGAAGTTTTATTCCAGTAATAAATATAGCCTACGTTTCTCAGTGATAATGTAGCTTTCTTACCGCAAAAGAATTTTTGAAATCGGTCCAGTAGTTTTTAAGTTTATTCGTTACATACAAAAATATAAATCTTTCCTCTTTATAATATTAGTATAGATCTATAAAAACAGTCAAGGAGCAATTAAAATAACTGAATACATTACTTTCATTAAAAAGGTCACAAAATTCTAGACATATTGCTCAATTCTGCACCCATTCATTTGCGAACATATTGTGAATTGGACTAGAATTTAAAAGTTTATCGAGTGCGCTGAGACAAATTTACCATTGCAAAGTTTGTCTATTTAGGCTGGTGCTCATCAACATGAATGAGGGGCTCGTGGCTATCTACCAACTGCGCGGATCATACGATTTGCGAGGTTAAGCGGCGCTTGTTGCGGTCAGTCTGTGGATGGCTAACCGTTCATTACACATCGAGACCCCTCCGCGCCTCGGAAGGCACGCTAAGCCGTCGGTCCCAGGTGCCATACGAATACATATGACAGTCGTTACGGGAAGTCAGCAGCCTGACAGTCTGACAACCGGTCTAATCTAGGGTATCGGCATTACTCTGTAACTGGGTTGCGGAGGTCTGATGGCAGTCGCTCCGTGTAAAATACAGGTATTCGACCGTGGTTAGACTGGAAGCTGACGCCAACATAGTTGGGAAAAAGGCTAGGTAGAACGATCGCTCGTCAACGTGAATTCTTTGGTCAAACAACTGTTTACCTAAAAAAAAGACTAGAATTTTAGGTACTTAAACATTAGGTTTACCAGATTGTTAATGTTGATGAAAAACAACCTTGCTTATTTAAGCTACCAGTGCGTTACCTATATATGTAGTAACTTGAACAACAGTAACCTTTCGTTAAACCTTTATATAACGGCCCGTCCCGGCTTCGCACGGGTAGACATTTTTCCCGCATTTGCAACATTTTTCATTTATGCTCCGCTTCTATTAATCGTAGCATTATATTATATAGCCTATAACCATCCTCGATAAATGGACCATCGAACACAAAAAGATTTTTTCAATTCCAACCAGTAGTTCCTGAGATTAGCGCGTTCAAACAAACAAACAAACTCTTCAGCTTTATAATATTAGTATAGATATGTACATCTTAGTAAAAAAAATTAAACTTGCAAGCTTATAATGATATAACTGTTATGTGCGCGTTAACATCAGCAATCGTATCATTTCCGTTTGTTTCTTATGACTATGTATAGTGACAGTGCAATATCGGACTTAGTTCTGTAAAATTTGTCAAGGTCAAAGTTGTAGAGTTTTTACATTTTGAGTAATGGACGCAAGCGTTAGCAACGCTTTTTTATACAGGGTTACTTCGAATAGCTTCGAATAAACTGGTGAAACTTCACAGGGTTACCAGATAATATTAATAGAAAACATGTGACATAACATACATAATATCACGCCTGTTTTCCCTGAAGGGTTAGGCAGAGGTGTATAGTAACCGCCCTCATTTCGCCGTTATGTTTAACTCCCATGTAATAAGGGGAGAACCTATTGCCATCAACCGGGCACAAATCCAAACTCCGGGCTGCTACTGAGGAATTCCAGACGGAAAAACCCAATGACACTTTGCCCGACCTGGGTATCGAATCTAATAATTCTCGATCAGCAGTCGCGCTTGCCACCACTAGACTAAAGAGGCCCAACACATGGCGCATCAGGGACGCTATTCTTTGGTGACGTATCGCTCTTAAGCCATCCAGCCATTCTCGATGCACTACAAAAATGTAGCAACTTTATCAACATCGTGAACGCGTTATTATTTTGCTTTGCTTTCACAGAGCGGTTTGATTGAATCATATTTTATTTGAGGCTTGGGTATCTGTGGTTAAAGAAACTTTATTTACTCAAAAGAAATTTACTACAAATTTCACTTAATGAGAAATATTTTGACTATATAATAATGATGACATTCATGAGCAGAGCTAGTATGGACACGCACAAACATATATCAAAAGAAGACAACAATAATTAATTAACGTAGACATTGAAGGTACCTAGCAGCAAAAGATTCATGCGAAACAAAAATCAAAATTTTGTGGGTAAATTAAAAACATATCTAATGTTCACAAGAAAAGTGTTCTGTCTACAGCACAATATAAATGCTACAAGATTTGACAAAATGCCCCCCACTCGTAACTTGCACCGGTGGTAAGCCGGCCAATTTGTAAAGGCTTCCTGTTACCGCCCTTGAGGGTGGCATTGAGAAGTGTGCTGTGTATCTTGAATTTAAATTGACCGCTACCTACTTTTATTTGTTTATTTTGCTTCAAAAACTTGATTCTTTAGTCCCCTAAGCAAGTAAACAGACAAAGGTACTCATGAACTGTTTTTTTATCTAATCTAATCTAATACCTTTAAACGAGCAATTCTTGTACATATGTATATGTAATCTGAAACGGCTCCAACGATTTTCATGAAATTTAGTATGCAGGGGGTTTCGGTGGCGATAAATCGATCTAGCTAGGTTTCATTTTTAGCAAACGTCGCGTTGATTTACCAAAAAATAAACCGAGCATAGCTCGGTCATCCAGGTATTTTTAATAAAAAGGAAAACAATATAGACAGTAAATTTGTAATTAAACGGAAACATCATTCAACAAAATTATGTATAGTTAAATAGTACTTCCTGAGATATTCTTATTCAATTTTAACATGACACAACGTTTGTATTCCCTAAAGGGTTGGACAGAGGGTGTATACCTATAGTAACACCCTTATTTCAACAAGTCCTATGTAATAGGGGGCGAGCCTATTGCCATTAACTGGGCAAAAGACCAAACACAGGACTGCTACCGAGGAATTCCACGTGGAAAGCCCAATACCACTTTGCCCGTCCTGGGGATCGAACCCAGGACCTCACGATCAGTAGTTGAGCTTGCCACCACTAGACCAACGAGGCAGTTCGAGGCATTCAATTTTTTTTGTTAATAATTCTAAAACAATTGTCTATTAAAATCCCCCATTTAAGTCGTAAATTAATCCAACTACTAGAACACACGCTACGAACAATCACCCAGTGCAAACTTTGTTTGCTGAAAAGAACTGAATTCTAGCGTGAAATTTTCAAAAACCGTCCTCCAACATTTTGTTTTGAATTTAAATTCCATACAATCCACGCATAAAGCTACGCGGGGCGTTGCGTTCTGTTGCCCATTTATTTTACATGTGTTGGAAAATTCCCTGAACGTGGAAAGGGTGTAAACGCCGCGGGATGGTCAGAGATAAATACAGAGAACCCACTTTATTCTCGGGCAAAGAGAGTCACACACGCCAAGTCCGTCCCTGGACGCACACACTGACAAAATCTATGCGTGATTGGCGAGTTTGAGCGGATTTTTATACATGTGTGTGTCGCGTCACTCTGTTGAAACATGACCGTTTTATTTTTGTGCGTGGTAGTGTCCTGCAGTGTTTGTGCGGCAGTTAAGTGTGTGCAGGTAATGTTTGATGGCGGACAGCGTTCCGCATCGTCATCACGATTGATTGGAACCACCTGCTGCCCATACGACAAGAACTGTAACGACTATTTTCGCACTTAGGGATGCTTTGTTTGTCGTTAGTATGGTATCTTTGGAAGTTTGATGGGAGAATTATGTGTGGAGTTCTCTAGTCGTATGATAGATGTAACTGTCTAAATATTACTCTGTTTAAAGAAAAACACAGTTTATTGGGGCTCAGCTACACTTGGCTTTTACTTTTCTTGAAATAAATTAAATATTTCTTATGGTCAGACCTGTAGGTACTTTTTAAAAAACATTCTCTTTAACAACACGTTTCGTGTAGTAGCTGAGTGATTGGCTTCTGCGCTACGGGTCATGGGTACCATTCCCACACGGAACAAATATTTGTATGGCCTACAGATGGTTGATCCGGGTCTGGGTGTTTGTGCATGTGAAAATTTGTGTCTGTAAACGCACCCACGATACAGGAGAAATTCTAGTGTGGGGAAACGTTTTTAATAAAAAAATAGAAATCGCATCTCTTATGACCCTTTTCTCAAAATAAAATGGATTAATGCATAAGACTGATGACAGCTAGAAACTGTGAAACCCATCGGATGTCAAAATCAAACGATGTACATAATATGGAGTAGAATTAACTCGCAGTCAATTGGCAACAAGCGGTAATTTTTACAATATTTTTTTACTTGCCTTGCTTTCACACAAAACGGGTCCAATTTAGATAATTCAAAATTATTAGTATTTAAGAAATGATTGCTTTTTTGAAATCAAACAACACCTCACAGTACTAGATAAGTAATAACTGTTCAAGTAGTGTAGTAGATCAAGCTTAGTATTTACCACACCAAGCCAACGAACGCCAACGAACGGGGTTCTATACCGCTTACATTCACATGAAATCAGATTCGTTCTATAGATAACATAACATCACGCCTATATTCATCGAAGGATTATGCAGAAGTTTTTAGTAACACCCTGATTTCGCCGTTACGTTTCAGTCCCATGTAATAAGGGGCGACCCTATTGCCATCAACCGGCCACAGATCCAAACTCCGGACTGGTACTGAGGAATTCCACATGGAAAGACCCAATAACACTTTGCCTGATCTGGGTCACCCAGGACATCAAGATCAGCAGTCGCACTTACCACCACTAGACCAACGAGGTAGTTCACCAACTAAAGTAAAATTAAAGAATTGCTATCTTTTACACGGTATTTTTTATACGGTGCGAGAAAAGGACGGTGATAGATAATAATTAAGTTAGAGATGTCAAAGTAGTTTACGTCTTGAACTTCACCATACGAAGTTTTGTCAAATTAAAAAAATGACGACCGTTCGTTGGCGTTCGTTGGCTTGGTGTATACGTACCATCATACGTTGCTCTTAGTATTTAATCAACAGTATTATTTCCTAAAGATCGGTAATTATGTCTGTCTTGTGTGATCGCCGACGCGTGTAAAGTAACGAGGGGCCGACAACGTTCCCGCAAACGTTTTGCTGTGTGTTCATCACTCAATCGAATATCCATCACGCTAGTAACGTTTATAGGGAAATAATTAGTTAGATAGAAAGAAAGAAAAGGTATTTATTTTTTCGCCCAAGCGGACGCACACGTATACTTATAATTAAAAATATAATAATTCTTAAAGTTAAAAACTTAAAACTACAACAAAAATTTGGACTTAAATTTAGACATATAATTACCTGGTAACCTAAACACAAAAAAAGTTAAATAATAATAAAAAGAGAAAAAAATAAACAACTAATTTATAGTCTATGGTGTCTAGTATAGTCTATGTCACAACAGTTAGTTATCCTAATGTTAAGTATAGTGCTTTAGGGTCATTACTAACATGGGAATATTCCGAAAATTACGAATTTATACTAAACCAGGCAATATTTTTTACTCTGGCAACGTAATAATGCTATAATGTGTAATGCAATGTTGCCAGAGCAAAATATTGCCTGGTTTAGTAGTAATTCGTAATTTTCGGAATATTCCCATGTTGCTAATTACCGTAAAGCAGTATACATTTATATGTAGGTTTTATTATGCTACGTCCATTTTCCACAGCTCTCCTTTAAGTAAGAACTTAAAATGAAGAAAGTTAACCAATAAAAATATAGTGAATGCGATCGGATCGAGTCGGAATAACTGGCATAATGCGGAGTGACGGAGAGTTTTAATTAAAGAAATGCTCATGGCCGCCACCTGAAGCCATCGGGATTAGAGGTAGTGCGATTGGTGTAGAATTGTTGGGTTCTGTAGAAAGAAAAAAGAAAGAAAATATTTTTATTTCTGTCCACAACACCGGGGAGGTATATGAAAAAAAGACTATTAAAAACTATAGATTAAAATATCAAAAACAGGTTTTCTTCGCAACACACCCTCAATAACTATAATTTATGAATCTTTACAAGTATTCTTACTGTTTTAGATATTTAAAGCTTAGCAGAATTCTCTTTAAAATGATAACAAAATGAAATATGCGATTATAAGCCCATGTTTATGTCAATTTTACCCACGAATGTTTAGGTAAAAATGGAGAGCACACTACGAAAACCGGCTGAAACTCGAAACATTTGGCATTATATATTTACTTTAGCGGTTATTCCAAAAACATTTTTTTATCTTTATAGAGAATTTAGGGTATTTAGAAAGAAATAGATCACTAAACTACATATTCAAGGTAACATTATTTGACTTTCAGTAGATGTTCGTAGTGTGGTAGAAACAATATTATTATATATATTTTTTATAAACATAGATATTAATAACTTACCGCATTAATAGTGTACGAGACATAATCCTCTATAAAATGTAACTATATCCGAAGGGGTGGAGACTTGGTGTCCTGAAATACAGACCTTACGTCTAGCTTAGGCACCAATCTCCCACAGCATATATGATAGCAATGTAATGTTCTTGATACCATGCTAAATGTACCTACCTACTATATTGTGGTGAGAAAATAAATCTTATTATTATTCACATATACCTTCACGATTTTACCTAATCTATGCCCATGTTCAGAGCTCGTCTATCAGCTGAAGTGAAGGTGAAAGCTCAATTTAGTCTCATGGCCAGAAAGGAATCCTTTTTAAGCCAAAACATAATACAAATTTAAAAGTATCGATAGGATAGGACACATTAGTATAAATCCCAAATAGGATGATAAAAACATTAACAAATAATTTATTTTATGGTCCTTAGTAATGATGTTACTCACGGACCCCTAAAAAGTAGGTTTTAATGGCGGTCGAAATAAATTAATGGCATTTTACGGAAGCGCCCACAAACCACTCGGGGATGCGCTTAATTGAGTTAATCTATGTTTATATAAGATGCTGTGGGATATTGTGTTTGTACGTTGAACATTTTTAAGTGAAAATATGTCGCACCCTTAGTATTATAAGGGCACAACTCGATATATGGAGATTTTTAGTTTCTGTGTTAGATGGGCTCAATATCAACTGTTCTACCACTTGGCATTCACAGAAAGGGTTAAAAGACAATATTAAAGCAAATACTGTAATTGTGTCTCTTTCTGTGAAAGCCAAGTGGTAGAACAGTTGATATTGAGACCATCTAACACAGAAACTCAAAAACGAAAAATAAAATATTACGATTTGGAAATATTACGTATGGCAGGCTAAGTTCTGGTGGAAGTAAGGATTGACCTGAACAAGTACAGGCAAGCCACGATCATCTTTAAAAAAAACAGTTGTCAAAATCTAACACGTCGGATTTGACATCTAATGATAAATAAATGATTTTTATTTCTGTAAATAAATCTGTTACAGACACTTTTACAAGTCAATGTAATGTTTTTTTAATACTAGATGGCGCCGGCATTTCCTATCTGACTAGCTCTGAGGTAGCTCTAGCTCTCTAGCTCTGTGGTATAAAAACTATGTGAGTGTAACAATGTAGGGCAACGTCTGGAATGGCCTTTTTAGGAAAGTGCCATAGCAGGTTTGAGTTGACCTATCCTAACTGACGGCACGCATGCATCAGTCATCGCGTAGCTCAAACCTTATTTTAGGGAGCTCAATAACCCGGCTGCCGCACGATGCTACCAATCAGTCGGACATTTGCGTAGGTCACAAAAAAATACTCAAAACCGCCAAACAGTTAAAAATTCGTGTATAAAGCTAGCCTACATGGTACTCATATTTACAATTTGGTAATAAAAAAATAAGAACGGCATAATAAAGGAAATATTCAATAAATTAATTGAAAAAAAAAAACAATAGATGTCAAAAACATAAATAATAAAATAAAAAATAATGTCATATAAAAATAATTTCAATAATTACAATGATGTGTCTGTGATAACAGCGAGCGGCTTAATTTCAAGCATCTTTATCGTCCGTATAATCTTTAACGTTATAGAAACCCTTTTTGCATAGTTTCTGCTTTACATAGGACTTAAATTTATTAAGACTTAAGTCTTGAATATTGCCTGGAATTTTATTGTAGAAGCGTATACTTTGGCACCTAAAGGAGTTACTGATTTTCTGGAGCCTAGTCATTGGTAGGATGAGTTTATTTTTATTTCTAGTATTGACGTTATGGATGTCGCTGTTCTTAGAGAACAAACTAATATTTTTCTTTATATAAATCAAATTTTCATAAATATATTGTGATGCGACCGTCATTATATTAATTTCTTTAAATTTATCCCTCAGTGAATGCCTAAAACTAAGGTTATAAATTGCTCGAATAGCTCTCTTCTGCAAAACAAAGATAGTTTGAATGTCGGCAGCATTTCCCCACAACAAAATGCCGTACGACATAACACTATGAAAGTAACTAAAATATACCAATCTGGCTGTCTCTACATCAGTTAGCTGGCGTATCTTATAGACCGCGTAAGCTGCAGAACTGAGTCTTTTTGACAATTTATCTATATGTGGGCCCCACTGCAGTTTCGAATCTAAAGTTATACCCAAGAACATAGTGGTGTCCACAATATCCAACTCGACTCCATTTATTACTACACTGGTTTTCACCTGCTTAACATTAGGTGTCAAAAATCTGATACATTTAGTCTTTTTCTCGTTCAAAAGTAAGTTATTAACATTAAACTAGTGCACTTCTTCAGAGAGAGCGTTATTTACATCGTCCGTAACTGGCTGCTGCCGTTTAAGCTTAAATAACAATGATGTATCATCTGCAAATTACACAATCTCCTGATTATCTGTCAAAATACTCTGTGTAGTGTCAACACTATGCGCAGCATTTTGTTTCATTATTCCATGAGTGCGTGATGTTTAGGTAAAACAGTGGATTTCTTTAAGGAGTGTAAGTTCTGTACGTATTTTTTTTGTGGTTTTATAAAACCGTCAAGACCGACAGAAGTCCGTCAGTTCGGGCAACTGTAAATCCCTCTACACATTGTCTAGTATTGACCGTCCATGAACGATGCATGACGCAAATTGATAGTGTAGGCTCTCTAGACAGTACGGATGGACAATGCGTAGACGGATTTAGTTCAAAGTCAAAGTCAAAGTTTTTTATTTCAAATATTTGATTTCAGGCACTTTTAAAACGTCAAAACTAGGTGCACGGTTCCAAAAGGTAGGTTCTATGGAGAAGAGCCAGCAAGAAACTCCATGAATACTCTTTTCAAAATAGTTCATTACACTTCCATTACAGTAGTGTGAGAAATAGACTGAGAATAATGCAGGTTAATGTAACAAATAAACTCACATAAGAGTAACAAATAGAAAAATATGCCTTCTATGATTGCCATAGCAGTTAAGGGCTGACCAGTCCCGACAGACGTCATCCGTTCACGAGCATGACGTGCAAATCCGCATCGGTCAGCTCAACCATATTATAGGGAACCCAACGACCGGATAAACAACGCCACCATCAGCAAGACATTTAAGTGAGTATGACGGATTCATACTACCAGACAATAGGCAGTAATATGATATGATTATAAGCGTATCACTAATAGCTGCATGATGCTCATACTTTACAGTTTGGAATGAAGTATTGTAAAGCGATATTATTAAAATAATATAAGGTCCCCATCTATGAAATTGGCGTTTTTTTCTCACAAATAGACAACCTCGTCAGTTCTATGATTTATAATATTCATCAATTGCTTGATATTATATCGAATAATGACCATCATAGACAACTACCAATAGTAAAAAAACTTTATTACTTATAGTTTTCTAAACATAAAAAATACCTTAAAAATGACTCCTCTCTTTGTTAGCAAAAATGACCACTATTTTTGTTTTAACTTAGCCAAAACTTATTTTTGTTGCATAATCTAAGTGGCATACGTTATCTTAGTTTTTAAGCATTAGTGCATAAAAGTTTTAAACCATTAGTGTTCATAGTTGTTAAATAAATTAAGTAAATGTTAGTATGAAGAATGCAACTTCTTTAAAATTTTCCATACAAAACGCTGATTTCATAGGTGGGGACCTAATAATTATAATACAAAAACCTATTTTGCCAGAGTATTAAATAATAATTAAAATGCAAATTGAAAAATTTGAATAATTAATAATAAATATTAAAATTGATAAAATTTCAAAGTTCAAAGATAATTTCTGTTTTAAATGTCGTTTAAGCAAAACCAATGCGCAATGCTTGTGTTAAATAAAATATATTCATTGAAGAGCGACTCCCTCACTTAGTTTTTCCCTGATATCTTTTTAATGGGGTATTATAAAAGCGTTAGACTGGGTGCCTCCAGAGATCTTATTAGATGAACAAGTTCAATAACTTTGGAGTAATTTCATGTACGAAAATTAATTTTAAGTATCGTCTCCAATCATCTTGCTACTTAAATAGATTTGGAACTAGGTCTAAGTTCTTGTTAGTGTAGTTCTTGATTTAAGAGAGCTGATTGTGATCTTCTAAGGAAACACACATTCGATTCCTTCTATGACGAGGGTTTTGGGCTGACCTGTGTCACTCCATGTTTCTGATATGAAAACACCGGCCACGCGCCGCTGCAATTTCGAATGTTAGTGAGTAGACGAACTGAAAATGTAATAAGAGCGCGACCGTACAGCGGAATAGGGACTCCCTTGTTCGCCGCCTTTAAGCTCAAATTCGCACGCACAGAGCACACTTCCTAGGTATTTGTCACATTAATTAAGGAGTGAGGTTTCTGTATGTAGAATTATTTATTATTCTGCGGTTTTGAGATACTCGAGGTCGAGGTACGTAACGTCGAGTATTCACAAAGCTACTGAAAGCAGCTGGTTTGTTGGTACCTATCAATCAGGTGCACTTCCAAAGTTGTGTATTAGGACACGTAACAGAAAGTTATATGGTCAATAATTATATGGAAGATTACATACCTAGTTAAACAATCTTAAAAGGTTCCACTCGTTAAAATTAATAAAGCTCTAACATAATTCCAATTCAAAGAATAAGCACGGATCAGAGGCGAATGCCCCCATCTCAATCAACCGTGAGCAGATCAAACAGTGATTAACAGACTCCATCGCAAATGTTTGCACTGATAATAGATCTATGACAGGCGAAACTTTTGAGAGCAAACACCATCACCAACTTACATCCCTGGCAAACGAAAATCAACTCTATATTTAAGGCAATAGAGGTGATGTTGACGGTAAACCATGTTGTAAAAGCAGCACTTACCAAGCTTGTACTCTACAAAGTGGTTTAAACAAATCCTTTGATTAAGTTAGTGTATCGTTGTTCTTATGTCGAGTTTCTGTTAAGTTTTAGAAACGGTTTTGCTTGAAAGAGCCATCATTTAATTGCAGATTTATTACACGTATAAATAATAAAAGCTAATTACCAGTAAAACGGCTCGTGGGTAATTACCAACCGCGTGGATCAAACGATTTGCGAGGTTAAGCTGTGCTTGTCACGGTCAGTCCGTGGATGGGTGACCTTCGTTACCCATCGAGACCTCTCCGTGTCTCGGAGAGCACGTTAAACAGTCGATCCCGAATGTCATACGAATACCTATGACAGTCGTTATTGGAAGTTAGAAGTCCGAAAGTCTGACAACTGGTCTAACCTTAGGATATCGGCATTACCGAATAACTGAGTTGCGGAGGTCTGATGGTAGTCGCTCCGTGTAAAATACTGGTATTCAGCTGCATCTGTTTAGACTGGAAGCTGACTCCAATATAGTTAGTAAAAAGCTAGGCAGAACATAAGCTAATTTGCGCTAAATCTCAAGTGCTGAGCTTTTTACATTTCTTATTGAATTATCCGGCTAAGCGCTCGATAGTATAGGTATGTACAGTGCCTCGCTATGTGGCATTTGATAAGGCTGATGAACCCACAAATGATTTTTTAAGTTTATTCGTTACATACAAAAATACAAAACTTTCCTCTTTATAATATTAGTATAGATAAGGTTTTGCAGCATCGCCATACTGACTTCAAAGGGCCAAGCTCGCCTTAATTGGCGTAAGCTCCTTTGCAAGCACTTTGTTAACAAGTTGAAACCTTGTTCTTAATACTACAAGGTTTAAAATTAAATATTCTCAGTTGGGTGTAGCTTTTGGTGAAGATATAGGTGTGGTTATTTAGCAAAGGCGCCTTTTTAAGAAGACGTGTTTCGTAACTTTGTGCGAGTATCTTCATAAATTAGCTTGTTACATTTATTTAGTTATGGATTTAAGGAATTTATAAAAAGATTTTATCTGCCACTTTGTGTGGTCCTCCGACCCGCACCAGGCCAGTCACGCTCAAGATTTCTTGATCGCCAGTCCAACATGAGTTGCGATTCTATTAAACCAGCGTTACATTTCTATAGAATTCTGTTTAGGCAATGTCACGGTTGAAATACACGTGTCTGTGACTGTTAAGTTGCCACGCTCCTGCAACTCGGTGCGAAATCAGTCATCTGAACTCAGTTCAACCGGTTACGCCTTGACTACACTGAGCACAAGACGCGATACAAATGTGCCGCGACTTGTATATATAAGGGAAATGTAGCATTTTTTTAGCTTCTCTCCACACTATGTTTACTCTTGTATCGTGGGTGCGTTCACAGACACAAAATATCTTACATGCACAAGCACCTAAACCCGGAATAATTATATGTAGGCCATTTTCTTCTTTTCGTGTGATTAGTGACTAACCTGGTGACAGAGTTTATACCGCCCATGGGCCTCTGACTCGGCTTCACATGCCGTCGAGAAATACCTCTCAGGCATGCCGGTTTCCTCACGATGTTTTCTTTCACAGTTTTTAAGCAAGTGATAATTATACAATACACACATGAATCCGAAAAGTCAGAGGTGCGTGCTTTGGGTTCGAACTCGAGACCTGTGACTTAGCAGTCCGACAGTTACACCACTAGGCTATCACTGCTGCAGAAGGCCATACAAATTCTTGTTTCGTGCAGGAATCGAACCCACGACCCGCAGCGCAAAAGCCAAGTACTCAGCTACTACGCCAACCGTGTCATCAACACATGTGCCACAACATTCTAATCGAGCACGTGGCAATCTCTGTGGCACGTGCTGGAACATTGTCACGATACAAATGCCGCGACAAAAAATATGCCCGGTGTGGTCGAGGCTTTAGACTCCTTGTGATCTTTGTACGAGAGAATCTATTGTCTGTGCGAACGCGATTTACCGTGAAGGTGAAGATAAAGTATTATTTTCTTTTTAAATCGCTTCTCATGTAAACAAGGCACAAGGTCGAATCGATCGCAGCTCGAACATTTGATTAGAATCTATTGAGCGACATGAAAACGCACTATTCTAACTTGACGTTGTTTTTCTCTTTGGGTTTTATGATTATGTACTGGAAACAAATGAAAATATATGTGAGTTGTCAAAAACTGATCACTCGGTGGCCTGACACCAGCGCAAGACATGTGTGCAAAGATTTGAACACTTCTTTAAAGATGGCGAGTGGCACGGGTATTTGAGCATGTACGCACAGAATACATAATATCATAACATAACATCACGCCTGTATTCCCCGAAGGGTTAGGCAGAGGTGTATAGTAACACCCTCATTTCGCCGTTATGTTTAAGTCCCATGTAATAGGGGGCGAGCCTATTCTCATCAAACGGGCACAAATCCAAGCTCCAGGCTGCTACTGAGGAATTCCACACAGAAAAGTCCAATAACATCTGTGGGATCGTACCCAGGACCTCATGACCCGCAGTAGCGCTTGCCACCACTAGACCAACGAGGCAGTAACACAGAAATCATAAAAAAAAACAGTTTTTCTCCTCATTGAATCACTCTATTAAATATCACCGCTTTTGTTTACTGATACATACAATATACACGTAATTCAAGGCGATTGACTTCTGCACTACGGGTGGCAGGTTCGATACTGCACAGAACCAATATTTGTATGTCCTACAGAATTAACCAACGAATAGAAGATTCTAGTTTTTTTTAAATCTATACAAAAAAAAGCTAAGAGGCTCATTGGCGACGTAAAACTGGTGGATGCCAAGCTTCACAACTTGGCTCATCGCCGCAAGGTTGCCTGCTTGTCGGTCTTCTTTAGACTGAACTTCGGTGAGTGTGCTCAAGAACTCCACAACCTCATCTCACCGGGCCCCTTTTACCATCGGACATCTAGACGCACTGCAGGTTACCATCCACACGTAGTTGCCATTCCACTAATTTGCATTAAGTGCTTCCAAACATCCTTCATAACGCGCACGGCAAAAGAGACTCACTACCTGCGACTGTGTTCCCGAACGCATACAACCCGAATCTCTTCAAAGTTAGAGTGAACTTACGCGAGCAATGGAGTGAGCTTATCCAGAAGAAGCTTTCTGGGTAAGCTCACTCCATCGTAGACTTTGTCTCTGTCACCTCTGACTTAGACTAGAGTCAAGAGCAAACCCACCTAAAATAAAAAGTAATAAAAAACATCGATTTAAGTAACTTCTTTTCGGAGTCACTTAAGAAGCTACCACAGTATTCCATTTTATGGAAGACTAGCTGTGTCCTCACGACTCCGCTCGTATCTTAAGTTACTCAGTGATAATGTAGCTTTCTAACGGCAAAAGAAATTTTGAAATCGGTCCAGTAGTTTTTAAGTTTATTCGTTACATACAAAAATCCAAAAATACAAATCTTTCCTCTTTATAATATTAGTATAGAAGTATAGATTAAAGATACTATGTCATTATTAGTGATAGAGTACATAAGGTCTGTAACGTTCATGAGCTGCACTCCTACCCACCCCCAGACGGACACATTAGTCTCCTCAATATTGGAGCTCCTGACTAATGCCCCGGCGCGTGTGCCGAATGCGAATATTATAAACTATAACAGCCTGGCTGACCGGCTGACGACTGTGGAGTACCCGTAATGGACTTGTTTTATGTAGCTGTTTGGAATATTAAGTAAATTATAGTGTTATTAGTAGAATGATCGCTAATATCGCACTGCTAGATTATTAGTGTATCAACTCAAAATGAAGCTTTTTTCAGAAACGACAGAAAACTGATTAATTACTTCCTGTTATAGATTACAAATGAAGTGAATGAAATGAATTACGTGTGAAGATTTGTGTTTGTAAACGCACCGACGATACACGAGAAATCCTAGTATGGGGAAGCGTTTAAAAACAAAAAAGAAAAGAGCTATCTCAAATTGATCAAATTTTGAGTTGATGCTGATTAATCTAGCAGTGCGATATGGCCGTGGTGTTTGAAGTCCCGAGTTCAGTTAGTAATACTACAGGTTATTTAAACGAAAATTTAATAACAAAAGCTAATAAATAAATCGAATAACTGTCTAGTTGGTCTAGTGGTGGCAAGCGCCACTGCTGATCGTGAGGTCTTGGGTTCGATCTCCGGTTAATGGCAATAGGTTCGCCCCTTATTACATGGGACTTAAACATAACGGCGAAATGAGGGTGTACTTAAACATCTCTGCCGAACCCTTCAGAGAATACTGGGCGTGATGTTGTTGTGTTAAAAAAAAAACTTTTATTTTTCTATTTTAAAAATAGCTTTGCGCTTCCTCTAGGATAACTCCTGTATCGTGTGTGTGTTAACAGACAGAAATCTCACATGCACAAATTATGAAAAGTGTTTAAAAATGACGGGTCCTAGTGAGTTCCTAGGTGATGATTCTTTTGGTTCTTATTATGTGCTAGATAGGGCGCTTCGTGTTTAGCCGCTGTTTTCAAAAAAAAATTTCGGAAGGTGATCTTTTTTTTGTTCATATTGCGTATATTTAAAACTTTTCTCAATTATATTAGAAAGGATCTCAAACTATCAATCTTCTTTTCGTGTGGTTAGTGACTAACCCGGTGTGAGAGTTTATGCCGCCCATGGGCCTCTGACTTGGCTTCACATGCCTTCGAGAAAATTCTCTCAGGCATGCCGGTTTCCAAACGATGTTTTCCTTCACCGTTTTTAAAAAAGTGATAATTATACAATACGCACATGAATCCGAAAAGTCAGAGGTGCGTGACTTGGGATCGAACTCGAGACCAATGACCGGGCAGTCCAACGGTCACATCACTAGGTTATCACTGCTGTTAAAACTATCAATATAATTATTCCATATCAGCATGACCACTCGACGTCCTAAATACCTCCATCATTTGAAACAGTTCCAGTCCCCTATCCATCACAGTACCAACCCTATCATTGCAATGACAAGGGTCACCTGAATTAACACCGGGTGACACTTCCGCCACCCAAGTGATACCAGTCTAATGTTATTATCTAGATGGTCATTCAACGATTTGGTTGAGAGGACTGAATACTAATAGAGTGTTTGATTGAGTGATGGATTTATCTTTTATGAATACCTTAGGTACGGATCTAATTGGCTGCAGCCTGTAAATAAATCTTAGGTTTAAATAACATAACATCACGCCTTTATTCCCCGAAGGGTTCGGTAGAGGTGTTTTTAGTACACCCTGTTATCGGTAGCTGATAACACTGGACAATATTGATAAAGGAGGGTAATCGTGAAGATTAATCAACGTACCCGAAGTTATAAAAACACTGGTCATTCGACGGAGCAGGGAATTCTATGTCGAACAGCCGAAGAAGTCTGACCTTTTATATCCTTGTCCTTATTTTCTGATCTTGTGTAAATTATTATATTGTGATATATTGTGAACTAGCTTCTGTAACTAATTACTAACCTAATTAAAAGTACTTTCAGTGGTGGAGAGTCTATGTTGGTTTCATTTACTTTATTTACCATGCTCGCAATCTTGACATACCGATATTAGCTATAACTGTAATAATAGTTTCACCCCTACACGATTCTGTTGTATGTATTTTACAACCCTCGTTTTGTCAGTTATGTTTAAGTCCCATGTAATAGAGGGCAAGCCTAATGCCATTAACCGGGCACAAATTCAGACTCCGGGCTAGTACTGAAAAATTACTAAAGGAAAAACCCAATTACACTCTGCCCGACCTGGGGGTCGAAACCAGGACGTCACAATCAGCAGTCGTGCTTGCCACCACTAGACCAACGCGGCAGTCTAAGTAGGTTTAAATAATAAAAATATGTAAAAAAATTCACCGCCAAAAAATCTTTGTCAATACTTGCGGCTCAAAGGACCAACCAGAAACAAACCACAGAATTCATTTTTACAACAACACTCTTTTAACACGCGACAACTTTTTGCATCGCAGAGCTGCTTAAAATACTAAAAATAACGAGACCCTACCAACATTTCGGGCCACGGTGAGAATAAAGACCCTTTTTTGTTCATATTTCGTCTAAACGTAGGAAATAATTGTTCCTATGTACCTTAATTAAAGGGTCACATGACACGAATAATTGTACGTTAAGATGCGTTGGAAATGTTCAGCGTGATAATAATGTTTCTTTTTTTCAAATAGGTTATTTTCTACAACCGCGAGGGGATCGTGGCTTATTAACAACCGCTTGGATCATATGATTTGTAAGGTTAAGCTACGCTTGCCACGGTCAGTCCGTAGATGGGTGATCATTCGTTACATATTGAGACCCCTCCGTGACTCGGAGAACACGGTAAACCGTTGGTCCCGGGTGTCATACGAATACCTATGACACAGTCGTTACCGGTAGTCAGAAGCCCGAAAGTCTGATAACCTTAGGATATCGGCATTGCCCAATAACTGGGTTGCGGAAGTCTGATGGAAGTCGCTCCGTGTAAAATAGACTGGAAGACTGATTAGACTGGAAGCTGACGCCAACATAGTTGGGAAAAGGCTAGGCAGAACAGGTTGTTTTCAATACTCATACAAGTCACTATGGGAGTAGAGACGCTGAAACAATCAACAGAGTCATGGTCTTAATGTGGTTCTTTTAAATCCAGATACTTTTGTATAGTTAGTTACCTATGTGAGTACCGTGTAAGACTCTATTAGGGTTTTGTAGAAGATTCTTCCCGACTGTTGACTCGCATTAATCAACCATCATGAAGCTTCACAACTCCAATCCATCAGAACATATGCGTAAGCGTATCACTCTTAAAAAGCCAGACAGGTAATAACTACTTACAAAATAAATCTTCGTAGCGTGTCGGCAATCTAAATTGTGTTAGCCCAGAACTTACCTCCCAGCAATGCATTTTAAGTAGTATGCATAAGTTCCTCTATCGTGCAGGGCCTGCACGACGCCTGGCGTCCGGATACAAGACAAGATGTTAAGTGCCCCATCGTTTGCGGAACTAAATTCATAAATAATCCACAAAATACTCACAATTCACAGTTATTTAAAAACATGTTGCCTTAGTGCAGCAGAAGCTTTAATGTATGATCTCCGACTCACTTAGTTAGAGGATGGGATCACCTGGTAATTAAGCTATTCCTTTAAAACCTATAATGAACGCCACGAACAAAATACTTATAAATTGTACGATGCACAATGTTTCAAAATGTTTGACTCGACGCGTAGCCTGTAGCGTAGCGCTGCTACGACAGCGTAGCTCCGCGTAGACGCTACATAAACACGTCAGTTGCGACGTAGTAAGAGTTCAATTTCATTGCCTATCATATGTTACAACGTCATATTTCCCTTGTATATTGCTCACAACACACCTGCATTACCTTTACCCTTTGATTTGGTTAGCATTAAGAAAATAAATCATAAATAAGTAAAATAATACCATCTACAATCATACCACCGCCTTACCTAGATCATAGATCTAAACTATGTTATGACATAAGCAAATAAGCGGATAAAAACTAGATTCGAACAAAATCTAGTTCTACTAAATAGTAGACCACAGTACAAACACAGAGCTGGCTCACAAAGCTCCATCCTTTACTAGTATTTACACGTTTCCAGCGGTTGTTTGATCAGCGCTGCCCTCAAGCGCTTTTAAGATTGACGATAAAAATGTTATTCCATTTTAAAAGCATCTCTCGAAAATTTATTTCTGTTTGAAGAAAGCACCTTGCATGGTTTGTCAGACAAAAATTAACTAATTAGCTGTCAAATCTCATGTAAAGTGTTGAGTTTGGATGTAAGAGCTGTCAGTAGCTGGTAACACCGGTCAATATTGATAAAGGAGGATAGTCGTCAAGATGAATCAACGTACCCGAAATTATAAAAACAGTGGTCATTCGACGGATTCGATGTCGAACAGTCGAAGAACTCTGACTTTTTGTATCTCATTAGCTTGTCCTTATTTTCTGATCTTGTGTAAATTATTATATTGTGATATATTGTGAACTAGCTTCTGTAACTAATCATTAACCCAAATATAAGTACTCTCTGTGGTGGAGAGTCTATGTTGGCTTCATTTACTTTATTTACCAAGCTCGCAATCCTGACATACCGATAATATTATCTTATTTATTTTATTTCATTAAAAAAAAAACATTGCCCCACACTAGAATTTCTCCTGTATCGTGAGTGCGTTTACAGACAAATCATGCATACACAAACGCCCAGATCCGGAACAACTATCTGTAGGCCATACAAATATTTGTTGCGTGCGGGAATCAAACCCACGACCAGTAGCGCAGAAGCCAATCGCTCAGCCACTGCACCGAACGTGTCGTCATTAGGTATAACTGTAATGATAGATTCACCCCTGCACGTTTCAGTTGTATGTCTTTTACATAAGTATTTTAGTCAACTAATTACCGGGTATTGACAATTCGTGTGAACCCTATTTCACAGAACTCATCCCAAGTATGAGGAGATATTGCTTTAGTCTGTAGAAAAACCACTTTGTAATTATTACCGCGGAGAAGGGTTTGTGGTACAGGACGATTCACAAGGAGTTACCTCGAGTTCCATGGTTCGATGCTTCTAGTCTTTCCAGAGAATTGGTAGTTTTAGCGTTGAGGATAAGATCTGGGCATGTACCAACTAATAGTTTTTTACATTTAGTAGGTAGATATCAATCACCTTTCAGTTACACTTGTCATAACAAAGTCGAAGATTTATTTCACCTGTTGGTCGAATGCACCGCATGTATCGATATTAGGGTATTGTTGTATGGTTTCATTGGCGCCGATTTATATAATGGGGGAATTGGTGTTGTTCTTAGTCGACCTCTTTCGAGGGAGGCGGTAGCTGTTTATGAGTTTGTGCGGTGTGCGTTTTTGAGAAGGTCGGCCCTTCTTTGACACGCATAATCAGTGGGTTTGCTAGCAGCTGTTGCTTTCCTTGGAGGGGATTGATTGGGAGTGTCACTGTTTAATGGAGATAGAACCTTTGTGGTATAGCTATCCCGTCGCTATTTTTTTTTTCAATTTTGCGGCTCACCTTGTAACTGGTATATATGGGTAGAGGACACTTAAACAAACAAAAAATAACGCAATATAGTGCTCTAAAGTGTCACGTTGCCGAGATATTTGTAGGCAAAGATAGCCATACGAGAACAATGACAATGATTAAAAATGAACTAATTACGCCTTTATATCATGTTTCTATGCATAATTAGTCCATTGTCAGCTTTCATAAAACAATGTTGGAACCCCTTTAAACAAATAAAGAATATTGAAGGTAGCGTAAAAAAATATTGTGTTTCGGTTTTATATAAATATTTATTGTATAACTTGATTTTATTACGGTTGCTAAGTCGGGCGATCGTTGTTGGATATATCATCATCATCACATCTGCCGATAAACGTCCCATGCTGGACAAGGGCCTCCCAATATATATATAATGACCTTCCCTTCCGTATACGTTGTGTTAGAGCAACTTTAATTTTACTAAGCTGTTTTCGTAATTAAAAGAAATAGTTGATATATACCAACCAGAAAAGTTTGTGTTACCTGCAGTTTCAAGATACGCTGGTTTACGACTGCCTTCTGCAAAGTTACAGAAAATTCGTAGAGTTTAAGGTCCTGCAATTCGGGTTATTACGGGACTTAAAAGTAACTTCGCTTTATCTGGCTAGGAATAATCTTTGAGTGCCAAGAAGCCTCGAAAGGCTGAATGATTAGCAGATTCTGTAGGATTACTTCAAATAAACTGGCATTTCACAGGGTTACTAGGTATCATTAATAAAACACATTCAAATATAGTACAGTCAGAAGGAGTATAGTCAGACACGTTTGGTGCAGTGGCTGAGCGATTGGCTTCTGCGTTACGGGTCGTGGGTTCGATTCCCACACGGAACAAATATTTGTATGGCCTACAGATAGTTGTTCCGTGTATAGGCGTTTGTGCATGTGAAGATTTGTGTCTGTAAACGCACCTACGATACAGGAGAAATCCTAGGGTGAATTCACCATTTACAGTTACAGCTGCCATTGGTATGTCAGGATTGCGAGCATGGTAAATAAAGTAAATGAAACCAACATAGACTCTCCACCACTGAGAGTGCTTATATTTGGGTTAGTGGTTAGGTGCAGAAGCTAGTTCACAATACAATAATTTACACAAGATCAGAAAATAAGGACAAGCAAATCAGATATAAAAGGTCAGACTTCTTCAGC
Source organism: Amphipyra berbera (assembly GCA_910594945.2). Classification (NCBI taxonomy): domain Eukaryota; kingdom Metazoa; phylum Arthropoda; class Insecta; order Lepidoptera; family Noctuidae; genus Amphipyra; species Amphipyra berbera. The sequence continues at coordinate 22,584,425 of OU343122.1, forward strand.
TGTTCGACATGGAATCCTTTGCTCCGTCGAATGACCACTGTTTTTATAACTTCAGGTACGATGATTTATCTTGAAGATTACCCTCCTTTATCAACATTGTCCAGTGTTACCAGCTACCTATAACAGATATCTAGTAATCCTGAAGTTTCGACAGTTAATTAATTCTGAAAACCATAAGATTTTTCAACTTGTTTAAATTCACGTTGTTAATTACTCCATCAACATAAACAGTTTATTTAGCTCTCTGTCTAACAACCACGACAACCGGTCGCATTCGTCAGTTACACAATGAGTTGCCACATCGAATCCAATCCATTACCATTGGTAGTAGCGCTAGTATACAGATATAGGAGCTTTTGGTCAGATACACGTGCCGAATGCTGTGTACATTGTAGCTATGGGGCGTGATTTTACTTTTAACTTATTTATATTTTTATATTAATTGCCATTTGTGCTGGTAACTGTACAAATAAATCATTTTCACTTTTGCTTAGATAATCTGGATATCAGACAGACTTGCGCTCAGTTTGTCGTATTGGTCGTTTAAGCTGGGTACAGATTATTTGCAACACAACATGTAAGGTAAAACCAAGCGCGGTCATATTAACAGTAAAATAAGTTGAGCATATTAGAATTTATTAAATAAGTTGAGCAGATTAGAATTTATTCAATAAGTTGAGCATATTAGAATTTATTAAATAAGTTGAGCATATTAAAATTTATTAAATAATCTGAGCATGTAGGGAACGAGATATTGTGTTCCGCCTACGAAAAGGGAGGATGCTCCTACCAGGCGGAGTCTTGTGCCTGGCGGGCCACTGCCCAACGGTTGATGTTGGGAACTTGTATATATACTATCTGCGTGTCAAACTTTGATACCGCGATGCAGGATAGTTCACATGTGGCGCGATAGATGCCGCCACAAGCATATTAGAATTTATTAAATAAGTTGAGCATATTAGAATTTATTGCACCTTTTTTTTGTAAATTATCTATTTTTATGAGGTTTGTCAATTTGACGTGTACGGTTTTGAGGGAGGTCATGACCCCTACGACCCCCCCGGCCTCGGACCGCCTCTAGGTAACACGCATTGCAATATTTTTAATACATTTTAATGAGGTCGTGCGCGCAGTGCGCCCACGAACACTTTAAAGTGTATGGAAAATGTTGCAGCTGGATTAGCACCTGGGGGGCTAATAATGTGGTGAATTAACATAATATTAACAATTTAACATAACATCACGCCTGTATTCCCCGAAGGGTTGGGCAGAAGTGTATAGTAACACTCTCATTTCGCCGTTATGTGTAAGTCCCATGTAATAGGGGGCGAGCTAATTACATTATTTTGATTTTTTTTGTTTTTTTTTTGGTACCGCATGGTAAATGTAAGTAGACTGCATAATATATCCAGTCTGCAGTTGTTACGTAGTTGCACTGACTGCATCTTATCTACTTTCAAATAATTGCATTTGACAGTTGCAGTTGTGGTCAGGAGTCCCTCTGGGTCCTTACAAATCCATTTCTTATATGACCTTTTAGTTATACATAAGATAATCATGAAAAGAAGGACCGGCTTATTTGATACACGGGAATCACATTGCATAATTCCAGCTTCATTATCCAAAAACTCATAATCACCTAAATTTTCCGTTTATTCTTCAGGGATTGCAATTGGAAATCTTTCTTCCGTTTCACCCGGCCCGAGGCAAATATCGTTATTGAAAAGTTTGGCGAGTTCTGCACGGGAATCGCATTTGCGCGGGAACGGATGTAGTGGAGATTGTGGCTTTTATGTCACACGGTACGGCAGCGGGGCGACCACGATTTGATTGAGCAATATCCATTCAAGTCTCTTCCCTTACGTGAGTGGTTTCTTTCTATTGCTAGGATCTTCTATGACTGGAGCAACTGACGCCTAGTGATGACGCGCGTGATAATAAGTGCAAAATAAGTCAGTTAATTTTACCTCTTGTAGCATTTGCCTAGTTAAGAGGGGTTGTTTTCTTCTCCCGTCCCAGCTCGCATAGATTTTTTTTGGGAATCCTTGGAAACGGTATTCCTAACTTTAAAAACGTAAACCAAGTCTCCTGTATTATTGGCTATTTTTAATATTTATAGTACTTTTCCTCCATGACCATGTACTTTGGAGCACCCGCAGTGGCGTGCATTGCATATATGCAATTAAGCACGTGAAGATTTGTGTCTGTAAACGCACCCACGATACAAAAAAAATCCTAGTGTGAGGCAATGTTTTATTAACAAAAAAAATAATTAAAAAAAGCAGTGCCTACCTCATAAGATTTAATTAACTACTCCATCTTTAACTATTACTATAAATAAAATAAGCGTGTATGGCTATGATTTCTTTTGGTCAGAATCGTATTGAAATGGCCTTAAGCGTACAATTGAAAGGCGACATCGCTAGTGCCTGCCTACCTAGTCCGAAAACCAATGCGAGCACCCGATATAATATCCTCGGTAATATCGTATTGTATAAAAGCCGCTGGCCAGTGTATCGAGCGTGCGGATTAAGTTTTAATCGGCGGGTGTTGTACGGCAATCGAGACTGCAGCCAAACGTACTTACTGAACTATGATAAACTCGTTCTGTGATCTATTTGTGCAGCCGGAAGTTACTTTACGAGTATTTGTCGCAACAATTTTTATTGTATTTTAGGATTGAATTGGAAATCGTTATTGTTAAATCTATGATAATCGAGTACTATTGAAAATAATTCTGATCTGATTAATCAAATTATTTCGATTTAAAAAAAAAAAAATCCGTAGGTAGGTACTCTTGAATATACACAAACATTGTTTAAATTCCAACGTCGATTAATTCATTCAATAAACACTCTATATTAAATTGACTATAATTTTAAATTCAAAAGTACGAAACATAATTCCAATGTAGGTAAACTACCTACTTTATATTATGTATTACATACACATTACTCTATATATATTTATATATATATTTATTTCATATTTATTGTATATAATATTTATTTATTTGTGTTTTTAGGTTTATTTAAAGTAATAATTTAATGTCTCCTCATTAATTGTTACACTGAGAACTACCTCTCTCTTTTTTTTTCTTACACTTCATGTCCATCCAAAGGTTGTCTGGAAGAAATCGCCTAGTGCGATAAGACCGCCCATTGTACATCTCTATTTTTATAGTAATGTTTCTTGTTTGTTTTGTGTACAATAAAGAATATTGTATTGTATTGTAGTTTATTTTTTCAAGAGGAGTTTCTTTGCATGGCTAGTACCTATACAACGTGGGTCCGATGAAACCGAATGATTTTAACCATTTATTCCGATGCCTTATTGGGGAAGAAAAAGCAACAATATAGTTTGTCGAATAAAGTTTAATTATCGAGATATTCATTATTTATGAAAATTCACAAGTCGAATAATCTCTAGGGCAAGGATATACAGACCACGGCCCTTCGTCAATATACATGTGGCCTGCCAGCAAATTAAACTCTTTTATACATTTGTATTAAAATACTGCAATATTTTTAAGATTTTTAAATGCCCAATCTTCTTTTTTTTTCAGTAATCTTTATTTCAACATTTTTGATTGTTTCTAATTGTGGTGATCCGCTTTTAGCTCATAGTCTGCCCGAGTGGCCTCCAGTCCAAAGTAAGTCTGCGCATCCCTGGTCCAGGGTAACAAATCCTATGAATGCAACGTGACGTTGCGACTTAAACGCGGAAGCGGAAACTACAAGCTTACTCTCGCTTCGGCAAGTTAGTACCTTGTCATCTTTTCTTCCTTGAAGTGAGAAGTTTTCTTTTATACTCACACGACAATTTAAATGTTACCAGCTCGACTTAAGGTATTGTTTACAAGAAAGTACTAAAGTTAGTTGATTTATTTTGTTCCGAAAATAAAAATAATAAAACTAACTGAATTGAACTTATCGACGCTCGGCAGTGAAAACCTCGTAAATCTAATTTTCTTCAAAAGCGTTTTATTTGTTCTTTAGATTGATAAACTCGTCATACGCGTACTAATTCAACAAATTTTCAATTCAAATACTTCTAAGCTATCTATGACGTATAATGACAAACTTGTATTGACATTTGATCGGCCATGTTTTTTTCAGGAGACATTATTTTTTATCTCTTTAAAAATGTATTTTAGACATACGTGATTTTCACTGCTGACCGACGTTATGTAGCTATAACATTATTGACTCATAATATAATCAGAAAGACGTGGTTAAAATCTTTCAGATACCTCGGGTTTACGGTGTATAGAACATCTAACTATGGGGTGTAGCGGAATATCAGTATTTTACACGGATAAGGCATAGAACCCTAAATTATGTAATGCTTGGTCCATTGTGGATTAATCGGAGTTACATTAACTTAAGCGGCCATTCGTTACTAGGCTGAACTGCTATTGGGAATCCATTCAGCATAGGTAAATTAGGTATCTAGTAACAGATTGCCACCTTATTGCCATTTTGATTGACTGCTATGGCAATCCTAGAAGGCATATTTTTCTATTTGTTACTCTTATGTGAGTTTATTTGTTACATTAACCTGCATTATTCTCAGTCTATTCCTCACACTACTGTAATGGAATCGTAATGAACTATTTTGAAAAGAGTATTCATGTAGTTTCTTGCCGGCTCTTCTCCATAGAACCTACCTTTTGGAACCGTGCACCTAGTTTTGACGTTTTAAAAGTGCCCGGTCTATTTGAAATAAAAAACTTTGACTTTAACTTTGATATATCTACCAGCAGTACTAGGATTTAACATAACATAACATCACGCTGGTATTCCCCAAAGGGGTTCGGCAGAGATATTTTTTGTACACCCTCGTTTCGCCGTTATGTTTAAGCCCCATGTAATAGGGGTCGAGCCTATTGCCAAAAACCGGGCACAAATCCAAACGGAAAAACCCCATAACACTGCCCGACTTAAGGATCGAACCCAAGACCTCAAGATCAGTAGTCACACCTGCCACCACTAGACCAGCGAGGCAGTTAGAGCGAGTACCTACTAGGATTTATTAAAGTTTTTAATGTTCTGCCTAGCCTTTTCCCAACTATTTTGAGGTCAGCTTCCAGTCTAACCAGATGCGGCTGAATACCAGTATTTTATATGGAGCGACTGCCATCAGACCTCCGCAACCCAGTTACGGGGCGATGCCGATACCCTAAGATTAAACCGTTTGTCATACTTTCGGGCTTCTGACTACCTGTATCGACTGTCATAGGTATCCGTATGACACCCGGTACCGGTACCGGTGGTTTAACGTGCTCTCCGAGGCATGGAGGGGTCTCAATGTGTAACGAACGTTCACCCATCCACGGACCGACCGCGGCGAGCGCAGCTTAACCATGCAAATCGTATGATCCGCGCGGTGGGTGATTAGTCATGAGCCTTATTAAAGTTTTTACGAGTAATATGTGTAATAATGACGAAATAATCGCCTGTTGACACTAACGTTTTATACTTCGCAAATAAATGTAAATAAATCTGTCCATCCTCGATTTAGAACTTCGTTCATTTTGCCGTGGAAAATCGATGGACAAAAAAAACATAGAAAGAGTTCATTTGTACGTACGAGAGGGCACCGGCACCATGGAGAGCCCCGGGCGGTCACAATTAACACAAAGGAAGTACTTTTTCTCTTTTTTTCGTTCCAGTTTAGAACAAAATTAATGACTCTTTCTATGTGTATTGTAAATACTTTTTTATTTTCGAGTACATTAGTGAGGTACAGTCGGTTTCTGAACGGCTGTTCAACGTATAAATGTACTATACCTTGTCTATTTTATTAATTTAGTATAGTCCCGTCCATATGGCACTATGCCTATTGGCTGTTACCCATTCATACAATATTGCATTGGATTTATTAAATATTTTTCTTAAACATTTCACTGCAGGTTTCCTCACGATGTTTTCCTTTATCATTAAAGCATGTGATCCGCATATGAATCCAAAAAGTCAGAGATGCGGTCTGTTATTCATCCCATCGGCCAGGCAGGCCATCTGGCAGAAGGGTCTGAGTCCCAACTCAGACCCTTCTGCATGGAAGGTAAGCGTTCAACCGCTGGCTATCGCTGCTTTTTCATTGTGTACTACGCTTCTGGACTTGATTCGCTTCAATTTCGTATGGTTTGCTATATGGATTTATTAGTCCACTAACTGTCTCGTTGGTTTAGTAGTGGCAAGCGCGACTGCTGTTCCTGAGGTCCCAAGTTCGATCCCCAGGTCGAGCAAAGTGTTATAGGGATTGTGGAATTCCTCAGCAGCAGCCCGGAGTTTAGATTTGTGCCCGGTTGATAGCAATAGGCTCGCCACCTATTACATGGGACTTAAACATAACGGCGAAATGTGGGTGTTACTATACACCTCTGTCCAACCCTTCGGAGAATACAGGCATGATGTTATGTTATGTTAGTCCACTTATTGCCAAGCGCGCTGGCACTTACCTGTTTTGACAAGTTCACCCCCGTCAGTTTCACAGATATTGCCCTCTGGATTTAACCTACATTTTCCTTGTAGTATTCTAAAACATATTACTTACAACGTTCAATACCTAGAGCTAGAAGTGGGGTACGCCATTAGTTGAAACACAAAAGGTGAACGAAAACCTCTCTCTTCAACATAAGCTCTATCTTCAGAAACGCTACTCGTACGTATTACAGGGAATGTAAGAAATTGATTTTATAACAGAAAATATCGACTGTATAGAATGAAAACGAATACTTTTCGAGAATACGTACATGCTGTCTTACGGGCTCATGGATAAATATTCCCATAATCATCCTACCTTTCAATCATCCAAAATAAAACCTTAACCCGTTGCAATAAGAACCAAAAAAAGTGCACCTAACAATTTGTCAAAGACTAAGCCCAAAGAAGTTGGTGATTCATTGTAAAATGACCCTTCTAGCACGGTAATAAGGGCGTTCTATTAGCCAGCATTGTTACTGTGGGTTAGCCACGTGTCCCTATTGTAGTATATTATTTGTATTGATAGTTTTCAACTAAGTATCTTCTTGTATCGCGCGGTTGATATTCAAGATGCGTAGAAAGGGATGGCGGTATTTTTATATATATGTTTACTATTATATATTATGTTTTGTCACGTACTTTTTTAATGCGGGTTAGCAGTACTGTATGAGTTGGGTTTCGGGGGCAATATAGTATGATTGGTGGTTGGCTCGGTAATAAATTGACCGCTACATCATTTCTCGTGGCTGTAGTAAAAGGTCAGTCAGGAATTGTGTCATTGTCAACAACTATAAGAGGGATATATATTGTTTTTTAATATGCGCTAATTTGGTCGCCTTTGACCCTAGTCGCACCAGATTAAACCGTTTAACATAAAATCTCTTTTTAGGTACCTTTATTCTTTTTTAAATAACATAACATCACGCGTTGTATTCCCAGAAAGATTCGGCAGAGGTATTTTAGTACACGCTCTTTTAGTCAGTTATGTTTAAGTCGGTATCCTGCCTTTTCGCCGAAAACTGTTTGGCAGATTATCACTTGCCAACCAACGTTTCGCTGATGTTTCACTTTGACAACTAACGATTAGCAAATTTTTGTATGACAACGTTTCATTTGGTAGAATTATTGTTAGATTATTATAATGACACAAAACGTTTGGGACATTTATCATTTGTCAAACATTTCACTAGGCCACATTACGATAGATTAGGTTAGAGTATGACAAACAACGCACGAGCCGAGCGAGCGAAGCGAGCGTGCCGCAGCGGCGGCCGGCGATGTGCCAGAAACGAATCGCTTTTGTAAAAGGAAACAGGTTAGGTCACATCTTATACCTTTAAACGAGCAATTCTTGTATATATATATAATCTGAATCTCGGAAACGGCTCCAACGATTTTCATGAAATTTAGTATGCAGGGGGTTTCGGGGGCGATAAACCGATCTAGCTAGGTTTCATTTAAAAAAATGTCGTTTTATCCGTGTTTTTAGGCAATGAAAAGCGGCTACAATATCATTAGAATACGAAAGTAAATTTCGCCTCCGTTAACAATGTTATAACAGCTTAGGTGGGAAATCGGGCGGTCACGAAAACCTGAAAACCCTGGTTCGAGTCCTGCTGATTATTTTTTTCCTTTTTTTTAAGTTCCTTCTTTTTTTTACAAGCTTTTATAATTTATTTTTCTTTTTATACGCTTTTATTTAACTTGCAATGTTTGTATGTATGTATGTTCGGTTGAAATCTTGCAACTGAATTTTGAATCACTTCCTCTTATCCTAAGGAGTTGAATTTAAAAATGTTGGTTCATTTCCGATGACAATACATTTTTTTGGTAAGCATGACCTGAATCGACATCCAGGATTAGCTCCAGATAAAGGAACTCTTCAACGCTCAACAGCACAGACACGAAATGTTGTGTACGCATTGTATTATGATAGCCGGTTTTAAGTTTTACCGTGACATGGTTGCTGCACTCAGGGTTTGGTCCTGACTAGGGAACTCTTCAATGGTTAGCAGCACAGACACGAATTTTGGGTACGCATTTTATTGTGATAGCTGGTTTTAAGTTTTGCCGTGACATGGTTGCTGCACTCAGGGTTGGGTCCTGACTAGGGAACTCCTCAATGTTCAGCAGCACAGACACGAAATTTTGTGTACGCGTTTTTACTATGATAGCCGGTTTTAAGTTTTACCGTGACATGGTTGCTGCTCTCAGGGTTTGGTCCTGACTAGGGAACTCCTCAATGTTTAGCAGCACAGACACGAAATTTTGTGTAAGCGTTTTATTATTATAGCCGGTTTTACGTTTTACCGTGACATGGTTGCTGCTCTCAGGGTTGGGTCCTGACTAGGAAACTCTTCAATGTTTAGCAGCACAGACACGAAATTTAGTGTACGCGTTTTATTATGATAGCCGGTTTTAAGTTTTACCGTGACATGGTTGCTGCACTCAGGATTGGGTCCTGACTAGAGAACTCCTCAATGGTAAGCAGTACAGACATGAAATGTTGTATAAGCGTTCAATTATGAAAGACCGTTCTAAATTTCAACATGATATACCGACTAAAAAATAAATAAATGAATAGTACAAAAAACATTTTTAAAAACAAGCTTTTATTTAAATGGTCTAAAAAGAAGAAAATAAATTTTAAATTAAATCTATCCCATCAATTTATTACATTATACAACTAATTTATTTAAATATTATAAAAGCTTGTCGGGAGATACTAAATAAACAAGAATGCAATATGTATCTACAATAACTAATAAATGTAAAGTGTAGTAATTCTAAGAAAAAATGTACCTATGTACTTCATAAAATTGTATTTCTCGCGACAAACTTTTATATTGTTTTAATAAATTAGTTGTATAATGTAATAAATTGATGGGATCGATTTAATTTAAAGTTTATTTTCTTCTTTTTAGACCATTTAATTCCTTTTTTTTTCTAACCAAAAAACAAGATTTACCAAAAAAAAAACCGAGCTAAGCTCGGTCATCCAGGTACTTAAAGATAAAGTAAAAAAAAATTAAGACATTCTGCTACTTGAAAGTTGGCATTTAAAAAAATGTAATTATGAAAAGCAGACCTAACGTAAAGTTGGTAACTGTGAGGTTGGGAAATAAAACTAAATTATATGATAAGTTGGCAAATGATTATTCGGCGAAATAAAATTCTGCGAAACTTTAATTGGCAAGTGAAAATCTGGCAAACAATTTTCGGCGAAAGGGCAGAGAACCGTTTAAGTCCCATAGAGGGCGAGCCTATTTCCACTAACCGGGCACAAATCCAGACTCCGGACTACTGAGAAATTCCTTATGGAAAAACACTGAGTGCGCGACCTGGGAATCGAACCCAGGACCCCATACTCAGCAGTGGCGCTTGCGACCACTAGATCAACAAGGCTATCTTCTTTACATAGTATAAAACAACACAAACAACAAAGTCGCTTCCGCTGTCTGTACGCTTAGATCTTTTATACTACGCAACGGATTTTAATGCAGCTTTCAGCAATAGATAGAGTGATTCAAAAGGAAGGTTCAAATGCCCCCATTAGTATCTACATTACACCCGTGCGAAGCCGGGGCGGGTCGCTAGTTAAATATAATTTACAATTATTATTATTCGGTCACCGTTCGTATTACTGGATATATGCTCAATTGATTGTTTTCATGTAGTAACTAAGTAGTACCAACATTACGGTTAACTCAGTCGCGTAATACGGTTGCAGTGTACTGTTCTGAGTTATTATGCGGCTAATATCTCGTTAATTAATGACTGTGTTCGGTTCTAGTTACCGTGTCAATGAATAATGAATGTATATGAGAGAGATATGCTTAAACATTGATTTCCATTTTAATAATCTACTGTTACTTAGGAAACAGATAGAAATAATAAAGTTTGCAGTTCGTCTAGTAGTGACAAGCACAACTGCTGATCGTAAGGTCTTGGGTTCGATCCCCAAGTCGGGCAAAGTGTTATTGGGTTTTTCGGTTTCTATTTGTGCCTGATGGCAATAGGCTCGCCCGCTATTACATGGAACTAAAACATAACGGCGAAATGAGGGTGTTACTAAACTCCTCTGCCTAACCCTTCGGAGAATACAGGCGTGATATTATGCTATGTAATTATAGCAATAGTAATAATATTGACGAAATATTTTTGACTTCGAAGGTACTGTGTATTGTAGATTTTGTAATTTTTTTCGTATATTTTTAAATTGATTACGTACCTTACCGAATGTTCAGTAAATCAACAAATTCTGTTTTAGTTCCACTTTTTATAATTGCAGAAATTTACCCCACTTGTCCAACTCACATTCACAAGTAATATCTTATAGCACAACACTTCATGATATCTATACGCAGTAGAGACCGACATTTCCTGTGCAGATTTTAAGATCTTTAGTTATTTTTGGCTCATTTAATTTTTAATTATATTGGCTCTCAACTTCTGCTTCACAATGTGGCAGTTTTGATAAGTTGTATACACTTTGTTGCACTGTAGGCTATTCATCGTGTCTACACAGAACCAGGGGTCGGCCTGTAACGTCTCGCCTGCCCGGCCTCTTCCTGTAGCTGACATTGAAAATTGAATTTTGGTGAAAATGTTGGAACTTCGGTGATATGCTTCCCTGGTATGTTATTTCATCTAGAGAGGCAAGAATGGGTTGTGTGGTGGGGTTGCTTATTGCATTTAAATGATAAGAACGATTAAAAACATGAAGATTATTATATCAGTTAAAGATTATAACTGTGTTCTACAGGTATCTTACTGCTACTATAGGGACACTGCTGACGCATTCGTTTTGTATAAGGCGTACGATTGTATTAGCGCGGCACAACGTTAGGTCGATAGTACCTAGGTAGTTTATAATAAATATGTATTTGAAAGTTGGTACCAGTAAAGTTACATTATAACAAGTTGACCATCATTTAAAATCACCCCAAAACTATTAATTGGCTACTATTTTGTCTCATGGTTGACGTAAGAAGCTAAGTGGATCCCAAGGGGATGCTATGTAGAGAAAGAAAGTGTAAGGACGTATAAGACTTGATATGATTACAAGCGACAATCATGTAAATTAGCTTCAGTATTTATCTGGGGTGCATTAAAAAAGCCTACGAATGACGATACTCAAGTACGTCCAGCGTACTCTGTGCAGTCAGCCTCGCTACCAACCTTACTGACTGGCTAATCTTTTTACAAAGTCATGAGCTATTCTTGTAATAGCTCGTGACGACACGAGAGAGAGACAGAGTGTATTTAAACACTTAAAAATAACAAAACTTCACGCCTTGTATTCCCGAAGGGTTCGGCAGAGTTTATTGCCATTAACCGGGCACCATTCCAGATTTCGGGCTGCTATTGAGAAATTCCTAAAGGAAAAAACCTAATAACAATTTTCCCAACTTGGAGATTGAACCCAGGACCCTATGCTCAGCAGTCGCGCTTGCGACCACTAGACCAACAAGGCAGTCAGCACTGAGACGTGAAGTTTTAAAAATATTCTGCATAAAATAGAAAAGCATTAAAATTAACCAAGAAACGCAGTCACTAAAATAATATTACAGAAAATTATGTGAAAGTTTTCAACCGAACTAACGACTATCACTTTAAAATTACTAGCGAGAAAACTCAAAGTAAGTTAGGAAAACGTTTCCTTAGTTAATTAGCGGCTCCGATAATTACATTAGCAGCTGCAGAAGATGCTGCGTCTCGCGAGATGGCGCCGCCGCGCCGTCAGTTGACTCAAGTTTAATGGTTTGACTTAACTGCGCAGTTAAGTTTATTCCAAGTTAATTTTTAATGCTGAAGGAAAATGAGAAAATTATGGGAAGCATGGTGTTACAAAGCGTTATTTAACTTTTCTTTCGTTTCATGTGGATTGAATCGATGAATATTAAAAAGGATACTTTTGATCCTTCGAGCCAACCAACTTTTTGAGTGGTTGTTTGTTTTTGTGTACCGTAGAATCGATTTTAATCAAACATTTGCCTCGCCTCTGATTTTCCGTGGAGTAAATGACTTAGCAAAACAAAAACAAAATTCGTCAAGTGAGACGGTTAGAATTATTAAAGTCAGTTTTATTGCTAATAAAAATAAAAGTATTTTTAATCCCCGAAGCGTTAAGCATAGGGTTGCCATCTGTCCGGGTTTCCCCGGATTTGTCCTAGTTTAGAGGGCATCCGGTGAGCATCCGGGCGGGGCTTCATTTGTAGCCGGGTATATAAATTTAAAGTCTTGGGCCGCCCGCGTATCATTTGTGTGTCGTGTTTTTTATTACACTGACTATGTTTAAAAAATCCTGTTGACATGTCCGGGTTCTGGGCTCTAAAATCCGGGGCTTTCTCGCATCTTGCCCTGGTTGCCAAATTTTAGAGATGGAAACCCTAGTTAAGCAGAGGTTTTCTCCTATTACAGGAGTCACCTACGCTTTAGCCTCTTGTATTAAGTCCCATGTAATAGGTGGTGAGCCTATTACCATTTTCGGGCACATGGTACCAGGTACGTCGCCTCTTACGACTCCCTTGTCAAGCGACGTAAGGAAATTATATTCTTAGAACTATTTTTATTTCTGTTCTTTATAATTCTTCTAGGGATATGTGGCTAATTACCAATCGCGCGGATCATACGATTTGCGAGGTTAAGGTGCACTTGCCGCGGTCGGTACCTGTATGGGTGGCCGTTCGTTACACATCGAGACCCCTCCGTGCTTCGGAGAGCACGTTAAACAGTCAGTCACGGGTGTCATAGGAATACCTATGATAGTCGTTATGGGTAGTCAGAAGCCCGGGTGTCTGACAAGCGGTCTAACCTTAGAGTATCGGCATTGCCCGGTAACTGGGTGGCGGAGGTCTGATGGCAGTCGCTCCGTGTAAAATACTGGTATTCAACCGCATCTGGTTGGACTGGAAGCTGACTCCAACATAGTTGGGAAAAGGCTACGCAGACATATAATTCTTCTCTCAGTATTTCTCTAAACGATTTGGTAGACAATCTTTACCCACCCTAGATGTGATTTCAAAACTGCATAGATCACACGATAAGCTCCGTAGAAACTAAGCCACCAGGTATTCAAATCAGAAAAACACGGTTCGATACTTGAATGGGATTGAAAAGGGCGGATTTGCTATTTGCTTGTCGCTCACAGAGCCTATGCGTGAGCGAGATGGAAATAATGACAACAATTCGAAGTGCCTGAACTGCTTCGTTAGTCTAGTGGTGGTAAGCGCGACTTATGATCATGAGGTCCTGGGTTCGATCCCCAGGTCGGGCAAAGTGTTATTGGGTTTTCCAGTGTGGAAATCCTCAGTAGCAGCTCGGAGTTTGGATTAGTGCCCGGTTGATGGCAATACGCTCAACCCCAATTACATGGGACTTAAACGTAATGGCGAAATGAGGGTGTTACTAAACACCTCTGCCCAACCCTTCGGGGAGTACGTGAAGTTATGTCTAATTTCAATCCCATTTCTTATGTAATCGGTTTGTACGTAACAACGTACCTATAGTGCAGGCTGTGTTGAACGGTTCAGATTTGCCTACATTATACTTAGTCCGAAGGCTCGCTTTGAGATGGTAATGCGCGGATTCGTCACTTTCACAATGTTGTATGAAGAGCCGACAGGTTTGTTTATTTTGTATAAAATGGATTTGCTCGCTATCTTTACTTAGATTTATCTTTTTGGGAGGAATAGTTTCGAATAGTGAATGTATAACAGCAGTTCAAATGTTAATATGAAATAACATAACATCACGCCTGTATTCCCCGAAAGGTTGGGCAGAGGCGTATTGTAACACCCTCATTTCGCTGTTATGTGGGGCGAGGCTACTGCCATCAACCGGGCACAAATCCAAACTCCGGGCTGCTAATGAGGGATTCCAGACGGAAAACCCCAATAACACTGCCCGACCTGGGGATCGAACCCAGGACCTCACGATCAGCAGTCGCGCTTGCCACCACTAGACCAACAAGGTAGAGACAAATTAGAAAAATCTCATGTGCACGTAATTTCAGTGGTACCTATACCCATTAAACTGGTATATAATAATGCGGCTTGATAACGATAGATATAAGTATGATGGTAGTACTTCCCTGAACTAACTCTTTCACAAGAAGTTTTACTAATAAAAAGTTTTATAACAAGCAACTTAGGTATTATTCGCGTTATATACTTACATACATACATAAACTCACGCCTTTTTCCCATGGGGGTAGGCAGAAACTATAGAACGCCACATGCTACGACCCTTACATACCCCTTTCGCTTCATCCACATTCATACATCTATCGTTATATACTTGTCGGAGAATTAATCATTTAGAAAATAAAGGAGGGTAGTCATCAAGATGAATCAACGTATCCGACGTTATAAAAACAGTGGTCATTCGACGGAGCGGGGCATTCCATATGGAACAGTCGAAAAAGTCTGACATTTTATATCTGACTAGCTTATCCTTATTTTCTGATCTTGTGTAAATTGTTATATTGTGATATATTTTGAACTAGCTTCTGTAACTAACCACTAACCGAAATACAAGTGCTCTCAGTGGTGGAGAGTCTATGTTGGTTTTATTTACGTGGGTGCTTTACCTTCTGATAAGCAGACACTGGTCTAAACTGTAACGCTTTTTTTTTTTCTTTTTTTTTCGTGGGGAAATCCTCATGGACTATCCCCCGTCTGGGGAGGACGGGGGGGTGTGCCGGACTTTTACCGGCTAAAACCCCACGGTGTCCCTCCTTCTGACCTAAGGCCGGGGTCACGGGATTCGCTGTTGCATGCACCGCGACCCCGGCTGGTCTCGGTCCACCAGCTTCTTCTGGTGGACCTCTCCTGTGGTGGGACAGTTGCTCCACTGCCCCACATCCTTCCGAGAGGCGCGCGCGGAACACGGCGCGCCATCCTCCCTGGGCCCGTTACTGGTCGGGCGACGGGTTCCCCAACCCGCCGCCCGCAGGACACTCACTAGGGTGGCCGGAGATCGTCACGCGCCCTCCGGCGCCCGGTGCGTCTAGCTCGAGAAGGGAGAGAAGAAGCGGCCTCCCTCTCCCTCTCCGCTACCTCCTTGGTCGCCATCACCTCCTCGCAAAAAGAGGCGATGGCTTCGAAACTGTAACGCTAAACTCAATTCTATCAAATTCTATTAACGGTGTCTCTGCGACATACTTTATTTTCCTCTATCGAACGTCGTTCCGTTTATAACCAAATTATTATTATTATTATTTAACTATTGATTAAATAACAAAGTTCAAAGTTATTAACATGGTCATTAAATCTCAAAGCTCAACCTTTCAAAATGTCAAAGCTAACCTTTTTTTAACCTTAACATTTAGATCAGTTTCCTAGCGAACAGAGAATATTACGTTTCAGCCGTCCATGTTGCTACAAAAACAAAATTTAGTACAGATCTCATCTAACGATAAAGATTATCTCTATCTTTCTCAAACGACTAAGACTGATTTTGATAGAGTTCTCTTGGGCCTTTTTAATCAGTAATTTTATTATACTTCCCTCGTGTCCTCTGTCACCGAGTCAAATAAACGTTTGAAGTTTATTATGTAATTCAAATATTTTATAGGAATACAAATATTTGAGTTATATTATTATATATTATATTTGGTACAGCTATCTCACCGATTGAAGAGAGGCCAGGGGGCCTCGTGGCTAATTACCAACCGCGTACATCTTACGATTTGCGAGGTTAAGCTGCGGTTGCCGCGGTCAGTCCGTCGATGGGTAACCGCTCTTTACTCATCGAGACCCCTTTCGTGGTTCGGGGAACACGTTAAACAGTTGGTCACGGTTATCATACGCATACTTATGACAGTCGTCACGGGAAGTCAGAAACCCGAAAGTCTGACCACTAGTCCAACCTTAGGATACCGGCATTGCCCAGTACTGGGTTGCGGAGGTCTGATGGCGGTCGCTCCGTGTAAAATACTGGTATTCAGCCGCATCTGGTTAGACTGGAAGCTGACCACAACATAGTTAGGAAAAAGATAGGCAGAACAAATCCCACCGATTGAAAAAAAAAATCTTTTGTAAGCCAAAAGCAGGTCCAACTTCTTCTTTTCGTATCGACGGTACTTCATGATGTATAAATTATAATGCTTGTAGGTGGCCACATTAATTGCAGCTTCGGTGGCACTCTTCAGATCATCTAAGGTGCAGGTGGACGGACATTTGGGACACTCCAGCAAGGTTCAACTATAATCGTAGAACTTAGCAAGCAATGCTTTACCTTACTGCGAATAAGAGGTAACCGGAATGTAACATTAAATGAATCAGCATTTAAAACAAATATATCAAGAACAGTCGCCGACAGTATCAGCTAGTAGAACCCATTTGGGGAAAGAATCAATCCATTAGAACGGGCGAGGCGACACCGCGGTATCCGCGCACCGATCTTAATGTCCCGCCGTAGTGATGGGCGACGTGCAACTGGCTTTTGAAGTCGTTCGGGCTTGTAATTGGGTGCTGATCGATTAACAGATTTTTGTGGTTTGGTTTTATAATTTTAGGTGGCTTACAGCATCGCACGTAGAATGTTAATTATGATGTCATGTTTTGACGACTAGGATAATTATAAATCAGTTACAATTGTAACCATTTATATTAAACCACTTAATAAATTTATAATAAGCTTGTACGTTGAAAATGAATGATAATTATCACTGACGACACGTTTGGTGCAGTGGCTAAGCGATTGGCTTCTGCGCTGCGGGTCGTGGGTTCGATTCCCGCACGGAACAAATATTTGTATGGCCTACAGATAGTTGTTCCGGGTCTGGGTGTTTGTGCATGTGAAGATTTGTGTCTGTAAACGCATCCACGATACAGGAGAAATCCTAGTGTGGGGCAACGTTTTTTTAAAAGAAAAGAAAAATAAAAGTTATACATGGTAAAACATAGTGTACATGGTACAACTTTATTCAGCGTTTTTTAGTAAGGGAATAAGATTTTTACCATATTTAAACCAGCGTTAAAATTTTATTATCTGTAACGCCTCGCCATATGCCACCCGAGCCACGACAGGAAGATGCGTCAAACTTATTACGTCAAGCCTGCAGTTGATTGGTGGTGACGTCACAACCAGCTTACCATCGCCATATCGCCTGATTTAGGGTGGGGGATTATGATTATATAGTCTGGGGAGCTCATTTTATGGTTGATTCTGTCAGTACACTAGAGTATAAGCGAAAACTTTGTCTGATTATTGACATAAATAAATAGTGTATAATCAGCTCCCTGAGTGTTTCCATTCGTTTGTTTCAAATCCACCGTTATGTGGCTAATATTTTAGTCTTATTTTTATATTAATTTCTTGGCAAATTTTACCCCGTGTTGGGACGGGTTAGAATATAAAACTTTCTCACCGCACACAATAGACGCGTGATTTAAGATTTAACAAAACCCGGCATTCTTGGTGGTAGGATCTATACGGTCCGCCTGGCTAGCTACCACCCTCAAATTAAAGTCCGGCGCCAAGCAGTATACTGTGTTCCGTCGCGTGTATGTGAGAGCCAGAGTAGTATAGGAGAATCCTTCCTTGTATTCGTGTGCTCCATCTTAAACCCTGTCTGCGCTTACCATCAGGTGAGACTAGGGCCAAACGCGACCAAGTCAAGAATGAAAGAAAAAAAATTACAATACTTCAAATAATATTAGGTCCTGTATCTGTATTATTCGTTAAATATTAAACGAACCTACCTTGTAGTAACCGAGAAATGCAATATTAATTTCATAATTGCTAATCGACTTACAAGTCAAACTCGCTACAGTCTCTCACTAAAAACATTTCGCGTTCTATCGGACAAGTTCGTTCGATGACGTACGATCTCCGACCGTCCGCGAATATTGGCATTCCAAATTTAAAATTGATTTTCACGTTGTGCGCTGTTAATTGGCATCGCGATGATTAGTGTTGAAACACTTGATCGATTTTTAACCGACTTTCAAAAAAAGGAGGAGGTTCTCAATTCAACTGTATGTTTTTTTTCAGTATGTTTGTTCCGCGATATCTTTGCTAATTGTGAACCGATTTTAATGATTCTTTTTTTGTTTGAAAGAAAATTCTTTCGAGATGGTCCCATTTAAATTTGATGAAGATCTGATGAAGAACTTCGGAGGTAGACAATTTGAAGTCAGTTTTATTTTTGTTAAAAAGTTTTTATTTGTCGACAGATTGGTTGATCGGTAAAAAGGGTTATGTCTAGTACATTGGTGTACATTTTTTATCATATATATCTATACTCACGCCTGTAATCCCTGAAGGGGCAAGCAGAGGAGTTCTTTTATTACAGAAATCTGTACATTAATATTTCGCCCCTTGAATTAAGTCCCATGTAATGGTGGCGAGCCTATTGCCATTTTTCGGGCACAATTATAGACTGTAGGTGATGCGATTGAAATCTTAGTGGATAATAAATGGAATCTACCATTAAAGGCATCATGAACGTCGACTACTGAAAATGGTATGTAGCCCTTATCTACACCGATAAAAATATAATAACTTAGTGCCTTAGTGTTACTAAGGCCTTATTCTTCCGATCATAAACAACTAACTGTCAAGACACATGTCTTACGAATTTCGACAACAAAATATTAGAAAATTGAACAAAGCCACGGACGAATACCAATATCAGACTAACAGTTTGATTTATCCTAGCGAATAAAGGTAGATAGGAGAGGACTCTTAGTTCAGAATCACACTGTTCAGATAAAACATTTATATTTAGTTTTCTGAACGAAATTGAAAGGTGGAGTACTTAATCATGTCTCAATGATTCACTCGCTGATACCATCGTATTGAATATACTTATCGGGGATGCAGAGGGATTTTTATCCGAAATATCATCGGTGTCCGCCGTGTTGCACGTGGTCGAGTAGAATCAGTGCGCACACCCGGCGCGGTCGAACTCTGGATGTCAAATGTGTCGTGTGTCACTCTAGTCTCACCTCGGCATCTGACAGATGTTGAACGTCACATGTGACAGTTCATTTGACAAACCCGGCTAGAACCACTGACTCAATGACAGCTGTTATCGATTTGATTATTCGACCAAAGCATCTCAAACACCAATAGATGGCGCCACTAGTTCGTAAACAAGTCGTTTACTTCACTTCTCCGACATATTTATCTTCATTAGAGTGATAAGTAGCAGTAGAGGTCCTTGTGAAAGAGTTCGTCCGGGGAAGTACTACCACCGTTACTATTCCTGTCTTCAAGTAGCATTGCTGTGTTCTGGTTACATCAGGTGCCGTTGGCTTGTTTAACAACCTTATACATAAAAAAATTAATTAATATCAGCTTGTGATTATCCTACGGAGGGGCTCGTGGCTAAATAACAACCGCGCCGATCGTACGATTTGCGAGGTTAAGCTGCGCTTGCCGCGGTCAGTCCGTGGATGGGTGACCATTTGTTACACATCGAGATCCCTCCGTGCCTCGGAGAGCACGTTAAGCCGTCGGTCCCGGGTGTCATACGAATATCTATGACAGTCGTTACGGGTAGTCAGAAGCCCGAAAGTCTGACAAACAGTTTAACCTTAGGACATCGGCATTGCCCAGTAACTGGGTTGCGGAGGTCTGATGGCAGTCGCTCCGTGTAAAATACTGGTATTCAGCCGTATCTGGTTAGACTGAAAGCTGACCCCAAGATAATTGGGAAAAAGGCTAAGAGGAAGTAAGTTGTGATTATCCTACTGAAAGGAGGTATCTTCTCATACAAAAAAGAAAATTAGAATTCATCATCACGTGTGCTCACTTCGTGTTGACAATAGTCTTTAAGTCCAGATTTCACAAAACATAACATCACGCCTTATATTCCCCAAAGGCTGTTACTGAGAAATTCCTAATGGAAAAACACAATAACACTTTGCCCGACCTGGGAATCGCACCCAGGACCCCGTGCTTAGCAGTCGCGCTTGCGACCACTAGACCAACAAGGCAGTCAGTCTAGGTTTCCTTCACCATAAATGTATACTTTATGTGAATAAGAACTATGTGATGCTACAAATAGAATTCGATGTTCCATTTGAAATAAAGATTTATTTATTTTACGACCAAATACATTACGAACTCGAACAATACATTAAAGCTACCCGAGAGGTAGGAGGAGGCATTCTTAGTGTGGGATTACATCGTTCGGATCAGACGTTACTAGAGATTTAGTTACCTAGGAACGGTGCAGAGGTTCATATTTCAGAGGTTCATATTACATTCATATGACACTCGGGACCGACTGTTTAACGTGTTCTCTGAGCCACAGTTTCGATATTCAACGAACGGTAACCCGTCCACAGACTGACCGCGGCAAGCGCAGCTTAACCTCGCAAATCGTATGATCCGCGCGGTTGATAAATAATTAGCAATGAGCCCCTAATGAAAATAAAGAATATGAATATGAAATAATTCTAACTCTGCTTATGCTGTTACTATTTATTAGCCTGATATTATTATTCACATGTATTACAGTATCCTATCTCAGACCGTACACAATATTCTCAGTCAATAACAATTGAAACTAGGACAGCCCTAATATTTCAACCCGCCACAATTACGTACGAGCTACGCGGTTGCTACGCGTGGGCGTAGACGCTACGGGCTACGAGCGTAGTAGCAAACGCGTGGGCGCGTAGCAACGCTGTTATTGTATATTTTGACGGCGTCTAGCAATCAGCTGATGCGTTTGTAACATAGTAACATAACATAATATCACGCCTGTATTCCCTGAAGGGTTGGGCAGAGGTGTACAGTAACACTCTCATTTTGCCTTTATGTTTAAGTCCCATGTAATAGGGGGCGAGCCTACTGCTATCAACCGGGTACAAATTCAATCTTCGGTCTGCTACTGAGGAATTCCGCACGGAAAAATCCAATAACCCTTTGCCCAATTTGGGGATCGAAGCCAGGTCCTCACGATCAGCAGTCGTGCATGTATTATAATAAATTACATAATATACAACTGTGTAGTAAATTGTTTGTGTACATAACATCACGCTTATTGTCTCAAACGGGATAAGCAGAGTTATTATGGATACAGTGGCGACCCCCCCCGGTTGGGTTCCCGCATTGTCGTTGCGGGGGGGCTTAGTAGCCGTGGCATTGAACCCCACGGTTAAGCGAAGAGGAACCCAAGGAGGGGCCGCTCGTCGGGGCTTGGGCCTGGTAGCCCTCGATGTAGCGGCCAAGTAGGTTGCGGTGTCGCTTCGGCGACATCGCAACTGAGGCGGGCCGCGATGTCGTTTGGAACGCATCGCGGCTGAGTGCGGGAGGCCGCGGCGGGAGAGGA
Source organism: Amphipyra berbera (assembly GCA_910594945.2). Lineage (NCBI taxonomy): Eukaryota > Metazoa > Arthropoda > Insecta > Lepidoptera > Noctuidae > Amphipyra > Amphipyra berbera. The sequence continues at coordinate 22,606,208 of OU343122.1, forward strand.
GTGCCGGTATTACGGTGCGCCGTTCTCCCTACCTTCCGCGGCCTTGACGGGGCCGCCACCGTCAGATGGCGGACGCGGTGGGGCCGCAGGGGAAGAGGAGTGGCGGTGTGTACCTGGCTGCCCTTTCTATCCTCTGCGGCCGAAAAGTGGTAGGCGGCGGGGCCACTAATCTGACCCGTCGCAGGGGGACCAGGGGTGCCCAGACACGGGGTAGTCTGGCACCCATGTACTTGTTTGGTCCTCGGGGTGGTCACGGCGTACCATGTGTTCTGGTGCGCCGGTGATGTGGGGTGCCCCCCGCGCCTCTCAGGAGGTCGTGGGGTGGGGCCCTACAGTGGAGAGGTCCACCAGCAATTGGTGGACCAAGACCTGCCGGGGTTGCGGTGCATGCAATAGCGAATCCCGCGACCCCGGCCTTAGGTCAGAAGGAGGGACACCGTGGTGGTTTTAGCCGGTAAAAGTCCGGCACACCCCCCCGTCTGCCCCAGACGGGGGATAGTCCATGAGGATTTCCCCATGTAAAAAAAAAAAAAAGGTACAGTGGCGACCAAAAGTCCATAGGCAATCTCACAAAGCAATAGCTTGACGTTTAGTTAGACTTACGACCTTCTATTTTTAAGAGACACATGCATCATGATTGTACTTCATAATTTCAATTTAAAAGTTCGAGCTAAGATGGCTTAGTGGTTTAGGCGCGTACACGAACATGCTTGAAACAGGGAGACATGCATTCAAATCTCGCGCAGTTTAGACTTTTTGTAAGTTTTTACTCGATTGTAATTATTTGTAAGTAATGGGACAATAATATTCGATTATCTTGTTCGCTTCACATTTCGTAATGGTGCGTCCAGACCTGACGAACGCGCTGCGAATGCGCCGCTCGCGAGCTGCGCGCGTGCATTTCATGTTCGTACAAAGCTACGCGCGCCGCTCGCGCGCGAGCGGCGCGTGCGTCAGCTCTGAACGCACCATAACGTTCGAGAGGTAGATCATAGAAAATTAAATAAAGAATTTAGATTTCTGTGAGGTAGACATAAGTTTTATGAATATTTAACTTGATCGGAATGAACGTTGTCGATTGGTTGTAGTTGTTGGTTAGTGACTGACGTGTGGTTTAATGGATAGCGGTATTGATTTATTCTCAAAATGCAGGCAAATATTAATATTGAGGCAAGGGCGACTACCTATTATTGCGCTGCATAAATGTGGTCTTAATAGAACACAAATATCTGGTGAAACCGGGCTGAATGTGAGTATTATATTTATACAATTCATAACTTAAACTTTCACTTGAAATTTATACCTAAGATTATTTGGAGACATTTATGGATTCATTCTTTTTATTGTTTTTTAAATCCATCATGAGGCCTAAAAGATAAATAAATTAGTGTTTATTATTGGATTTATAAATGCAGTTTTCAATTTATATTGTTATATTAAATAAATATTATTATTTATTATATAAATATTATTATATTATATAAAAATTAAGTCACTTCAGTATTTTGATATAGCTGCTTAATATAACTTTTTGTTTTGTTTTAGAGGAATACTGTAAGTCTTTGGATCAAAAGATATGAGGAAGAGGGAACCCTTGCTAGTCGGCAGCGAAGTGGAAGGCCGTCGCTTATTAGTGAGCTGCAGCGACGACATAAATATGGTGCGCGAGTACGAAACAAATGGTTTCAAACCTACAAGACACTTTGCGGAATTATGTGACACCTCGCTGCAAACTGTTCGCCGCGTCCTCCACGCTGAAGGCTTGCATAACAGAGACCAGCTTAAAAGCCCTTCTGGACGGAAAGACATAAACAAGAACGATTAAGTTTCGCACGGGATTATTTAGATTTTGAGTGGAATACTACCATATTTTCAGATGAAAAGAACCATTAAAAACCCATTGTATGTAGGTGTGGGAAAATTTAAGAGGAACCGAAATATGTGGTAATATTGTAGGGTCCATGCGCAAACGTCTACTTGACTGCATTGAAAATAATGGTGGTTATACAAAATATTAACACCCACTAGATGTTTTCGTTTTAATAATTAGATGCTGTAACTAAATATTTAGTAATATTAACATATCCGTAATTATTTAATGATCTTAAATTGAGGTTTAGTTTCAATCTTCTTTTCGTTAAGAAAATGAACACTTAAGCTATAACCTCAATACACGCATTGTGACGTTACATAAAAAAACATGTTCATAAAGTCTAAATCATATAGGTATTAGCTTTCAATAAACTCTGCTGAATACCGATACTTATAATAAGCGGGTACCCACTATTGTTGATATCAACAATTATATTTGTGTTATTAGAATATTCCTTCCTTCTTATGTTATTATGAATTGACTAAGTGGGTATACAACAAAAAATCTTATGAACGGTTACAAGAGAACTTCTTTTATCTAGGTAGGAATGTGACGTCACAATTCTCATAAAAGTTTGTTAATTATATAAATTAATAAAACGAATAAACATTTTTGTTATCATTTAGCACGACTTTTATTTCCACCTTCCTACACCAAAAAAAGATAAATTGAATATATAAATTATAATCACATGAATGAAATAATAATACAATAACTAACATCATAAATAAACATCAATAACGAATAAGTTTTTACTTAAAATTTAAAAATCTTATTATTGTTTCAAAGAACGAAAAATAACTTTCTAGTGATATTAAGATTCGAACTCAGACCTCATTCATAGTAAATCCATCGCTTGGTCCAAAGAGCTGCCATCACATGTGATATTGATGCGAATTTTAGCAATACAATGTTAAAAACAGGTCGCCACTATGACGCGTATTTTAAATGTAACAGAAATATAATGTTATTTCGCTTAGTGCGACGACGATTTATTAGTGTTATCTGTGGAATGTTGAGACATCACTCATACACGCACATGCACACGCATTGGCTGTATCGTGCTCGAGTTCATAGCAATGTATTCCTCAGCATGCCTATGGACTTTTGAGCGTTTACTGTACCTATTACTAAAACTTAAATAAATAATACTACAGTTATCGAAATGCCCGATTCCTATTAACAAAAACGAATCGTTTTGCTTACCAATGGTAGCACATTTAACTGGGCATATAAATAGACTCGTAAGCTAAATTTTACCTGTTATAGCTACTTCCATATGAGAGGGTTTTCTATACAAAACTATGAGGATTTCGCTTAGTTATTGGTAAAGGTACAAGAGTCTCAATTTTAACCAGTAACGCTCCGTAAATTATAGGAATCCGTGAGTCAGATTTAACATCTGTATAGTGTTAACACTAGTAATAATTACCGTAATGCGCAGCGTTTAGTTTAATTTTAGGATGGGTGCGTGATGCTTTAGTAAATAAAAAGGCAGCTTTCTTTAAGATCAAAAGAGTCCTACTTCTGTATACCACGACACAACTTAGAAGTTGCATTGACAAACTTGATCGAACAACCAATGGCAGGTGCTTATTATCGCGACATTCAAACTTATTGCGTCAGCGTAAAAATATTTTTTTACTGCATTACTAATAAACATTGGTCTAGTGGTCGCAAATGCGACTGCTGAGCATGGGGTCCTGGGTTTGATCCCCAGGTCGGACAAAGTGTTATTGGGTTTTTCCATTAGGAATTTCTCAGCCCGGAGTCTGGATTTGTGCCCGGTTGATGGCAATAGGCTCGCCCCCTATTACATGGGACTTCAACATAACTGGCAAAATGGGGGTATTATTAAACACCTCTGCCCAACCCTTCGGGGAACATATGTATGTAGTACTAATAAACATTCGAGCTCTTGAAGTCGCCCTCAGCTCGGAAGTGATCGGTTTAACGAAGTTTGCCGATGCGAGATCTTAGTTATGTCGTAGTATACTTCCGACCTATTACACTCCGGCAACTGTAGTAAGGGTTTAGCCTAACGTTTGGTATGGACAGCTGGCGTCAAAGACATTAATCAAGATAATGCGGGTACGAAGATCAATCACATGGGGAGGAAAACTTCAAGGTCAAAGGAGATTGTAAAAAAGATGTGGGCTTAGTGTCGTTTGATGTTAGTTTTCATGTAATCTAAAAGAAACTATTATCTGAATCTGGTAACGTACGGCTAGTGTTGAGTGATTTTTATTAAATTACTAGGTCTTCTTCTTTTCGTGTGATTAGTGACTAACCTGATGTCAGAGCTTATGCCACCCATGGGCCTCTGACTTGGCTTCACATGCCGTCAAGAAATACCTCTCAGGCATGCCGGTTTCCTCACGATGTTTTCCTTCACCGTTTTTAAGCAAGTGATTATTATTATACAATACGCACATGAATCCGAAAAGTCAGAGGTGCGTGCTTTGGGTTCGAACTCGAGACTACTTGGCACTCCGACGGTCGCACCACTACGTTATCACTGCTTTTAACGTCTAGTGTTGAGTGATTTTTATTAAATTCCTATACCCTATTCATGAAACGAAAAAATAAAATGTAAACAACATTTGACTGTTTCTAATAGAGATATTTTCTGTAAAATCGATGAAAAAGACGAAACTTGCTAGAAAAAGAAGTGTTTCAAATAGATTAACATCACACAATTTCTTTTTGTTAGAAATTAATGTTATGAAATATTTTACAGAAAATATCTCTATGAAGAGTAGTCAAATGTTGTATTCATTTTATTTTTTCGTTCCGTGAATAGGATATAGGTGTTGCCTGCGGTTTCACTCGCATCCTACGAGAAACTTCATCAACTATATGATGTATCTGAATTAAAAGTACCCTAAGTTAATCCAGGACATAGTCTATCTGTGTACCAAATTTCATCTAAATCCGTTCAGCCGTTTATGTGTGATTGAGTAACAAACATCCATCCATCTCCACACTTTCATATTTATATTACTTTGATATCAGTTCAGTCTATCATACTAAATATACTGATAAAATGATAAATGATTTTTATTTCTGTAAATAAATCTTTTACAGACACTTTTTTACAAGTCAATGTGATGATTTTTTTAAGACTAAATGGCGCCGGCATTTCCTATCTGACTAGCTCTGAGAAAAAAAGCCGAAACAAACTCAGAGATCAAGGTCTCTTTTAAAGTCCAGACATTGTGGTATAAAAACAGAAAGTGTCACAGCAGGTTTGTCTTGACCCGTCCTAACTGACGGCACGCATGCATCAGTCATCGCGTAGCTCAAACCTTATTTTAGGGAGCTCAACAACCCGACTGCCGCACGACGCTACCAATCAGCTGGACATTTGCGTAGGTCACAAAAAAGAACTCAAAACCGCCAAACAGTTAAAAAAATCGTGTATAAAGCTAGCCTACATGGTACTCACATTCACAATTTGATAATAAAAAAATAAAAATGAGAACATGACATAACAAGGAATACATAACATAATTAGGAAGCATTACCTTTCAGAATGATTAATATGTAATATTATCTATGTAGGTTTATTATATGGTTTATATATATTTATGTATATATTTTCTTATTATATATTTATTTAGGTATATTATATTTTATAGCATAAATAAGTTTAAAAATAAGACAATTGTACACTGGATTTTGCCCTCAACCACATAATCATTCTCTCTCTATCACTCAAAGGTTTGCTGGTAGAAAACTCATTTTTGAGTTAAGCTCGCCATTGTACATAACTTCACTTAATTGTAGTTTTATTCCTGTAATTTTTCTTGTGTACAATAAAGAATAAGAACAAAGGAAATAATAATTATTGAAAAAAAAAACAATAGATGTCAAAAAGATAAAAAATAATGTCATATAAAAATAATTTCAGTAATTACAATGATGTGTCTGTGATAACAGCGAGCGACTCGATTCCAAGCATTTTTATCGTCCATATAATTATTATAGAAACCCTTTTTGCATTGTTTATGCTTTACATAGGACTTAAATTTATTAAGACTTAAGTCTTGATAAATTTAAGTTGACTGTTACATATAAGCTGATTCTTATTTTCGTTACAGCACATGGTATTTTGGCTAACTACATTTATTAGTCAGCAGCTTCTTAAATTGACAGTACGTAAAATTGACAACAGTGGATGGAAACTATAATATAATTGACGTAGAGGAAGCGAGGAATATATGTGAGGATCGTTGTAGGTGGTGTTCAATATATCTCTGCCTACGCCAGCGGGAAATAGCCGTGAACTTATATAGGTATATGCATGTGTTAAGTATGAAGCTTCATTAATTCTATAGTCGTGTATCCTCGTCGTTTAAGAGTACAACTTAAAAACTGAATAAAAAAAACATAAATTATCACCCCACTAACATCCCCTGTTACAAATTTCAACCCTATGCTGTTAAAATTCCCAGACGTATACAAATACACAAAAAAAATACCTCCAAAATAAACTACGCCAGAAATAAATGCAAGCAATTGTTGCAATACTGAATAATATCTCACATTCGTCTAGCTCGTACCCGTGGCGCCTCTGGTATTTGAGAGAAGTATTCATTGCCCACTTCTATGATTCTATGATACCTTGGTAACTGTTATCATAACATAATAATATCACGCCTGTATTCCCCGAAGGATTGGGCAGACGTGTATAGTAACACCCTCATTTCGCCGTTATGTTTATGTCCTAAACTGCCATCAATTGGGCACAAATCCAAACTCCGGGCTGCTACTGAGGAATTCCACACGGAAAAATTCAATAACACTTTGTCCGACCTGGGGATCGAACCCAGGATCTCACGATCAGCAGTCGCGTTTGCCTCCACTAGACCAACGAGGCAGTTAACCGTTAGTCATATATATTTTTAACATGAATCGATGCTTCTCGCCTCAACAAGGTCATTAATCAAAGGATAATGCATTAAGATACTATGCTGGTCCAAACTTACTAGATTCAAGTTAGACGTACTTTGTTATTTTCTCCTAGCATTCTCCCAACTACGAGTATGTTGTGCTCGACTTCTAGTCTAACCAGATGCGACATCTGACTCCCGCAACCCAGTCACTGGTCAAAACTGACATGCTAAGGCTAGACCAGTTGTCAGACTTTCGGGCTTCTGACTACCCGTAACGATTGTCATAGATAATGAGCAACTGGGACCAACGGCGTAATATGCTCTCTGAGGTACGGGGGTTTAACGAAATTGTCACCCATCCACCGCCTGACTGCCGCAAGTGCAGCTTAACCCCGTACGATTTGCGTGCAAGCTAGACTTGCCGTGACTCACATTACCTAATAAGTTAACGTAACCCGTCTGTTGCTGTCAATTAAGTTAATCCTAAGTTTAACAATCTAATACGATTTTTATCTTTACATAGTATAATACAAAGTCGCTCCCGCTGTCTGTACGTTTAGATCTTTTAAACTACACAACGAATTTTAATGCAGTTTTCAGCAATAGATAGAGTGGTTCGAGAGGAAGGTTTATATGCCCCACATTAGTATCGATATTGGACCTGTGCAAAGACGGGGCGGGTCGCTAGTTTCTGTATAAATAGAAACCTGTAAACAGTTTCATATATGCGTTTTATAAATACCTATTACTCAACTGATATTTTACTCATCGTAATCCCTATAAACATTACCGTTCCTTTTAAAGTCTCGCCAAACAGAAAGCGTATTTAACGCGCGTCAGGGCGTTTTTACGTCCTAACGCGCTACCGCCGCGTTGTATTGTTCTGTAACAGTACATGACTGTTATACAGAGCGCGTGACGTATTTACGCAGCGACAGACCGCGTTCTGTAATGCCCTGACGCGCATTAAATACGCTTTCTGTTTGGCGAGGCGTTTAAACAGGCTGAAGTACCTACGTCGCTTCTGTAAACTGCAATAAGTGAAATTGTAAAATACCACAGACATACAAATATATCATTAAAACTGGAACTGGCACAATATTACCTTTCCAGTACATAGTTGAATCAAACGATCGACCAAATAATTACCCATACATTTCGGTGACCATTTAAAAAAGAATCAGCGTTATCTATTCACGCGTCAGTGGTGACGTCACGACTCATGACATACGATAATATCGATGAACTCGTTAGTAATAATGTTCGATGTAATTATCGATTTATAAGGATGTTGATTACTTTGCAACTTAGCCAGCAAAAAAGGGATGACACAGGCAATAATAATCTGAATTAGACGATAGTCGAGTCAGTGAACGGTTTGATAGCGAAGGGCTTCGACCAATATCTTCAGAACCTCTTGCTGAACAGTTGGATCGAAGTGCCTAATACAGAAGGCGGCAGTCTTAGACGTGGCACGCATCGTCAGGAGGTTTTTCACTCTAGACCCCTAACCGCCGGTAGCTTGGGTCTCACCATCTCACTACGGGCGGAGTATTTTTTTAACATATATATGAATATGGCAGTATATGGAACCTTCTCCTCTGAATTCTAACAAAGAATGTTGGATTTTATTACTTGCCTTATAACTTGCACGAAAGATTGAAAATAAAAAGGGAAAAATTTACACAGATTTCAAGAACCGGTTTCAAGGCAGTACAACAAAAAACTAGTAACTACCCATCCATACAACAGTATATTTATATAGCTTATAGCAGTGATGGCCTAGTGGTGTGACCATCGGACTGCTAAGACATAGGTCTTGAGTTCGAGCCCAAGGCACGCACCTCTGACTTTTCTAATTCATGTGCGTGTTGTATAATTATCACTTGCTTAAAATCGATGAAGGAAAACATTGTGAGGAAACCGGCGGCATGCCTGAGAGATATTTCTCGACGGTATGTGAAGCCAAGTCAGAGGCCCATGGGCGGCATAAACTCTGACACCAGGTTAGTCACTAACCACACGAAAAGAAGAAGACCATCCATACTTACTGACTGGACGCTTACTTGCAAAAACATTAATATTTATTTTACTTTCCTTCACGACCGATTTGTGACAGTTAGTCGAGAAACGGTTGCGACTAAGAACAACATAATCTCACACGACCAACTCGCCACAAGCTTTACTTTTCCATACATTTCGCAGGGACGCCAGAGACTCTTCACACACGTGTGGCGATAGCCGATAGTGGCCGCTTGAAATGTATGGAAATAGCTTGTGGCTGTAGCGAGTGGCCCCTGTGCAGGTGGCCTGAGATCTCCAACAGATAGATATTTTCCTGTCTTCTTAAGGCAACCTGAGCAAAATTCATATCAGGCCGTAAATTGATTCAGATCCATGAATACATTATTTACTTTGAAATAAACAAATAAGTATCTATCAAAGGGACACTGAAAAGTTGTTTTGAGCGAACTAAAATATTCAATGAATAGAATTTACCCATAAGTACTTACTTCGTTTGATTTCGTGCTAAATTTATTTTAATTTCAAAGGGAATGCAATACTTACATAGTTACAAAAGTAATTTAACTGTGGGGGAAATATGAAGGGAAGGTTTATTGTATACATAAATGATTTAATTTATAAAAAATAGATGTTTACTTATTCATACCTTTTTAAAGGTTTAATGAGTAGGTACCAAAGAAGTTCTCTATGTAACTGCTAAACGTACAATTTATCGAGCAATACTGACGAATGTACCGTTTTCTCTAAGCAAAGAAGACTGGCAACAAGTTAAGAAAACATGTGGGTTGCAGGAAAATATGTAGCTGTCGAACTGGAAAATGTTTATCCTCCGGTCTCGTGTATCTCTCCGAGAGACTCACTTAAGGTCTAGAAGTGCGAATGGACACAAACTGAGTCTCTTCTTAATTACTGCTCGGGCGTATTAAATAAAGACAGCGTCAAGCTAAGTTCCGGAGACGACGTAACAGATAAATATTTACTTAGAAAAATCCAAAACAAAATTGTTGAAATTCTTTGTTCAAAATTTAAGCTCGTTACTACCAAAAACAATATTTCATAAACCACATCAACAAAACGCGAGTAAATCGTTAAAAACACAACCGTCAACCGTCAAGCGAATTCCAAGGAGGCATAAATCCTTTTCCGTCGGACTTTTTTAATAAGCATCAAGGTGTGGCGGGGCGGTGGGGGCCGCGGGGCAGGGACAGCTCGCCCCAGACGCCCGCCTACGCGCGTCGTTGCGGACGTCTCCACGTCCCGCCCTTCGTCACAGTTCGCCAGCGGTGGGCCGCGTGCCCGCCGCGCCGCCGCGACCGCTAAATATATGAACAGTTTTCGTATTTTCTACCTATTTGTATTTTAATAGTTAAGTTAAAGGTGAGTGTTATATAAGTGATTTTTAAGTAAAGTTTCGTGTTTTTTGCTGGTGTATATTTTTTTGTTGCTTTGTCGTTATTTTTTGCGTTGTTCATCATTTTTTTTTGCATTTTTCTTGAGTGAAATGTTTTTTTTGCTATATCTTTATATTAAAATTAAAATTATTGTGTGAACATATTTTAATTAGATTTTAAGCAGTGAATATATATCATTTAAAATTTAAATAAATTAATAATTTATGGAGCATTTAACATATAATTTATACCCTCTGGAATTAAATTAAAATGAAGTTAAACCGTACATAAATAATTGTGGTGCTTACATCTGCTACCAGCAAAATTGTCATTAGAATTTAATGGGATTCATAATTTAATTATTGAATATACCACGACATATAATTCAATGAATAAAACGTTATTATATTTCAATTAAAACAGGTTCTGTTAAAAGTTACGGGTGGGCAGTTAAAGTACCATTAAATAATTCAAATCAATTAACGCGATCTTAAAAGCTCAAATTCTTAAGCAGAAATAATAGCTCTTCCCTGGAATCTCAAGAGTTACAATTATTAGACAACTTAATGATCTTTTTTAAATGTATTCGACGTGGATTTTAATAGATAACGTACCGGACAATTAGGGTGGCTTAATTAAAAAAAATATTTAAGTATTTTAACGCTATTTGCCAGAACTGAAAAATATAAAAGGTACAGTGTGTGAATTATGCCAACCATATCACGCTTTTTTACTTAGTTAAAAAAATCTCCACCTAATTTGTAGTGTTTTTTTTTAATAATAAGCTCATGGATATAATTAAAATGGTTGTTTAAACGGTTGGTTTTTTTACAATACCTCATGGAGTAGGACTTGCATTTACAACCTTTACATCGTCAGACAATGCTCTAGCAGTTCCATTATTGGGTTATTGGTTATAAGGTTTGATTATATATAGGTGTTTTTATACAATAACTTGTGTGAGTGATATGAGTCATGTGTAGGAGTATGAACGGCTTTCCTCACATGCAATTTATCGAGGATACCAGAATAGTTTGGTCCGCGACCTCGTTACGTGAACAGCTCATGATTTGAGGGCTCCGGTTGTCACAGATATTAAGCGGGCAACCCCAATAAAATGCATGTGAGTATAGCAGTACCTACTCTTAAATATTTGTAGGTGATCAAATGGTCACTTTTTGTGAAGAATTGCGTCTCATCCGTCCGGAAAACGGTCGCCGCTCAGCATAATACTGTTTTGGTCATAGACTGGATTTGTATGACCGGTTGACGTGAGATTGATCAGCCAGTCAGAAACCAGTCAAAGACGTCCAAACAAACAGTCACTCACCCTAAATACACACTAAAATAGATGAATATAGTTATATTCAGAGTACAATACAATAGTTTAGTGTAGTTATATTGAACTTAAGTTGCGGGATCTAAATGAGGAGTTTAATTAATACGGTACTCGAGGGCTCAGTTAGCGACTTGTCACTACGCGCTGTAACGTACCTACTTATACCACTTATACTACGTACTTGTACTATCGTATATATTTCTGAACATGTTTTACTAAAGGGGAATAGTTCTCTAGTTTGTAGAAGTAAGTTATGCCTAATGCCTTATGCCCTATGTGGCGTATTCAATTGTTATTCATCTGTTATAGCTGTTGGTTCTCCTATAAATAAATAAATCGTAATTGGCAACACGTTTAGAGCAGTGGACGAGCTATTGCCTTTCTGTGCTACAGGTCGCGGGTTTGATTCCAGCAAGGAACAAATATTTGTATGACCTACAGGCAGTTCCGGGTTTGAATGTTTATGCTTGTGAAGATTTATGTTTGTGCACCCAGGATACAGGAGAAATACTAGTGTGGGGAAAAAGATTTAATAATAAATGGTCTCCGCGCAACGATTGTACAACAGTTATAGTATAGTCGCCGGCACGTAACTTGGCAAGAGTAGAGAAGATAATTCCTGTCCTTTCATTCTTCTGAACAGACATCTTTAAAAATAAATTATGACAATAACCATAGAATAATGACAAACAATAAAAGTGTCATTTTTTTTGTTAGTGTACATGCGCAAACTTACTCCCACTACGCCTTGCCAAGTTACGTGCCGGCGACTATAATAGTTTCAAATAATCTTGCAAAGTATTTCAGGTATTCCTAAATAACTTTTTTAGTGTCTCTCTACTTCACGCTCTCTTCTTATTAATTTCGTTGTGGGTTCCAAGACAGTACAATCATTTCCCCGGCACACTTCATTACATCGGCGTTTTTCTGGTTGGTAACCATCGCAGATCATGGCTTACAGAAGTAACAGCGGTGAGGAAAGTGTGATTGCAATGTATGTACATAAAAAAACAGTTTTTTCTAGTTAGTTTCTGTTAACAATGCGTAGATGAACAGAGCAGTGATAGAGCAGTGGTGTGACCGTCGGACTACCAATTCATAGGTCTCGAGTTAGATTCCAAGGAACGCACCTCTGACTTTTCGAATTCATGTGCGTATTTTACAATTATCACTTGCTTAAAAACGGTGTAGGAAAACATCGTGAGTTGACCGCCATGCCTGAGAGATTTCTCCACGGCATATGAAACCAAGTCAGAGGCCCATGGGCGGCATAAGCTCTGACACCAGATTTGTAACTAACCACACGAAAAGAGGAAGAACAGTGCATACCGGGACCCGGTTTTGTTTAAGGAACTTTCGTATATAAAATTACTCGTACCTTCGCTAATTAATTAATCATAAACAGAGCAACTATAACTCAAGCAGTTCCGTCAAATGGAATGAGGAAAAACACTTTCGTTCAATTAGCAACTCTCACATAATCTGTGTATGTACAATAATGTGGATGCTGCGTAGATCGTTATAATGATTATAGTTATCAAACTTAAGGATAACCATAGAAACAGAGATAGTCTAGTGGTTCAACGTTTGCCTTACATGCAAAAGAGTCTGAGTTCGGTCCCAGCCCGCGCCTCTGACGTTTCGAATTCATGTACGGATAAGAATTTGATTATCACTTACGTTAGCAGTGAAGAAATTTACATGTCTAACACCAAAAATAACATTTTGATGGTGTTAAAGTCCACCAATCTGCACCAGGCCAGCAACGTGGTTTAAGGCCTAAACCCTCATTCTGAGAAGAGACCCGTACTCAGCAATGTCTACCAGCCAGCCCATTAGGTAGTGTCCGTGCCTAATAGGCTGATTATTGTAACCATCGGGATTCTCTACTCTTCTTTACATAGTATAAAACAAAGTCGCTCCCGCTGTCTGTGCGCTTAGATTTTTTAAAGTAAAAAACGAATTTGAATGCAGTTTTCAGCAATAGATAGAGTGGTTCGAGAGGAAGGTTTATATGCCCCACATTAGTATCTACATTGCACCCGTGCGAACACGGAGCGGGTCGCTAGTAGGCAATAAAATATAAAATACCGATACATACCCCGCCTGTCACAAAATACCGCTGCCGGCCGATTACAAGCCAATTTAATATGGCGACCCTGCCCGAGGTCCTGGCACATATAGCCCTTAATTAACGAAGGACGGCCATTTGCATTTTTTCAACATTTTGGCGTCAATAATGTCGGGTTATTTCTAATATCCTTAGCAATGAAACGGTTTTTGGATAACATTCGTTCCTCGTATGGAGATGAGTCAGAAGCTACAAGTTTCAAGGTTGGAAACATTCAATATATATTATATAATATTTCTGGTTGAATATTCGATTCCGTACCCAAAGGGTAAAACGGGACCCTATTACCAAGACTCCGCTGTCCGTCCATCCGTCCGTCCGTCTGTCACCAGGCTGTATCTCATAAACCGTGATAGTTAGACATTTGACATTTTCACAGATGATGTATTTCTGTTGCCGTTATAACAACAAATACTAAAAAACAATAAAATAAATATTTAAGGGGGCTCCCATACAACAAACGTGATTTTTTTGCCGTTTTTATAGATAATGGTACGGAACCCTTTGTGCGCGAGTCCGACTCGCACTTGGCCGGTTTTTTATTCTTTACTTGGTTGTGTTTGGCCCTTATCTCACCTGACGGTAAGTGCAGACAGGGTCTAAGATGGAGCACATGAAACCAAGGAACAGAGATGTAGAGGGATTCCCCTATACCCCGCTGGCTTTCACATACACACGACGGAACACAGTAAACTACTTGACTTTAATGTGATGGTGGTAGCCAGTCAGGCGGACCGTAAAGATCCTTCCACCAAGCATGCTGGGTTTTGTTGAATCTTACAACACGCGTCAATTCCCAGTGAATTCTCATGGATACTCTCCCCCTGGGAAAGGGTGGAGGGTTATGTCAGACTGTTACCGACAAAAACCACCACGATGTTCCTCTGAGGAGTTTTTTCCGGGGTCGCGGGATTTGCCTGTGTATTCACTCCAAGCCGGCAGGTCTTGGTGCGTCACTAGACTTGGCGTACCCCAAAGGTGACAACCCTTTTAGACAATATTAACATAACATCACGCTTCTATTTCCCGGAGGGTTGGACAGATTTGTATAGTGACACCCTCATTTCGCCGTTATGTTTAAGTTCCATTTAGGGGGCGAGCGTCAACCGGACACAAATCCGAACTCCGGGCTACTACTCAGGAATTCCACACGGAAAAACCTAATAACACTTTGCTCAGCCTGGGGATCGATCCCAGGACCTCACCGAGATAAACCATAGGTTCACCGAGATTTTTGAGTCATAAGTAAAAATACTAATACAGAGAGATGAATATCCAGCGGTAACAAAGAAACAATCTCTGTTAGGTCGCAGATAATACACAGGGCGGCCATTATAAGCTAAACACCACGAACAAATAGGATAATAATTACCTATTGTATCTTAGTGGTCTTCCAGACCACAGACCTTAAACAATAGATTAACCAGAAATAAGTACAAACAAGTACAATGATCGCGTTCAAGTTCACTTTGATTTCAACTAACACCTTGTGTATTCAAAATTTTACTTAAAGCCTAAAATAAACATTCTGCTTAGAATCACAAGAACACGCCACTTTCAAGCAGATGCTAGTAGCAAGCAAGCATGTTTTTTTAATAGCATGTGTGTTCCTGCGCTCATAACGCAAGTAGCAGATGTTGGAGAAAAAACAGCGAAGCTTAAGTGGTAGTGGGCCGGTCATGTCGCTCGAATGCACTCGGAGAGGTGGGCAAAGATCGTCACGCACTGGACACCTGAAGGAGGACGTCGTCGTCGAGGTCGACCGCGCCGTAGGTGGCGTGACGATCTAGACGTGTTTGCGGGGCTAGCATGGTTAGAAACGGCACAAAATAGAGAGGTTTGGAAGGCAAAAGGGGAGGCCTTTGCTCATCAGTGGGACATTCCATAGGCTATAAAAAAAATGTATTCTAGGCCTAATATACAAAGTGTATTCTAGGCCTAATATACACACCCATACACACGCAGGTATATTTCTCGACTAAAACAAACGACAATTGTCGACAAAAGCCTTTCTTTCTCCTTTCTTATTGATCGACATTTTCTTGTTACAATAATCGCATTATAACTAATTTCGCGAAAGTCAAAGTGTACAGCGAAGTAATGAATATCGTTAACAAGTAACTTCTTCTCAAATATAAAGTTGTACAAGTAAACATACCGAAAAGTTCGAGTTTAAGAGAAAATTAATTTTAAACTGTCTTAAGTCGGTGAACGGGTGTACCTACTTATAATATTGAATTAATTCCTTGTTATTGGAATCAAGGAAAAAGTTACTAGTAAATCTATACTAATAGCCGATAGACACACAGCTACTTTATTTTTGTTAATTTTTTCTTTTGTTTTGTCTCTTATGATTTTTATTCTTATTTTTATTCTTTATTGTAGGTAGGTACACAAGAAAAATTACAGCAATAAAACTACAATTTAGTGAAGTTATGTACAAAGGCGAGCTTAACTCAAAAATTAGTTTTTGTCTGTGTCTGACTGCTTTCGTGCCAAATAAATTTATTTATTTCTTTCTTTCAATATTATAAAGCTGAAGAGTTTGTTTGTTTGTTTGAACGCGCTAATCTCAGAAACTACTGGTTGGAATTAAAAAAAATATTTTTGTGTTGGATAGTCCATTTATCGAGAAAGGTTATAGGCTATATAACATCACGCTACGACCAATAGGAGCGGAGCATAAATGAAAAATGTTGCAAAAATGGGGAAAATGTCCACCTGTCACATGACTTCTTAAAAAATGTGAAAGTTATGGAATTCGCGGTATACCAAACACATGGTTAAAAAGCTATTTATCTAACAGGTCACAACTTGTAGAAATTCCTGCAGCTAAATCTAAACTGGGAGACCAATTATATAAATCTCAGCTAGTTAAAAATTACACAGGCGTCCCACAGGGTAGTATTTTAGGACCGCTTCTATTTTTAATCTATATCAATGATCTGATAAATGTCACAAGCCATTCCTGTGTACTGTTTGCAGATGATGTTTCAGTTATAATACCAAAAATAGATGAAAATTATAATCTCGAAATAAATAATACAATAAATAAAATTACAGACTGGATGGAAAACAATAACCTAAAGCTGAATATAGATAAAACTAAATATATACAATTTCAAAATAAAAATTGGAAAGAAATAAAACTAAACGTGACATCAAAAAACAAACAAATTCAAAAAACCAACAATATGACCTTTCTAGGAATAGTCCTAGATGAGAAGTGTTCCTGGATCAATCATATAGAGAAAGTGTGTGAAAAAATAAATAAATTTGCTTATGCTCTTTGGCGTTTATCCAATTTATCTAATAAACAAGCAACGTTACAAGCTTATCATGCATATGTTGGTTCGGTATTGCGGTACGGAATACTAGTATGGGGCAACTCGGTGCATGTCGACAGAGCTTTCATTGCCCAGAAACGGTGTGATCGGGCCATATGTAATGTTGACCCACTTACGTCCTGTAAGCCATTATTTATAAAATTAAGAGTTCTAACATTAACTGAAATATATATTGAAGAAATCTGTAAATTTACTAAATTGCATCAAAATCTCTTCGAAAAAGTTCAAGTGACAATTGCTCTTTTAAAACTAGATTTCCGAATAAGTTGACGATCTCTAGAATGATGACTGAATTGTACAAGCCCAGCTGTTATCCGATGTGCATTAAAATATATAATAAGCTTCCACCACATATTATGAGGGAGTTACCAATGGTACGCTTCAAGCGAACTTTACGTAAATGGCTTATTGAAAAAGCCTTTTACTCCGTTAAAGACTTCTTGGAAGGTAAACATTAATATTAATATTACACAAGAAATAACTGTAATATGGGTGTATTAGTAATTCTCACATAGTAACACTGACTATCATAATTCTATTGTGAAATTTATAATATATTTGCATGTTATTATGTGTTATGACGAAATATGCTGAACTACTGAATATTATTATTATATATAACACCAATTGTAACCATATTTAAAAGCAAATGAATATTTTGAATTTTGAATTTGAATCTGTGCGAAGTCGGGACGGGCCGCTGGTGTTTATATTAAAATTAGAACTTATTGAGTTTTTCTTTACTTATTTTAACCATTCGAAGTTACATAAATGTGAATTTTAAAAAAGACATTCTTTTAGGCGTTGGGCTTTCCTTGAATCTATAATGGTTTTAGCACCTAACTGCCTCGTTGGTCTAGTGGTGACAAGCGCGACTGCTCAACGTGAGGTCCTGGATTCGATACCCAGGTCGGGCAGTGTTATTGGGTTTTTCTGTGTGAAATTCCTCAGTAGCAGCCCGGAGTTTGGATTTGTGCCCGGTTGACGGTAATAGGCTCGCCCCCTATTACATGGGACTTAAACATAACGGCGAAATGAGGGTGTTACTGTACACCTCTGCTCAACCCTTCGGTGAATACAGGCGTGATGTTATGTTAATGTTAATAGTTTTCGTTAGTTTCTTGCAAAACAGGACCGGCTCGAAAGACCATTTTGTTTTTACACTTATAAACGCTTTGATTTGACGTTATTTGGGGCTAATAATTAAGTCTATGCCCGTGGCGCTTCGATAATCTTGCAGTGATCGAGTTATTTCGGGGTTTAAGAATAGAATTCTAAAACCGTCAGAGTTGTACCACAGTCTCCCCGTAGATACAATGTGGTTATATAAGTTACTAGCTGTGTCCTCGCGGCTCCGTCCGTAGCCTATGTTACTCAGTGATAAAGAAGCTATCTAACGGCAAAAGAATTTTTGAAATCGGTCCAGTAGTTTTCAAGTTTATTCATTACATACAAAAATACAGATCTTTCCTCTTTACAATATTAGTATACATTAGGTACACGATTAAATTGTTTCGACGGAGAATAATATATAACATGTTACCATTCAAATAACAAACTAATATGCGAACCATGACACACACAACAAAACTAAGGCACAAATCCGACAGAATTCCCAAAAGCAAATTCCACACAATCTTTTCCCTCTCGTCCCTTGCACGTCACTAATCGCTCACACTCCTGTGCCCTTAACTTTCTTCTCTTTTCTTCCTACCAAAATGAGGGAGAAAGCACCACTCGAGTACAGCCCCGACTCCCGAACGTCTTATTTAGGTCAAGTTCAGCCACCATCTGGGCCGTTTAGTGCTAACTTTGACAATAAATATCGACTTCTTAAGAATTATTAGGTAGACAAAGGTATTGGTGTTATGGGTATGGTAGTAAATATCTTTAGAGGAGTTTGCAATTGCTTTTAATATTTTTTATAGTAATGAGACAACGTCAATATCAAAAACCACAGTCTGAGTCTACACTCCGCGGATTACAGGGCTCTCTTTGCTTACCTATAGGACCATTTTTTTATAGATGTTAGAATTTTCTAATATCTAACCAACAAAATAATGTTACTATGCGGTAGTCTGCTGGTTAAAAATCGAGCTCAGCTTAAAGGGTTAAGAACTGACCAAACACTTTATCGTAAGCAAAAGAAACTGTTGAAACAGACGAATGAATTCTATCTATGTGTCACTACTGATATATCCCTTATCATTACTCGTGTTCCGATATCCACCGGGCACTACTAAAGAACCTTCATGAAAAATGAAGGGGTTCGACCTAAATGCGGCCCATTCACTTGTTTTTTCTGTCTCCTCCACAAAAAGCAATAAAAGTTTGTTCGAGCAGAAATCTCAATTTGCCCAAAGTTTAAAGACGCCTTCAGTTTATCATCTCTAACATTATAATTGGTTTATCGTGAGTCGTGATTTCGAAGATAAAAAAGGAACATTACTTGGAAGGTACCGATGGTTTCGGAATTCATGGGAGCATATTGGGGAGTTAATGGACATTTTGTATGAACATGCTTTTACATTTTTGCGACGCTTTATTTCGCATGCAGAAGAATGCTTTCATGATTTCACACGTGATGTGGATAAGTGTGTCTAAAACTGGATAGCTCCGAATTGAAGTTGATTAATATGATTAGTCCCTAAATGTATTCTCTTAAGTAAAAGTCAAAGATAAATTGTCGTGCGATCAGTTCTTCTCCAACATTAGGTCCTGGTACAGCTTCGAGCTGCATTTGCTGGCTATAGGGCTGACTAAACTATATGGCCGGGTCAATTTATGACTCGAGGAACACAGCTATCATCTGTGTCTGGAGGAACTTACTGTCTCATCTGTGGTCAGCAAAAACGGTTATAGTTTAAACACAGTGCCTGATCTAGATATTGAAACCAGTGTAAAAGACATACGAAAGAATCTTGTAGGGGTGAATCTAACATTAGAGTTATAGCTAATATCGGTATGTCAGGATTGCGAGCATGGTAAATAAAGTAAATGAAACCAACATAGACTCTCTACCACTGGGAGTACTTATATTTGGGTTAGTGGTTAGTTACAGAAGCTAATTCACAATATAATAGTTTATACAATTTACACAAGATCAGAAATAAGGACGAGCTAATCAGATATAAAAGGTCAGACTTCTTCGGCTGTTCGACATAGAATCCTCTGCTCCGTCGAATGACCACTGTTTTTAAAACATCGGGTACATTGATTCATCTTAAAGACTACCCTCCTTTATGAACATTGTCAAGTGTTACCAGCTACCGATAACACCAGATCCTTGTGTTCCGCAATGATAAAAAGTCCGCGCAGCCTCTAAATGAAGAAATGAAGAACGGCTATGAAAAAATACCTCTCCAACCACGTTTTACACTCAAAGTACAGTCAATAGTAAAATATTTATGTACGTATTCATCGTTTGGCAATATATCAGTTCCCAGCACCTGTATTGTTTGCGATACCGCTCGTAAATTTGTTTTATTGCTTTGGATATCAATTTTCGATGCAAACTGTACTTTTTGTGGCCCAAATTGGTTGCGGCTTGTTTCGTATTATTCTATTTGTCGGATATTTTAGGTATGTATTAATTCACACACACATAAACTCGCGCCTTTTTCCCATGGGGGTAGGTAGAAACTATAGAACGCCATATGCCACGATTCTTACATACTCCTTTCGCTTCATCCACATTCATACATCTTGTCATACATGCACGCCTGTTCTTTGTGAAGAATATCATCAATAACATCGATGTATGCCCTTCTAGGGCGTCCTCTACCGGCGTTTCCACTGACATCGGCGTCATAAATTCCTTTTGTTAATCGCCGTTCACTTATTCTCTCAACATGACCAAACGATCTAAGCATACTCCTTTCAATTTTTGTCACTACATCATCTTTTTTCTTCGGGAGTATTTTTCAATCCTTATTTGCCATTACATCTCTCATAGGGATGCCATTTTAAATATCTTCCGGCTATCCCTGCACCTCTTTCCATATGTTTAGTTTGTTGGTAGGTAAGCGTTAACAGTGATGTTACTTCATACACCTTTGTATTTACCTACCAAATAATATTCCCTCTGACCATGGTCATGGCTTTGTTTTGGTAAAGAACTGAAATTTATACTTCTTCTCTACTTCATGTGATATCTTCAGGGCTCATCCTTTCCATCAGTGTTTGCTATAAAGGGTGACCAAGTGATAATATTCCTAATCTTAATTCTCATTATAAGGCTGACAAATGTAAATACACGAAATAATTCAATTCTCTTGCATTAATATCACAATTGGATTTGACGTGACCTAAAGGAGCAAGACACATCAGAATTTACTAATCCACCATTGTTGGATTACTAACGGATTGATATACGTATGTAGCTAGTTAATGTTTAGCTGGAATTGTTATCAGGTTTCCACGCCAGTAGTGTGTTTGGTTATCTATCTCGGCTCACTGGTATAATAGGAGTAAACAACGCTATGAATATTTAGATCTTAGGTACGTTTCATTTTAAAGTTGGCCAAAATGTATGTGTAGCTGGATTTTGCTTGCAACATCATCATCATTTCACAGTCGCGGCTGGACATGGTCATTTCACTAGACCACTACACTAAGCGGTCATCTCGGCCCGGTCTAAAAAGCCTACGATCAGTAGGTAAACGTACGGCCTACGGTAAAAGTCCTACGATCTGTAGGTGTCAATACAGGTGACTCGAGATTGAAGATGGAGAGTAGACAGTGGTCCTTCCGTGCCGGTGCCGGATATTGTTACGAGCAAACTGTGTACATAGGTACCCATATCTTTCTTAACATTTCTGGAAACAATTTGGACATAACAATATAACTTAACTTTATCTAAAATCAACTTCTTAGTTGACAGCTATCATGTAAGTTTTTGATTAAATAGATACCCGCCTTGGGAACTCCTCTCTTCTGAAATTTACGAGGAGGAATATTCAACAATAGGAATTTATAGAAGTCACTCGTAAATTGGAGGATGCCTATGTTAATATTATGTATTTCTATCTATGTACGTGTATGTGTTCTGATCAATTCGGCGAACTTCTATTGATCCAGTCATAACCTATTATTTGTTGTCGAAGCCAATCCAGTTCGCAGAACAGGCGAGAAGTTTTTAGCAAAAATTGAAACCAATTTTTGTTCAAAGTGCATTGTGTACACGAAAAATTGAAAGCTTTTTTAATACGCATCTTTACATAGTATAAAACAAAGTCGCTTCCGCTATCTGTACGCTTAGATCTTTTAAACTAGGCAACGGATTTTAATGCAGTTTTCAGCAATAGATAGAGTGATTCAAGAGGAAGGTTTATATGCCCCACATTAGTATTTACATTGCACCCGTGCGATGCCGGGGCGGGTCGTTAATTTAAAATAAATGGCGAAAGAAATAATGGTGACTCGAATACATGGTGCCTGTTGCTGATCATGATGATAATACGAAACTC
Organism: Amphipyra berbera; assembly: GCA_910594945.2. Lineage (NCBI taxonomy): Eukaryota > Metazoa > Arthropoda > Insecta > Lepidoptera > Noctuidae > Amphipyra > Amphipyra berbera. Next base: position 22,628,680 of record OU343122.1, read on the forward strand.
ATAAATAATAATTTATTTTCTGTTTCGTTTATTTCATAAAAATCAAATGACAACATGATATGACACAGGTATTCTTTCAAATTAATAAATGAGTGCGGTACACACGCGGATGCGCGGGTAGGATTGCAATTCCGCAAAGTGGTAACCCAGAGCTTTGCGGGTCTTTTATACTGTTTTTATATGAAAGTTAAATATTTTTTACATAATTTCTAACCACTCTGTGATTAGCTAAAGGGCTGTGTGGTATATTAAAATAAAGTTTGTTGTGACATAAGGTACCGACCAGATATAGTAGGGTGAGCCCATCACTATAATTGTTATTGAGCAGAATTTCCAATAGTTTGGACTGCCTTGTTGGTCTAGTGGTCGCAAGCGCGACTGCTGAACATGGGGTCCTAGGTTCGATCCCCAGGTCGGGCAAGTTGCATTGAGTTTTTCCATTAGGAATTTCTCAGTAGCAGCCCGGTGTCTGAATTTGTGCCCAGTTAATGGCAATAGGCTCGCCCCCTATTACATGGACCTAAACATAACTGGCAAAACAAAGTTGTACTTAAACACCTCTGCCGAAACCTTCGGAAATACAAGGTGTGATGTAATGTTATGTGTCCAATACTCGGTTGAAACTGACAACCAAATTATTTTTTCTAAATCATTATTGATTTGATTATTTATTTACTAAACAATTTTTGTATGAAAAGACCAAAAAATAAGACAGACATCTCTTCTATCCTTCACTTGTCTTCTCCACCAGTCCTACGAGAGAGTTCAAAATCGAAAGACGACACCCGCCCTGGCTGATGCAAATTACGTTCCATTTCACATTTTCCGTATGAAATTAATCACGACATATAAATTCTATTGTGGATTAGAATCGGATTATTATGTCTGAGACATATTAGTGGCAGTATATCTTATTACACTGTTGTAATGAACCAAGGAGGCTTGTAAGCCGATTCCAGTGGATTATGGGAAGAAACACTCGTATTGTTGTGTTCTAATAGACGTTAGATGTGGGTTTTTTGTTCGGGGGATATTGTGCTTGACCCTAGTCTTTATAAAGAGCAAATAGAAAACGGTGGTTGCACGTTGTATTTCTAAATTGTATTTCAATATTCCAAACGTTGATATAATCCCAAATCGACGAATTCATCTTCCAACATGAATTTTTCAACCTAGTTTATAGCTAAGCCAGACATATTTTTCAGGAATTGCATTCAGGCAGTCGTGAGTAAAAATGCACGATAAATTGCATAACTAAAGCTTCCCAGAAAGACTATATTTACTTTACGTTCCTCTCCATACTTTTCCCCGTCCTATGTCAACCAAAATGTAACAAATTAACACTTGCCAAACAAACATTCAGGAAAATAAGTGTGTCGTCAATTAAGAGCGCAGACTTTACAGGAACATACATCTCATTTGTGTGTATTGCATACAAAAGTCTGTTTAATTAACTTATCATAAAGAGGATTTAATTCAACTCATTAGCCATCATAGTCCGTTCAATGCAAATGAGGGCTTTCCATTCTCTGTGAAGCAAGCAAACACATTAAAGAGATCCCCTTCCACATATTCTACGAAATTAATAGATAAATTATTATAAAATTATGATTAAATTAATTCTCAATGTATACAGGTACCTATTTTTTTTAGAATATTTATTTCACTTGTAATTAATTAATCATTGTACGGTCCGTAAAATCACACATAATTATTACGTTATATTATACATAGTTAGGTATTTTAAATACATGATATTAACACAAGGTGCGAAAAGGCTAGGCTGCTCATGATACTAGTATTAATTTTAATATATTCATTAATAGTGAATAAAAAAACTAAAAAGTATAAAATTCCTTAATAAAGATTTAATTTAATACACCTCTTATGCAAACCTAATACCTTTACCATAATATAAAATTAACAGTTTCAGAACTCGGTGCTAATCCACGCTGAACCAAATTGAAGGCACCTACTTCTGAAACTCCTCTTTTTTGAAGTCGGTTAAAAAAGCTTACATTAAAAATATAAAACTGCGATGGAATGCACTTTAACCACAAGATTGTAGAATTAAACGTAAGTACATTTTATGCAATTTCATTCAGATCATAAAGTGAGGTCAAGAGGCTAGCTAGAGTATTTATCAGAAACGGTTACCCAGTAGGTACTGAGAAATCGAGTCATGGAAAGGAACTAATGGAATTTGAAATTTCCATTCCGATCACTGGACTAGGATATTATATTTTTACAACCAATGAAAAAATTATGCGTCAGTTACCTGTTATTCGCGGAACTTAGGAACAAAATTAACAAATAGGTCGGTGAGGTGTTTCTAGTGAATATTATTTAAATGCTTATTTTCTTTGCGTTAACATTATTGGCATACTTGTATAGCCTTAAAGAGATGGCAGTGCTATTCTCTTCCTCCTATCCTTTTTTCAACTATGTTGTGGTCAGCTTCCAGTCTAACCACATGCGGCTGAATACCAGTATTTGACACAGAGCGACTGCCATCAGTGTTCCACAACCCAGTAACTGGGCAATTTTAGTTAACTGGGTAATATTGTAAGGTTGGAACGGTTGTTAGACTTTCGGGGTTCTGACTACCTATAACGACTGTCATAGGTATTCGTATGGGGTACGTATTGCAATATCTAAAATTAAAAGAACTAACGTAAAATAACCTACGTTCAAAATCCCTAAAATCTAAATACCTAATGATTGTTTCACCTATATTCAAAATACCGAAAGTTTGAAATGTCAAATGGATATGTTACTGAAGTTTATAAAGCTAAAACTTGAAATTCCTATGTTCCTACAAACTTACAAAGTTCCTTAAATTGGTTTACCTCATCGTTAATTGCCCAAAATGAAAAATACCGATATAAGTACCTATGTAAAGTTCAAAATCCAAATAAAATCACAATTATTATTTTAATACTTTAATTATATATGAATACAATAATTATAAAGAATAATACCTACTACAAAATGACAGTTCTAAATAGCTTTAGTACCCAAAATCCTAACCCTACACGGCCGACGTTAGGGGAACTCTTTTTTTTCCCGTTGGAAAATCCTCATGGATGTCCCTCGCTTGGGGAAGGCGAGAGGGTCTGCCCGACTCCTACCGGCTAAAAACCAACGGTGTTCCTTCTTCTGACAGTTCGGCCGGGGTCGCGGGATTCGCAAAAGCATGCACCGCAACCCCGGCAGGTCCCGATCCACCAACCCATGGCGGAACTCTCCTCTGACCACGTCCTCTTGAGAAGTGCGCACGGAACACAGCGCGCCGTCTTCTCGGGCCTGTTACTGGTCGGGCGGCGTGTACGTCAGGGGAACCCTGAGGTTTGGTTTGGTTAGGTTCCTTTAAACTCTTGAAATAGGAGCCCCGCTCAGCGGGGCTCCGCCGGCAATTTGGTGGAGTTTGACCTCGTCTAAACCAAATTATTCACCAACAATAGAGGGGATGTGGCGCTCGGCGGCCGCTGCCGCGGCACGCCCGCTTCGCTCGCTCGCCTTCGCGCGTTAATTTACACTGTTCTAACCTAACCTAATCTAGAACACTCGATACTCTGTACTTCGATATTTAGGTCTTTGAAAGAAAGAAAGAAAGAAAGAAAATTATTTATTTTGGACTCACACAGGCAGTTACAAAAACAATATTTACAAAAAAAAAGAAAGGATAAGAATTTATACTACCTGCACGAGGCCAAAAAGGGCTCCTATCTCAGCATAATGCTGCGACATTTAAAAAAAAAACAAAATGTCGCAACGCTGGTTTTCAGATAGGACCATAGTGATGCCACGGGCACTTTCGATATCACTTTTGTTGATAATTAGATTTTAGATATATTGGACGTATCAAACTTAGGTGTAATAACTTTTAATATTTTAAACATTAGATATTTAGGCCAATCAGTTTTTTAAACTTAGGTAATTCGTAGGTAGGTGTTAGTTGCTTAGGTATTTAAAAACATTAGGTATTTAGATTTTAGGGATTTTGAACGTAGGTATTTTTACGTTCGTTCTTTTAATTTTAGATATTGCAATACGTACCCATTCGTATGACACCCGGGACCGACTGTTTAACATGCTCTCCGAGGCACGGAGGGGTTTAGATGTGTAACTAACGGTCACCCATCCCCAGACCAGGATCCACGGATCCAGAAAATAAGGACCCTCGGAATGTGTCCGATATTTATTATAAGTAATTTGGTACTATTTGTTAATTGTGTTCCGCCACTTGTCTCGCAATTTATGTTGCAGTCTAAACATTATTTTAAAACGTAATAAGTATTAATTTAACTTAAAACTTCTTCAATAAACACACGTCTTTTCACGTGATCTAAGAATATCTTTTTCATACTAAAGTTCTATTTTTGTCTCCCAAAGTACTCACATGTACCTCTATGTTCACTAAATAGGAATATATGCAGAACCCTTACGTGCGGGGTAGATCAAATTAATGTTTAATTAAGAAAGGCCCGTCTTGTTCGTGTTTTAATTACATTTAATTAAACATGTGACGCACGGATTATTTTCAGTCGCCTTCTAGAGGGTTGAGGATGGTTTTGGTTAAAGGTCATGCATTTAGTGATGTGCAGCTGCCGTAAAAGCATCTGTGGTTTTTACATAGTCCAGGCAATTTTATGTATAAATGGTAAAAACAATATGAATCCATTAAACACTTTTTTTTAAAACCTTACATTTGTTCTTTAAATATTTAATTTATGTTTTCCTGTGTATTGTTAAAGCAAAATATTTCACGATCAACGGTTTGTTACTCTTTTATATTTGACATACTTGAAATGGCCGGGCTGTACATTACATACATATGCACAATTTAGGATCCACTGTTAATCTGCGCTTTGCCATACATACACAACCACAGTTTCGTCTAAAACCCACTCGATCTCGAACCCAAGGCACGCACCTCTGACTTTTCAGATTCATGTGCGTATAATTGTATAATTATCATTTGCTTAAAAATGGTGAAGGAAAACATCGTGAGGAAACCGGTATGCCTGAAAGATATTTCTCGACGGCATGTGAAGCCAAGCCAGAGACCCATGGGAGGCATAAACTCTGACACCAGGTTAATCACTAACGACATGAGAAGATCTAAAACTTCTTTATAAACTCGATAAAATTTCTATTCACAAACTTGAAAACAGAAATCGTCATAACAAAAAACGCTCAAATGAAACGTAATAACAAAATAATATTGTCATTTAAAGAATCCGTCCGATTCCATCACCGGCGCCATGAAACACGCCGGCAGGAAATGAATCCCGCGCCACCGCGCAAACATGATACATCTCGTTTTTACACTCAGGAATTTATCATATGTTATATACTTTTTGTACTTGCGGATTTATTTGTTTTAGAATTCGGAGATAAGCTCCTTCTGAAGTTTTATTTGAGTGATTTTTACGCAGTGACGTCATGCGATGAACTCAATTTATTGGTGGTTTTGACTATAAGCTATAATGGCACCATCCATACATCATAACAATATTTAGTAGGAGGTATGTTATAGGTCTTCGTAAATAGGTTCGTAGAGGGCAAGCTTTCCAATGGTCCTTTGCTTTTAAAGGTAATAGTTGTCATAGTACGAAAAACAATAGACCAAATGCCATTTCCTATATGGACGTAGATATCATAAAGAAAAAAAAATGCCCAGTCGTATATAGACGTTGGTTCTTAGTGGAACAAATGCCCAGTCGTATATAGACGTGGATACTTATAGAAAAAAAAGCCCAGACCTACTACGCAGCTATCATAGGGGAAAAAATGCCCAGTCATATATGGACATAGCTGTCATAGAAAAAAAAATGCCCAGTCGCAAGTCAGGCCATAAATACTGTTACAATTAAAAATAAGAAAGATATTACATTTGAATTTGGAATCTGTCATTTTTATACGATTGTTCATTGAGTTTTCTAATTTTGGCGCCAATACATTGTACAATATTTTGCGATATTAAAATGGAGTGGGGTGATAAAGAGAACCGAATCGCTGTGATTGCATTACACAAAGTTGGTATGGAGCCAAATGCAATTTTTAAAACTCTCCATACGCTTGGTATTAGTCAAATGTTTGTGTACCGGGCTATTAATAGGTACAATGAGGTCTCATTGACCAGATCTTTTTCTGTCACAAACAGAGGAGGTCTCCTCTGTTTGTGACAGAAAAAGATCTGGCCGTCCACGTAGTGTTCGTACGAAAAAGGTGGTCAAAGCAGTAAGGGAAAGAATTCGAAGAAATCCTGTCCAAAAGCAATAGATTTTATCTCGGGAGATGAAGATAGCACCCAGAACCATGTCTCGTATTTTAAAAGATGACTTAGGACTTGCAGCCTATAAGAGATGCACTGGTCATTTTTTAACTGATAATTTAAAAAAGAATAGGGTGGTAAAATCGAAACAACTACTGAAGCGGTACGCAAAGGGAGGTCACAGAAAAATTTTGTTTACGGATGAGAAAATCTTTACAATTGAGCAACATTTTAACAAACAAAATGACCGTATTTATGCTCAAAGCTCTAAGGTAGCTTCCCAATTAGTCGACAGAGTGCAACGTGGGCATTATCCGACTTCAGTAATGGTTCCCCACCAAACCATTAGTCAGCTATGAAAGAGTGACTGAGCCATATTTTTGTGAAAAAGGTGTCAGAACATTGGCACAAGTGTATCAAGATACCATTCTTGAGAAGGTAGTTAAGCCCCTTAACAACACCATGTTCAATAACCAAGTATGGTCCTTCCAACAAGACTCGGCGCCGGGTCATAAAGCTCGGTCCACGCAGTCTTGGTTGGAAGTGAACGTTTCGGACTTCATCAGAGCTGAAGACTGGCCATCGTCTAGTCCCGATCTTAATCCGCTGGATTATGATTTATGGTCAGTTTTAGAGAGTAATTCTTGCTCTAAACGCCATGATAATTTGGAGTCCCTAAAACAATCCATACGATTGGCAGTGAAGAATTTTCCCATGGAAAGAGTGCGTGCTTCTATTGATAACTAGCCTCAACGTTTAAAGGACTGTATTGCAGCCAATTCGAATAAGCTTTTTATATTTTAAATTGTTTTATATTTATGTATTAAACTAACACACTGTAAAAGTAATAAATATTATTTGCATTAAAAAACAATTTTTTTCTTCGTGACTATATTTATGGCAAGACTAGGTATATCTATAGATTCGACATTTCGATTTGCAGACTCGTACAGATACGGCTTTGCGGGTTTGGTATGAAATCGCGATGTCTGTAGACAGCAGCTTACCTTTCGCTATAATATCGGTTTTATTTCAAATTGATCAGATAGAATCTATCAAAACTTTTACCAACTGAATATGCCTAGAACGTAACGAAATTTTCAGGATATTTCATAATATTGTTCTTCATGTAATAGCATTTGTCAGAAGTTATTGACTGTGGTGAATTTAAGAAAATAACGGTGAATCAAGTAAAATACCGGAACATTGATGTGATTTTGAAACATATTTTACAAGCCATTAGATATCACAGCGCCTGCCCTATTATCGTTAATTTTCCACCATCTTTTACATTGAGTTTTCTTAATCATTTTTCGTATAATTTGACTGTCTGTATTAACTATGGATATGAAGAGGTATTATTGATGTGAAGCATCTAATGCGGCGGTACGGGTGTGAGAACGGCTGTAGTGTGGCGACGCTCGCGATGGCCAAGTATCTTTCTTTGCTAAGATCTGACGTCATATCTAAATCAGTTTAGATGTTTCACATCGGCCAGGTGTCCCACAACGGCTTCATTTTTTTAAAATGTTTAATCTAGAATGCTATTTATCTGATTGCACAGTTGTTGTTTGTTGTAAGTGTCTTGTTTATATATGTAGAAGAGTACCTAAAATATACGTCGCTCATCCGTGTTAGTAAGCGGCGAACGTATCTCAGCTGCACACGAGAAATAACTACAAGGGGTAAGGCCCCTTGGGTGGAATGAGATAGATCGCCAGTGGCAATGCTCTCTGAGTATTCTTCTTGTGTGACTATGCAAGTATGCACTTTGTAGTTTCTAATAGTTATATATATAGATTTTATTGTAAAAAACACGAACATGTGTAGGTATAAATATGATTTAAGCTAGAAAAACATGACGTGTCATTCACAAATAAATATTATTCTAATACAAATAAAAGCAAAAAGAAACAAAATCGAAACTACATTTTGTATTATAGCTTGGGTATAAAATATCATACAATAATATCATAAAAGCAAACATTTGTATTGTAAAAAGTCCTTAAGAGCGCCATCAAGCGTTATGGAACTATTAAACTACTAAATTGTTTGTTGTTGGAAACATTTAAAATTAGTTGTGACCTCCAGCGGTATTCTGTTTCCTAAACTAAAAGTAAATTAAAAAGTAAAACTTTGTCTTTGCACGTTAGGCTGTATCACTAATTTCCTCGGTCGAGGGCTGCGTCATTACGTTTATTAAAGCGCGCTGATTGACATCTGTCAGTTTTGGCGGGCTTTTTACTCCCGCTTCCCGCTAAATAGTTTTTGAATTGCCTAAAGCCAGGATAATGTAGGTATTGCTTAATTAATTTCTGAAAACTACTGAAGAAATAATTATACCATGTTATGAGAAACAGAAAATACGTATTAAAAAGAAAATTAAACGAAAATTAACGATTATCAGACTAAAGAAGTATAAAGGGGCCGTACAGAATCAATTATTATTTCTTGTCGAGTCTTACAAAGGTGGAATGTTTAGCTTAGTAATTATCATTGGCTTAGCAGTGACTGCTTTTCAGTCTTCCGTCAAACGTAGATAATAAACATTGTTTGACGTATAATTACTAAGTACAAGACAGAAATAAAGTAAAGGACTGCCTCGTTACTTCTTTTTAAGTAAATAATAATAATAATAATTTTTATTCAAATTCATTAGAACTAAAATAATACAAAGTCATAAATACATTATATTCACATGTGTTACTTGCCTGAACTAGGTAACCCTGTGTTTCAGGCGAGAAGAGCAAATTTAATCTAATCTAAAATAATCATATATTTATTATATAAAATAATAATCTAAGATAATGGTTACGTAGGTAAACAATGTAATAAAAATTATTGACAAAGTAACATAATCCCTAGTGGCTACAATCTTCTTAACTTAACTAATTACTTAATGTATAATAAAAAATACAAACAAAATCTATTTAAGCACAATTAATAATTTCTCTGTATCTTCGTAGGACATACTTTGGAGAGCATCCTTGACATTTTTTTTACAATTATAATAATTCAGAGAATAGACGTTTGTGATCAAATTTAGTCTATTGTAGATGAGTGGTCCGAAGAATAAGTAGAACTTGGATGTAAAAGCATGTCTTGTTCTTACTGTTTGAGGGCAAACTATATCTTTTCGTCTTTTATTAGTAAATTCAGTGCTGTAGGGTAGGGCTGCGTGTTGTTTTAATACAATGCTCATTATGAATAATTGTCGAACTGTTAGTACTTCACAATTTTTATAGAGGAGCTTAGTGGGAAAAATGAAAGGGCGGGAAGTAGACACCTTGAGAATCGCTCTCTGAGCTCTCTCGATGGGTAGTAACAATGTAAATCTTTTATAATTACGTTTTCCGGCTTATAAACCGGGTGAACTTTGCTCAATTTAAAACTTACACATTCATGGAGACTACCTTATGACATCCACATGGTATTATTTGGTCTTCTTTGGCTCTTTGCATCAACATTTTAAAAGTACTTACAATATTTTTTATACTTGTATTCCTAGCGTCCCTCATCTACAAGGAATTTGACTGACATGTTCTTTTGTACACAGTTAGCGAATGAATGTATTGGATACAATGAAATGTGAGGCGAAAGTACTAAAATATCTCTACATTTCCTAAGAATCAAGAGGTGCTTGTGGCTAATTATCAAGCGTGCGGATCATATAATTTACGAGGTTAAGCTGCGCTTGCTACGGACAGTCCGTGGATGGGTGACTGTTCGTTGCACATCGAGACCCCTCCGTGCCTCGGAGAGCACGTTAAACAGTCGGTCCCCGGTGTCATACGAATACTTATGACAGTCGTTACGGGAAGTCGGAAGCCCGAAAGTCTGGCAATTGATCTAACCTTAGGATATCGGCATTGCCTAGTAAATGGGTTGCGCAAGTCTGATGGCGGTCGCTCCGTGTAAAACACTGGTATACACAGCATCTGGTTAGACTGGAAGCTGACCCCAACATAGTTTGGAAAAATCTAGGCAGAACATTTCCTAAGAATCAAATAGAAAATAATATCTTTAATGTGTTTAACCAACTTCATCCTTCCACAGGTAAACGCAACGCAAAGTGGCAAGTTCCTCGTGGACGTTGACGTGAAAACTGCCAGCGGAATTGATAGATGAGAACTGAACACACGGTCGCGCGCACACAATATGGCGTCTTTCAAAGGTGAGAGGAACTTGACGGGTGCTGTGGGTGTAGGCAGGAAAGTAACTGATTGTTCACAGTACCGCCTTAATGGTATGCACTCTGTGGCAGATGTTGCGTGAAAATGGGTGGCAAGCTTGAAGTAATGTAGACATTTATTTTTTCCATGGAGGAGTTCGTCTTTTACTTGTAAATTAACTTTTTATTTTCTATACTTATAATTTTAATCTCCTTATCAAAGGTAGACTTACCTATTTTACAAATGAATCCAGTTTATTTTAATAGTAGGTACTTGTACCCTATACACATTTTATATCAATATTATTAGTTTACATACATCAGTTAATTATAGACAAATATCAAACATAACACACACAAAAGATCAAAACCTTAATCTATACTAATATTATAAAGAGGAAAGATTTGTATTTTTGTATGTAACGAATAAACTTAAAAACTACTGGACCGATTTCAAAAATTCTTTTGCCGTTAGTAAGCTACATTATCACTGAGTAACATGGGCTATATTAACTTCTTACGCGGGCGGAGCCGTGAGGACACAGCTACTTAATTATAAATTGATGACATATAAGTAGGTCATTGGCCTTAGTTGCAAGTTAATAATATCCAATGTCAGCTCTTCTAAAGTTGAATAAACTCGTCTCATCAATTCAATACATTGTATTCACAATCTGAGTGAATTTGATAGATTAATTAATAAGAAAATCTATTTACTTGTAACAAAGTAATTAGATTAATTCTGAAAATCCTAAGTTAGCATATTGTATTTGAAGTAAAGCTATACCCTAATAAGATAATATATTATAGTTTGATTTTATTATCAGTGTTTTAGATTTTTAATAATATACTTTAATTAAATTATGATAAACATTCGGTAATAACAAGATATCGTATGTCAACAATCGTTTATCATTGGCCGTGTCGCGGTTACGATTCTCGCATGGATCAAATATTTGTATGGCCTTGGTACAGATAGTTGTCCCGGGTTTGAGTGCTTGCGCATTTGAGATTTGTGCGCATAAACGCACTCACTATATAAGACAAAAGCAGATTGGAGCAAATAAAAAAAAAGTTATCTACCTTTAAGAAAAAAGTTACCTACCTTTAAGAAATTGGATTGCGAAAATCATAAATTAAATACTGTACAGAATTATTAGAAAGAAAGAAAGAAGAAAGAAAGAAGAAAGAAAGAAGAAAGAAAGAAGAAAGAAAGAAAACGTATTTATTTTTTCGCCTAAGCGGACACGTATGCTTCAAAATGAAAAATATAAAAATTCTTAACATTAAAAACTTAAAACTACAACAAAAATTTGTACTTAAATTTAAACATACGAGGGCAGAGTGATAAGTGTGGTAAAAATCAACTAAGGAATAAAGTTATCGCAAATTGCACATAGTCTTTTTATTTAACACTCTTTTGAGAATCTAAATGATAACTTTTAGTCAGTTATGTCGGTTATCTTTTTTTTGACAGCCAGAAAATAAAAACAATTACTTGAGTTTTCGCAAACATGGAGAAAAGTGAATTTCGTATGTTGATTAAACATTATTTTTTGCGTAAAAAAACTATTACGGAAACGAAACAAAAGCTTGACAAATAATATGGGGACTCCACTCCGTCGATCAAAATGATTCACAACTGGTTTTCCGATTTTCGTTGTGGTCGTACGAACACAAGTGATGTTGAACGTCCAGGACGCCCTGTTTAGGTCACGACACCAGAGATGATCGCCAAAATCCATAACATCGTATTGAATGACCGACAAGTAAAAGTGCGTGAGATAGTTGAGATAGTAGGCATCTCAGACGAACGTGTGCGCAATATCTTACTCCAATGTTTAAGCATGAAGAAGCTCTCCGCGTATTGGGTGCCGCGTTTACTCACTATGGAACAAAAACACAGGCGTGTGACCACTTCAGAGGCAGGTTTGGCGTTGTTTCAACGGGATAAAATGAAAATGCGTCGTTTCATAACAGTAGACGAAACGTGGATCCACCACTATACACCAGAAACCAAGGAACAGTCAAAACAGTAGATTGCTTGAGGCGAACCTGCGCTGAAGAGGGCCAAAGCAGTTTTATCGGCCAACAAAGTGATGGCCACAATTTTTTGAGATGCACGTGGTATAGTCCACATCGAGTATCTACAGAAGGGTAAAATTATTACCAGCGAATATTATGTCAATTAATTGGACCATTTCAACAAAGTTTTAATGCAAAAACAGCCGCATTTGTCTCAGAAGAAAATCCTTTTCCATCAAGACAATGCACGAGTGCACACCTGCGCGATCGCCATGGCCAAATTCCATGAGTTACACTATGAGTTACTTTCTCACCCACCATACTCTTCGGATTTAACCCCCTGCGACTATTTTCTATTCCCGAATTTTAAAAAATGGCTGGGTGGAAAGAAAAATCCTCCAATGAAGAGATCATGCACAAAACTAATGCCTATTTTAAAGGGTTTACAAAATCGTATTATATTCAAGGGATCGAGAAGTTGGAGAAACGTTGGATGAAGTGTATGGAGCTAGGGGGAGACTATGTTGAAAAATAAATAATAACTTTTACAAAATATATATTCCTTGTTTAATTTTTACCAGACTTATCACTCTGCCTACGTATTATTATAAATACCTGGTACCCCAAACACAAAATAGTTAAAAAAATACGAGCTACTAATTTATAGTCTATGGTGCATGGTGTATTTTGCCCATAAGAATTGCGTTGGGCCAGAAAAATAACGGATATATTATTATAATTTCCATTATTCATTCAATACACACATAAATAAAGTTTTAAATATTTCTATAAAAAAATATAAAAAACCATTTAAAAATATATAAAAAAATAGTAGCTCACCGGTATTGGGAACAGGGTCCAAGCTCCCGGTGGTCAGGGCCTCAGAGAGAGGAACTTCCGAACAATACGCGCCGTGTCCAGAAGTACCGCTTTCTGTATCAGGTCCTTGACCACCCAACGAGAGCCTCATCAGATGTTGATCGAGGCTCTAGGCTATTAAGCCATTACTACTAACGGCCCAACAACTGCTGAGTCAACCTCCCACATGTCTATCATTAATCTGCGCACATGTCGATAACCTCGTGTGCCAAGTCTTGATACTTAATTTCTTTAACGGATATATTATTATTAGGGCGAACTTTTTGTAAATTAAAATTGGTACGATGGGTTAGAAAATTGAGAAAAAATATTTTTAGCATTCATATTAAATTGGCCGTTGTGTTGTATGTTATCTATACATGATTACCTACAAGTGTTATCGCAATCTATTGCTAAAGTTTTATTTTCAAAAAATGTTGTTCTTCTTCTACTTTAATCTCACTTCGAAGAGAAATTATTGTTAATTAAACAACATCTAACCTTTACAAAACGGAAAAATGATGTCGTTCTTTTTTTATAAATCGCAATTATTAATTTAATGTGCCGTTTTTAGGGAGACCTACTTATAAACTTGGAGCTCAAATTCCACCAATACGCAGGTCTTTATCCCAGCTGAGTCTCTAACCAACCTAGTACTCCATTACCTCCTGTGATTATAATTACGACTAATAAGCTGATATTGGGCACCTCTAACTTGCGTCGGCAGAATTTCTTATCTGTCCCCGCCACTTGCCTGCGGCTAAATATGTATGAACGTTAGCTATCTATGTACTTACCTATAGTGAAGTATGAAGGATTAATATACTGTATGAATAGTTTTAGATGCGAGTATTTATGTTTTCACCAAGAAAATGAAGTTACTGTGTGAGTTTGGTCGTCGTATGCAAGTTGCGTAGAAAACTTAAAATATTAAAACCGTGCATGTTCCGGGCTGTTTGCAAGGTTGTGGTAAATAAAACTGCTCATGCAGTTCTTGAGATGTGCTCAATCAAGGTTTGATGCATATGAATCAAAAAGTAGAGATAGCCCGGTGGTAGAAGGCTTGCCTTCCATACTGGAGATATATGACTTTCCGAATTCATGTGCCCATAAGAATTTTATTGTCACTTGCTTTAACGGACAAGAATAAACATCGCGAGGAAACCTGCCCATCTGGAGGGCTCTAAAAGTTCTCAATGCTGTGTGTACGCCGCAAACTCGCACCAACCAGTAGCGTGGTAGACTAAGGCCGAAACCCTTCTTATTCTGTGAACAGGCCCGTGCCCAGCAGTGGGACAGTAATGAGCTGATTATGCTTTATCGTGCTAGCCAAATAAACCGGTACGAAAATGCAGAATAAATATTGAAATATGGCGTTCTATAGTTCCTGTCTGCCCCCACGGGAAAAAGGCGTTAGTTTATGTATGTATATAAATATGGAAAACTGTGCAAAGGGATGGGTAGCTGTGTCCTTTTGTCACACAATAATAACAAACTGCGGTCAATAATCCGTTTGACAGGCGTGGTGATGCCTTTCCCCTTTGACCGTCCATTTTAGCGGTCATTGGCAGTATTCATCATGACTCTTTAGCTATTATTGAAAAATAGCATCACAATATCTGTCCACCAAATGGCGAGCGATATACTTTCAATATTCAAACATTTTTAATATCACTTTGATAAGTAGGTTTTGTAACTCTGGCGGGACAACTTTGTCGCAGAACTTAAAGTTATACTATAAGAAGTACCCAACGAATTTACTGGAACAAATTGTTTCATGTACCGACAAAATATTAAATTCATGAAGCTGTGCTTTATGAATTTAATTTTTGTTACTTTGTTCATTGTTTTTAATACATCATCGAGTTGGGTGGTTCTAGGCTGATAATACCTGAACCTGACTTTCTGGTTCATATGAAGCTAATCAGAAATGTAACGAGATGTTCGTCGACACTCATCAGCGTATTGTATAATTAGCACTTGTTTAAAAACGGTGGAGGAGAACATCGTGAGGAAACCGGCATGCCTGAGAGATATTTGTCGACGGCATGTGAAGCCAAGTCAGAGGCCCATGGGCAGCATAAACTCTGACACCAGGTGAGACACTAACCACACTAAAATAATAAGAATTATCTACTCAGCATACTGCACTCCACTGCTGCATAGGGATTCTCTTAATGTCTCCATAATAATGTAAACTCTGCAAACGTTAAAGGCCGGAACCAATAGTCGATCTCAATCCAAAATACTTATCTGGATTGATGTAGGTTTTTGATAGAATGTCAGTAGAAGTAATGTCAAAAACATACAAATCCAGACATTTTGATTTGAAATCAGTTATTGGTTTCGCCTGTTAATTAATGCAATTGTACTTTTTTACCCACCTGTACAAAATAGTTTGTGAATTATATGAGGCTGTCATTAGGCGTTCGTGGCCAATTAACAACCGCGCGGATCATACGATTTGCGAAGTTAAACTGCGCTTGCCGCGGTCTGTCTGTGGATGGGTGACTTTTCGTTACACATCTTGACCCCTTCGTGCCTCGGAGAGCACGTTAAACAGTCGGTCCCGGGTGTCATACGAATATCTGTGGCTACTGTTACGGGTAGTCAGAAGCCCGAAAGTCTGACAACCAGTCTTACCTTAGGATATCGGCATTGCCCAGTAACTGCGTTGCGGAGGTCTGATAGAAATCGCTCTGCATAAAATACTGGTATTCAGTCGCATCTGGTTAGACTGGAAGTTAACCTCAATATAGTTGCGAAAAGCTTAGGTGGAATGAATGAGGCGGTCGTTACCATACATTGTTACCTTATTGTTTGAATGACTTACAAACTTAATAACTGAAACCATTCACATTATATTTCACAGTTACCTAAACATTTGGTCAATGTATTAACAATTTTTATCCGACAAAAGTCATTGAAAGTCAACAGTCAGTCAACTGAACAACGGATTCGATAATAAATACAATATAACATACTAGATCTTATACAATAATACCTACTATAACTTGAATGACCTAACTATTAATAGTTGACCTACATAAGAACATCGACTTAGGTTTACTTTGGCGAGTTCCCAAGTTTAAAGTTATCGGGGCTTCACCTTTGTTAATGGAAAATAAGTTTTAGGTCTCAAAATAGTGTCTACGCGGTGCCTGCCGTTTCACAAAAAACTTTTCACAAACATACACTTAGCAAACAACTATTCATAAATGCATCATTTCGCAAACCATCATTCCGACCATACAGCCCGACATCACGTGGTCGGACTCTGTTCCATTCCTAGAGTGTTATTTTAAAGCGTGGAGCCAGAAGCTCCCGAAGGAGGTCCATTGGAACGGGTGCACGGGGCCGAAACGTAGTGCTGGGCGCATGTACGAGTAAAGCGAAGAGACAAAGCGAGTCTTCTGGCACAGCACACTCGGAAACACTTGCATGCTTGCTTGCTCGCATGATGCATGTTTGCATGATACATACTTGCATGATGTTGAAGAGATGTTGCAAAACTTTCTTTTTAGAAACAATAAGATTTTAAATAGAATGAAATGTAAGAAGAGATGTTGCGAAACGTTGTTTTTAGAAACAATCAGATTTAAAAAGAATCTATTGCGAAAAAAAATTGTGAAAGGTTGTTTTTAGAAACACGGAGTTTGTAAAAAGAATTGTTTGCAAAATGAAAATTTGTGAAACTTTGTTTGTAAAGTGACATTATGTGAAAAATAATATGCGAACCATTATTGGCCCTGTCTACGGGCTATAAAAAAACGACTTTAGTACGGTTTATTAACGTTACATTTGAATCAAAAGGATTTGCATTGAATACACATCACTATTGTAATAGTACGTAGAGTACATACCAAGGCAATGGACGCCAACCAACGTTCGTCATTTTTAATTTGACCAAAATTTGTAAGTATAGAATGAATCCGGTTTCATTCGCATGTACACGCGGTATCGAACCTCGTTTATTGGCCTTCTTTGGCGTTCGTTGGTTTGGTGTGTACATACCATAAGATCAACCCAGTCTTTATAATGGTAATTGATAACATGTATTTTACATATTACATTGAGCGGCTCGTGGCTAATTAACAACCGCACGGATCGTACGATTTGCGAGGTTAGTCCGTGGATGGGTGACCATTCGTTACACATCGAAACCCCTTCGTGCCTCGGAGAGCTCGTTAAACCGTCGGTTCCGGGTGTCAGACGAATACCTATGACAAACGTTACGGGAAGTCAGAAGCCCAAAAGTCTGACAACCAGTCTAACCATAATATAGGCAGGCAGGCAGGTATAAACACAGCATTTATACCTGCTTACCCAAGAGTTGTGACGGGAAAAAAATAGTCAACCTAACGTTTGCATATTCTATAGGCTTCATACTTTCGATTGGTATGGAATTTGTCTATTAACCAAAACACTGAAATGTTTAAAAAAAAAAACAAAAAAAAACATATTCTCGACTGAAATTTTTTGTCAACCCATTTGCAATATATTTATTGACCTATTTAATTTGATATAAAATACTTTTCACCAGCTCGGTGAAGGTCGTTCTTTAAGAGATCTTAGACTATTATAACACCCACGGGAACCACAAGGAAAGCTGTCCATCCATCGTCCCCTTTTACAACTGTAAGGCTCCGTTTGAGATGTGGGATCCGCCGCGTACTGTCATACGTACAACTACCATCTCAAACAAAAGGCGCGGTAAAACACCTCTGCATATACCCAGTAGGTACCTATTACATCGTCATACGTTTGAATGGTCCGCTTTACGCCTTTTGAACACCTCGCATCCCGTTCCGCGCTAAGCTCTGCGAGTTCATAAACGGAGCCGAAATGAGTGAGATCAATTATCACATCGAAACCTAATATTGAACAAGCACAAACTCAATAGTTTCAATACCAAGTGGTCAATATCAATGCACTACGCAAACTTTGGGAGCTGTCCCACTTATGTAACACATTTCATATTCCAAAACTTGTCCCTCTCATAATCACCAGGTCGGCAACTCAATCAAAACGCTATCTGTTGGAGCTGTATGAGCACACAAACGTAATTAAGCGCTCTTAATGGCCGGCCCACGTGTCAACTTGCACAACTCGAGAACTTTCAGTTGTGACGCTGTTTGTTTTTATAAAGTTTTGCTTTATGGGGTTCTTGACTTGTACCTGTTTCACTCGAGTGAGTTGTTTGCGTTTTGATATGAGAATATATCAAGGATTTTTATTACAATGCGCATGTATTAATACAAATTGGTTTTTTTATCTTAGCACACGTCGTTTTTGTCAGTTTAGTTGAACAGTAAGGACTGTCCAAGGAAACGTAGCTTCATAAGCGTGTATTCGTCATTTTACTCTTGTTATACGCCTGCTTGCTGCTTACATACGATAGACTAACGAAACTCCGTCGATGGAGCAGCAACGTCGCGTTCACGTCGCTGCATGCAAGATTCATGACGCCAGTCGTCACGCGTGGCAGACGCCTGAGCGTATCGAGTATAGAAAATAATGGTGGGAACAACTGCTGAGCAGTAAATGAGAGAAAAAGTACGGTTCTAATACGCTTCATGGATAACCCTCTGTACGCCAGGCTACACAGTCAGCGCGATACATTAGAACGTCTATGACGAGAGGCCATTATGGACAGTGGGCCTTACTATTATTTATGTACACAAGTTATAAACTAACAACCGGTCGAGTAAACTATCAGTAGGAATGATTAAAACCATATTTTACTTTCATATTAACCGATTTAAAACCCGTGTTTACTTTGTGGAATTTTCATGTTTGAATACAAAAATGTGCTATATCAGACGAGCACAAAGGATGCCTTCCTTTATAGAGCTCGGTAGCACTACTATGTACGTAAATATTTACGTAAAGATAAATAAAATATAGATGCGACTGCAAAACCTTTCTGTTGGCTATGCGTTTTATTAAATTTTCTTGTAAAATCGCATTTACAAATAAAGTCGGATGACAAACAAGCCAAAATATTTAGTTTAACAACAGATCAACATATTCTTATCATATTTCATCCATTTTTTTACTTTTCTATACTAATATTATAAAGAGGAAAGATTTGTATTTTTATATGTAACGAATAAACTTAAAAACTACCGAACCTATTTCAAAAATTCTTTTGCCGTTAGAAAGCTACATTATCACTGAGTAACATAGGCTATAAAACTTCTTACGCGGGCGGAGCCGCGAGGGCACAGCTAGTAATAATATACAAGTCAATATATAGGTATAATGTAATCTAAAGATCTGCACCCACAGACCGAGAAAGTAGAAATCAACTGCCTCGTTGGTCTAGTGGTGGCAAGAGCGACTGCTGGTCGTGAGGTCCTGGGTTCGATCCCCAGGTCAGGTTAACCTGACCTGAGACTTTGGTGTTATTGGGTTTTTTCCGTGTGGAATTCCTTTGTAGCAGCCCAGAATTTGGATTTGTGCCTGGTTGATGGCAATAGGTTCGCCACCTATTACATGTCACTTAAACATAACGGCGAAACGAGGGTGTTACTATAAACCTCTGCCCAACCCTTCGGGGAATACAGGCATGATGTTATGTTATGTAACTTTAACAAATCCATAATATGTAAGAACCATCCCGATTAATACAGATTTCAAACAAAAACAACCGCATTGAAATCGGTTCATCTATTTAAAAGTTACGATGCCAAAAACAAACAGACAGACAAAGGGTTTAAAACTTATCACACCCCCTGTGTGTCGGGTGTTAAAACTCAAATCTAGTAAGGCGGCAATTTAAAGAAGGTTTGCTTTGCTTAAATCATCACGGTAATCCTTTATCCACATCAAATTCCTTAACACTTGCGCTGACACATCACATCCTCTTATCTCGTTACCATACAAAGTCTTCACCTCTAATTCCTTAAAATCCACCTAAACAAAATACAATGGCATTTAAGCGAATTTAGCTAAGTATACAGACACAATCCTTATCCGTGAGCGCTGAGACAATATCGTTTTAGCGATTCTGTAATTAACACCCTCTTATGATCGTATAGAACGTGTACACTGGAGGTCGTGTTTAGGGTAACACTGATTTAAAATTAAATTCAAGTTCGATATCGAGACTTTTTTTTTTAAATCATTGTGCCCCGTTATGATTTCTCCTGTATCGTGAGTACGTTTACAGACACAAATCTTCACATGCACAAACATCCAGACCCGGTACAACTATCTGTAGGCCATAAAAATATTTGTTTCGTGCGGGAATCGAACCCACGACCCGTAGCGCAGAAGCCGATTGCTCAGCCGCTGCACCAAACGTGTCGTTTATTTGTAGACAAGATTGTGTTTACTTGTACAGCGTTGTGGGTGATATCCGGCTAAGATCGGTTGGTACATCTTTTCCCAGGCAGTGCATTTACGTATACGCTGTTACGATTGTTTACCGATCCCTACATTTTAATGTTTCTTTCTAAACATTACGAAAGTTAAAAGGTATTCATCTCGCGCGACCCGCTTTTATTTAGATACAGGTATCTTCCCATAGCTTTTTAATTGTTGACAAACTTGCGGATAGATATCATAAGAAAAAATGGTAGATGGGTTCAACATTATCACGCGCGAGAGATTTTTTTCATCAAAGGCACTTAATGTACCTACCTACTGTTCTAAGAGCCCGTTCACACAGTGGATCGGTATTATCGGTACTGGATGTGTTGTTCACATCTGTACCGACGGATCAGTTAAACAAATGGCATCAGCGTCGCATCTGGCAGGGTACCTATGATAAAAATAACGGATCCAGTATTTTTTACTGGATTCAGAATACTGTCGTGTATGTGAACTCGCTCATAGAACTACAGGCGCCATCACCAAAATAAAAACGGATCCGCTAAAATGGGTCCTGTAAACAGTTTCTGTGTGAACTAGCTGTAACAAGGATTATTCAATAGTTTGGAAAACTATAGAAGATTATAGATAGATAGTAAAAAGCACTTTACATCAGCTATTTATCATAAAACCACTGTTCGTTGTTTATAACTAGTGATCAGATTGCGCCCAACTAAAGTAAAGGACATTGTGTTTTGCGGAGGTTCTAAGAAACGGTCCGGAACCCTTCGCTATTTATGTTAATAGTTCTTACTACTGCTTGTACTTCGACTGTTGTCAAACTTAGTTTTGATGAGCCGTTGGTATGCTATGGTTTGGTGATTAGCGCAAATTGGGTGTGAATTAGATACCTATTGTATCTTTGTGCAGGAAAATCTTCAACTAAGTACCTAACTAAAAGAAAGATAGAGTGAGAGTATTTATTAGTTTGAGCACACGATGATACATGTTATCTAAATGAAAAATAAAAAGTAAGAGATTAGTCCATGGGGAGTTTCCCTGCATCGCCAGGCATACGAGTCGTAAGAGGCGATTAACCTGGCACCATAACTGAGGCGTGGCCGCAGCCAAAGACTTTGGGGAGGCTCACATAAACAGTAAAATAAGTTGTTGTACGGGTGTTCGTGTCATTGACTAGTGCGGAATGGACTTTGCCCAAATAAACATAAGGTTTATTTTGTATTGACCGGGCGGCACGCGTATTTCGGCAGATGCGCTAATGTTAGATGTCAGCATAGGTTTAACTTAAATTAAATCATGTGCTTCTCTGTGACTTCAATATTTTGAATGGCTTGTAATATAACTACTTTATACCCCCTTTCCCAAACAACTACATTGTAAACAAATAACGCAATTTATAATAAAGGGGGTACTTATTGTAAATTAGTTTAAGTTTCTTTTTAAGTGAACTGTAATGTTCTTTAAGAAATAAATCTCTTTAAACCGAAGTTGAGCACAGAATTTATTGCACTTTTTTTTTAGGGTGTTTCTCAATTTGACGTGTACGATTTGGGGAGGTTACGAGCTCCCCCCTCGGACCGCCACTGCCATAACTGTGCTCGAATACTGGCAATAGGCTCGCCACCTACTACATGGGACTTAATACTGTGACGGGTGGTGGCTGACTGACGTAGGTCCGGCCTATAAAAGGGTCGGGCACTCAGCAGATCGGCCCTCTCGCGCCGCTGCAGTTGCCAAGCTAAGTGTTCACCTGCTCAAGAAGACCCTGGACTCCTCGCATTGTAGGCACCACGCCCTGTTGTTCTCTTTGTAATTCTTAATTAAATATATATAGTGTAAGGTTACAAGTGTTATTCTTTATCCTCCCGTAAGTACACGCCTGCTAAATTTTACGTGCACATGCTAGTCGAGGGTTGACTCCTAAAGCCAGCCTAAAGTGCTACATACAAGAGGCGGAACTTGGGTATTCAGACTCTTGTTATAGAAGAACACCTCTGCTTACCTCTTCGGAGATTACAGGCGTGAGAATATGTATGGAAGAACGAGACTTCAATACATTAATTGCATTAACTATAATGCAAATCATGCTATTCACAATTATCACTAGGTTGCACAATTTGCAAGTCAGTGTACCGTTTCATCACGTACGACTTCTATTAATTGAAAATAATCGTACATAACTATTATACTACGTGAAAATGCCTACAATATATTATGTTGTTATAAGACCACAATGTAAGAAGAAACAGAAGGACAGATTAAAAATGCGCGATAATCCGCTCCTTGGTTATACCTACGATAAAGAAACGATCACTAATCATTATACCTAGTTGTAGATTGCGCATACTTTAGAGTATGCACAGAATATAAATATTTCGAAAGTCAACTGCAGCAGTTGGACCCAGCAGCAAGTTGCTGTTATTTTGCAGCTTTGTACAATGCAGTCATTCTATTTTGCAGTTAATTAGGTCTTGAGTTCGAAACCCAGGCACGCACCACTGACTCTTTAGATTCATGTGCATATTGTATAATTATCACTTGTTTAAAACCGATGAAGGAAACCATCGTGAAGAAACTGGCATGCCTGAGATATATTTCTCGACGGCATGTGAAGCCAAGTCAGAGGCCCATGGGCGGCATTAACTCTGACACCAGGTTAGTCACTAACCACACAATAAAGAAAAAAATTACAGTTGGCTCCTAAGAGAAAACAAGCCAGTTTGTATACACCTTATTACCTTTGCATAATACCTATTTACTTTTATATTAGTGTATCTTCTGCGTTTTAGTTTTATGTGGCGTTACGCAGTGAACAAACTGTGGCCCTTAGTGTGACATTCAGTGTAATAACTTTAGTTCTAAGTAATTGAATCACCTGAGAGAAGATATCGTGTGTTTGTTGTATACACAGGGGTTTATTGTAGAAAATACAGTGCATTGTTATGTTTTATTTATTGTATTTATACTGTAAAAGATAGGTTTTTGTATTTATGAAGTATAAATTAACTCTATTTTATGAGTGCCAATTATTAGAAAATAACAAAAGCTAGTTAATTAACTAATAAGTACTTCTATTACAGCTACAAAGAATTAACAATCATAACAGATTCCAATTGATTGTGAACAAGTTTCAATTAGACAGAAACTACTGTAGGTATGTAAATAATTCCTCGAAGTATTGTACAGCTTAGGTTACAATAAAAGTGTGTAGGACCTTTTTCTTGTTTTTTTTTTTCTCGTTGGAAAATCCTCATGGATGTCCCTCGCCCGGGGAAGGCGAGGGGGTCTGCCGGACTCTTACCGGCTAAAAACCAACGGTGTTCCTTCTCCTGACCGTACGGCCAGGGTCGCGGGATTAGCAAAAGCATGCACCGCAACCCCGGCAAAATTGTGTTGGACCTAAGCCTATCTCAGATGCGTCGGTACTGGATGTGTTGTTCATATCTGTACCGACGGATCAGTCAAACAAATGGCAGCTGCGTCACATCTGGCAGGCAGGATACGATAAAAATAACGGATCCAGTATTTTTTACTGGATTCGGAATACTGTCGTGTATGTGAACTCGCTCATACAACTACAGGCGCCATCACCAAAATAAAAACGGTTCCGCTGAAACGGGTCCTGTAAACACTTTCTTTTTGAGCTAGCTGTCAGTTAATTCCTAATTATTGTAGTAATAGTACCCTACTACTCTGAGCATTTTATCAATAATCAAAATCATCGATTCAAAAAATATTCTGTGTGCTTTATGCTTAAGCACGCCTCCTTTTCAGTCCGGTAATGGTCTCTGCTAACATTTTTCTCACCGGTATTGGGAACAGGGTCCAAGCTCCCGGTGGTCAGGGCCTCAGAGAGAGGAACTTCCGAACAATACGCGCCGTGTCCAGAAGTACCGCTTTCTGTATCAGGTCCTTGACCACCCAACGAGAGCCTCATCAGATGTTGATCGAGGCTCTAGGCTATTAAGCCATTACTACTAACGGCCCAACAACTGCTGAGTCAACCTCCCACATGTCTATCATTAATCTGCGCACATGTCGATAACCTCGTGTGCCAAGTCTTGATACTTAATTTCTTTAACGGATATATTATTATTAGGGCGAACTTTTTGTAAATTAAAATTGGTACGATGGGTTAGAAAATTGAGAAAAAATATTTTTAGCATTCATATTAAATTGGCCGTTGTGTTGTATGTTATCTATACATGATTACCTACAAGTGTTATCGCAATCTATTGCTAAAGTTTTATTTTCAAAAAATGTTGTTCTTCTTCTACTTTAATCTCACTTCGAAGAGAAATTATTGTTAATTAAACAACATCTAACCTTTACAAAACGGAAAAATGATGTCGTTCTTTTTTTATAAATCGCAATTATTAATTTAATGTGCCGTTTTTAGGGAGACCTACTTATAAACTTGGAGCTCAAATTCCACCAATACGCAGGTCTTTATCCCAGCTGAGTCTCTAACCAACCTAGTACTCCATTACCTCCTGTGATTATAATTACGACTAATAAGCTGATATTGGGCACCTCTAACTTGCGTCGGCAGAATTTCTTATCTGTCCCCGCCACTTGCCTGCGGCTAAATATGTATGAACGTTAGCTATCTATGTACTTACCTATAGTGAAGTATGAAGGATTAATATACTGTATGAATAGTTTTAGATGCGAGTATTTATGTTTTCACCAAGAAAATGAAGTTACTGTGTGAGTTTGGTCGTCGTATGCAAGTTGCGTAGAAAACTTAAAATATTAAAACCGTGCATGTTCCGGGCTGTTTGCAAGGTTGTGGTAAATAAAACTGCTCATGCAGTTCTTGAGATGTGCTCAATCAAGGTTTGATGCATATGAATCAAAAAGTAGAGATAGCCCGGTGGTAGAAGGCTTGCCTTCCATACTGGAGATATATGACTTTCCGAATTCATGTGCCCATAAGAATTTTATTGTCACTTGCTTTAACGGACAAGAATAAACATCGCGAGGAAACCTGCCCATCTGGAGGGCTCTAAAAGTTCTCAATGCTGTGTGTACGCCGCAAACTCGCACCAACCAGTAGCGTGGTAGACTAAGGCCGAAACCCTTCTTATTCTGTGAACAGGCCCGTGCCCAGCAGTGGGACAGTAATGAGCTGATTATGCTTTATCGTGCTAGCCAAATAAACCGGTACGAAAATGCAGAATAAATATTGAAATATGGCGTTCTATAGTTCCTGTCTGCCCCCACGGGAAAAAGGCGTTAGTTTATGTATGTATATAAATATGGAAAACTGTGCAAAGGGATGGGTAGCTGTGTCCTTTTGTCACACAATAATAACAAACTGCGGTCAATAATCCGTTTGACAGGCGTGGTGATGCCTTTCCCCTTTGACCGTCCATTTTAGCGGTCATTGGCAGTATTCATCATGACTCTTTAGCTATTATTGAAAAATAGCATCACAATATCTGTCCACCAAATGGCGAGCGATATACTTTCAATATTCAAACATTTTTAATATCACTTTGATAAGTAGGTTTTGTAACTCTGGCGGGACAACTTTGTCGCAGAACTTAAAGTTATACTATAAGAAGTACCCAACGAATTTACTGGAACAAATTGTTTCATGTACCGACAAAATATTAAATTCATGAAGCTGTGCTTTATGAATTTAATTTTTGTTACTTTGTTCATTGTTTTTAATACATCATCGAGTTGGGTGGTTCTAGGCTGATAATACCTGAACCTGACTTTCTGGTTCATATGAAGCTAATCAGAAATGTAACGAGATGTTCGTCGACACTCATCAGCGTATTGTATAATTAGCACTTGTTTAAAAACGGTGGAGGAGAACATCGTGAGGAAACCGGCATGCCTGAGAGATATTTGTCGACGGCATGTGAAGCCAAGTCAGAGGCCCATGGGCAGCATAAACTCTGACACCAGGTGAGACACTAACCACACTAAAATAATAAGAATTATCTACTCAGCATACTGCACTCCACTGCTGCATAGGGATTCTCTTAATGTCTCCATAATAATGTAAACTCTGCAAACGTTAAAGGCCGGAACCAATAGTCGATCTCAATCCAAAATACTTATCTGGATTGATGTAGGTTTTTGATAGAATGTCAGTAGAAGTAATGTCAAAAACATACAAATCCAGACATTTTGATTTGAAATCAGTTATTGGTTTCGCCTGTTAATTAATGCAATTGTACTTTTTTACCCACCTGTACAAAATAGTTTGTGAATTATATGAGGCTGTCATTAGGCGTTCGTGGCCAATTAACAACCGCGCGGATCATACGATTTGCGAAGTTAAACTGCGCTTGCCGCGGTCTGTCTGTGGATGGGTGACTTTTCGTTACACATCTTGACCCCTTCGTGCCTCGGAGAGCACGTTAAACAGTCGGTCCCGGGTGTCATACGAATATCTGTGGCTACTGTTACGGGTAGTCAGAAGCCCGAAAGTCTGACAACCAGTCTTACCTTAGGATATCGGCATTGCCCAGTAACTGCGTTGCGGAGGTCTGATAGAAATCGCTCTGCATAAAATACTGGTATTCAGTCGCATCTGGTTAGACTGGAAGTTAACCTCAATATAGTTGCGAAAAGCTTAGGTGGAATGAATGAGGCGGTCGTTACCATACATTGTTACCTTATTGTTTGAATGACTTACAAACTTAATAACTGAAACCATTCACATTATATTTCACAGTTACCTAAACATTTGGTCAATGTATTAACAATTTTTATCCGACAAAAGTCATTGAAAGTCAACAGTCAGTCAACTGAACAACGGATTCGATAATAAATACAATATAACATACTAGATCTTATACAATAATACCTACTATAACTTGAATGACCTAACTATTAATAGTTGACCTACATAAGAACATCGACTTAGGTTTACTTTGGCGAGTTCCCAAGTTTAAAGTTATCGGGGCTTCACCTTTGTTAATGGAAAATAAGTTTTAGGTCTCAAAATAGTGTCTACGCGGTGCCTGCCGTTTCACAAAAAACTTTTCACAAACATACACTTAGCAAACAACTATTCATAAATGCATCATTTCGCAAACCATCATTCCGACCATACAGCCCGACATCACGTGGTCGGACTCTGTTCCATTCCTAGAGTGTTATTTTAAAGCGTGGAGCCAGAAGCTCCCGAAGGAGGTCCATTGGAACGGGTGCACGGGGCCGAAACGTAGTGCTGGGCGCATGTACGAGTAAAGCGAAGAGACAAAGCGAGTCTTCTGGCACAGCACACTCGGAAACACTTGCATGCTTGCTTGCTCGCATGATGCATGTTTGCATGATACATACTTGCATGATGTTGAAGAGATGTTGCAAAACTTTCTTTTTAGAAACAATAAGATTTTAAATAGAATGAAATGTAAGAAGAGATGTTGCGAAACGTTGTTTTTAGAAACAATCAGATTTAAAAAGAATCTATTGCGAAAAAAAATTGTGAAAGGTTGTTTTTAGAAACACGGAGTTTGTAAAAAGAATTGTTTGCAAAATGAAAATTTGTGAAACTTTGTTTGTAAAGTGACATTATGTGAAAAATAATATGCGAACCATTATTGGCCCTGTCTACGGGCTATAAAAAAACGACTTTAGTACGGTTTATTAACGTTACATTTGAATCAAAAGGATTTGCATTGAATACACATCACTATTGTAATAGTACGTAGAGTACATACCAAGGCAATGGACGCCAACCAACGTTCGTCATTTTTAATTTGACCAAAATTTGTAAGTATAGAATGAATCCGGTTTCATTCGCATGTACACGCGGTATCGAACCTCGTTTATTGGCCTTCTTTGGCGTTCGTTGGTTTGGTGTGTACATACCATAAGATCAACCCAGTCTTTATAATGGTAATTGATAACATGTATTTTACATATTACATTGAGCGGCTCGTGGCTAATTAACAACCGCACGGATCGTACGATTTGCGAGGTTAGTCCGTGGATGGGTGACCATTCGTTACACATCGAAACCCCTTCGTGCCTCGGAGAGCTCGTTAAACCGTCGGTTCCGGGTGTCAGACGAATACCTATGACAAACGTTACGGGAAGTCAGAAGCCCAAAAGTCTGACAACCAGTCTAACCATAATATAGGCAGGCAGGCAGGTATAAACACAGCATTTATACCTGCTTACCCAAGAGTTGTGACGGGAAAAAAATAGTCAACCTAACGTTTGCATATTCTATAGGCTTCATACTTTCGATTGGTATGGAATTTGTCTATTAACCAAAACACTGAAATGTTTAAAAAAAAAAACAAAAAAAAACATATTCTCGACTGAAATTTTTTGTCAACCCATTTGCAATATATTTATTGACCTATTTAATTTGATATAAAATACTTTTCACCAGCTCGGTGAAGGTCGTTCTTTAAGAGATCTTAGACTATTATAACACCCACGGGAACCACAAGGAAAGCTGTCCATCCATCGTCCCCTTTTACAACTGTAAGGCTCCGTTTGAGATGTGGGATCCGCCGCGTACTGTCATACGTACAACTACCATCTCAAACAAAAGGCGCGGTAAAACACCTCTGCATATACCCAGTAGGTACCTATTACATCGTCATACGTTTGAATGGTCCGCTTTACGCCTTTTGAACACCTCGCATCCCGTTCCGCGCTAAGCTCTGCGAGTTCATAAACGGAGCCGAAATGAGTGAGATCAATTATCACATCGAAACCTAATATTGAACAAGCACAAACTCAATAGTTTCAATACCAAGTGGTCAATATCAATGCACTACGCAAACTTTGGGAGCTGTCCCACTTATGTAACACATTTCATATTCCAAAACTTGTCCCTCTCATAATCACCAGGTCGGCAACTCAATCAAAACGCTATCTGTTGGAGCTGTATGAGCACACAAACGTAATTAAGCGCTCTTAATGGCCGGCCCACGTGTCAACTTGCACAACTCGAGAACTTTCAGTTGTGACGCTGTTTGTTTTTATAAAGTTTTGCTTTATGGGGTTCTTGACTTGTACCTGTTTCACTCGAGTGAGTTGTTTGCGTTTTGATATGAGAATATATCAAGGATTTTTATTACAATGCGCATGTATTAATACAAATTGGTTTTTTTATCTTAGCACACGTCGTTTTTGTCAGTTTAGTTGAACAGTAAGGACTGTCCAAGGAAACGTAGCTTCATAAGCGTGTATTCGTCATTTTACTCTTGTTATACGCCTGCTTGCTGCTTACATACGATAGACTAACGAAACTCCGTCGATGGAGCAGCAACGTCGCGTTCACGTCGCTGCATGCAAGATTCATGACGCCAGTCGTCACGCGTGGCAGACGCCTGAGCGTATCGAGTATAGAAAATAATGGTGGGAACAACTGCTGAGCAGTAAATGAGAGAAAAAGTACGGTTCTAATACGCTTCATGGATAACCCTCTGTACGCCAGGCTACACAGTCAGCGCGATACATTAGAACGTCTATGACGAGAGGCCATTATGGACAGTGGGCCTTACTATTATTTATGTACACAAGTTATAAACTAACAACCGGTCGAGTAAACTATCAGTAGGAATGATTAAAACCATATTTTACTTTCATATTAACCGATTTAAAACCCGTGTTTACTTTGTGGAATTTTCATGTTTGAATACAAAAATGTGCTATATCAGACGAGCACAAAGGATGCCTTCCTTTATAGAGCTCGGTAGCACTACTATGTACGTAAATATTTACGTAAAGATAAATAAAATATAGATGCGACTGCAAAACCTTTCTGTTGGCTATGCGTTTTATTAAATTTTCTTGTAAAATCGCATTTACAAATAAAGTCGGATGACAAACAAGCCAAAATATTTAGTTTAACAACAGATCAACATATTCTTATCATATTTCATCCATTTTTTTACTTTTCTATACTAATATTATAAAGAGGAAAGATTTGTATTTTTATATGTAACGAATAAACTTAAAAACTACCGAACCTATTTCAAAAATTCTTTTGCCGTTAGAAAGCTACATTATCACTGAGTAACATAGGCTATAAAACTTCTTACGCGGGCGGAGCCGCGAGGGCACAGCTAGTAATAATATACAAGTCAATATATAGGTATAATGTAATCTAAAGATCTGCACCCACAGACCGAGAAAGTAGAAATCAACTGCCTCGTTGGTCTAGTGGTGGCAAGAGCGACTGCTGGTCGTGAGGTCCTGGGTTCGATCCCCAGGTCAGGTTAACCTGACCTGAGACTTTGGTGTTATTGGGTTTTTTCCGTGTGGAATTCCTTTGTAGCAGCCCAGAATTTGGATTTGTGCCTGGTTGATGGCAATAGGTTCGCCACCTATTACATGTCACTTAAACATAACGGCGAAACGAGGGTGTTACTATAAACCTCTGCCCAACCCTTCGGGGAATACAGGCATGATGTTATGTTATGTAACTTTAACAAATCCATAATATGTAAGAACCATCCCGATTAATACAGATTTCAAACAAAAACAACCGCATTGAAATCGGTTCATCTATTTAAAAGTTACGATGCCAAAAACAAACAGACAGACAAAGGGTTTAAAACTTATCACACCCCCTGTGTGTCGGGTGTTAAAACTCAAATCTAGTAAGGCGGCAATTTAAAGAAGGTTTGCTTTGCTTAAATCATCACGGTAATCCTTTATCCACATCAAATTCCTTAACACTTGCGCTGACACATCACATCCTCTTATCTCGTTACCATACAAAGTCTTCACCTCTAATTCCTTAAAATCCACCTAAACAAAATACAATGGCATTTAAGCGAATTTAGCTAAGTATACAGACACAATCCTTATCCGTGAGCGCTGAGACAATATCGTTTTAGCGATTCTGTAATTAACACCCTCTTATGATCGTATAGAACGTGTACACTGGAGGTCGTGTTTAGGGTAACACTGATTTAAAATTAAATTCAAGTTCGATATCGAGACTTTTTTTTTTAAATCATTGTGCCCCGTTATGATTTCTCCTGTATCGTGAGTACGTTTACAGACACAAATCTTCACATGCACAAACATCCAGACCCGGTACAACTATCTGTAGGCCATAAAAATATTTGTTTCGTGCGGGAATCGAACCCACGACCCGTAGCGCAGAAGCCGATTGCTCAGCCGCTGCACCAAACGTGTCGTTTATTTGTAGACAAGATTGTGTTTACTTGTACAGCGTTGTGGGTGATATCCGGCTAAGATCGGTTGGTACATCTTTTCCCAGGCAGTGCATTTACGTATACGCTGTTACGATTGTTTACCGATCCCTACATTTTAATGTTTCTTTCTAAACATTACGAAAGTTAAAAGGTATTCATCTCGCGCGACCCGCTTTTATTTAGATACAGGTATCTTCCCATAGCTTTTTAATTGTTGACAAACTTGCGGATAGATATCATAAGAAAAAATGGTAGATGGGTTCAACATTATCACGCGCGAGAGATTTTTTTCATCAAAGGCACTTAATGTACCTACCTACTGTTCTAAGAGCCCGTTCACACAGTGGATCGGTATTATCGGTACTGGATGTGTTGTTCACATCTGTACCGACGGATCAGTTAAACAAATGGCATCAGCGTCGCATCTGGCAGGGTACCTATGATAAAAATAACGGATCCAGTATTTTTTACTGGATTCAGAATACTGTCGTGTATGTGAACTCGCTCATAGAACTACAGGCGCCATCACCAAAATAAAAACGGATCCGCTAAAATGGGTCCTGTAAACAGTTTCTGTGTGAACTAGCTGTAACAAGGATTATTCAATAGTTTGGAAAACTATAGAAGATTATAGATAGATAGTAAAAAGCACTTTACATCAGCTATTTATCATAAAACCACTGTTCGTTGTTTATAACTAGTGATCAGATTGCGCCCAACTAAAGTAAAGGACATTGTGTTTTGCGGAGGTTCTAAGAAACGGTCCGGAACCCTTCGCTATTTATGTTAATAGTTCTTACTACTGCTTGTACTTCGACTGTTGTCAAACTTAGTTTTGATGAGCCGTTGGTATGCTATGGTTTGGTGATTAGCGCAAATTGGGTGTGAATTAGATACCTATTGTATCTTTGTGCAGGAAAATCTTCAACTAAGTACCTAACTAAAAGAAAGATAGAGTGAGAGTATTTATTAGTTTGAGCACACGATGATACATGTTATCTAAATGAAAAATAAAAAGTAAGAGATTAGTCCATGGGGAGTTTCCCTGCATCGCCAGGCATACGAGTCGTAAGAGGCGATTAACCTGGCACCATAACTGAGGCGTGGCCGCAGCCAAAGACTTTGGGGAGGCTCACATAAACAGTAAAATAAGTTGTTGTACGGGTGTTCGTGTCATTGACTAGTGCGGAATGGACTTTGCCCAAATAAACATAAGGTTTATTTTGTATTGACCGGGCGGCACGCGTATTTCGGCAGATGCGCTAATGTTAGATGTCAGCATAGGTTTAACTTAAATTAAATCATGTGCTTCTCTGTGACTTCAATATTTTGAATGGCTTGTAATATAACTACTTTATACCCCCTTTCCCAAACAACTACATTGTAAACAAATAACGCAATTTATAATAAAGGGGGTACTTATTGTAAATTAGTTTAAGTTTCTTTTTAAGTGAACTGTAATGTTCTTTAAGAAATAAATCTCTTTAAACCGAAGTTGAGCACAGAATTTATTGCACTTTTTTTTTAGGGTGTTTCTCAATTTGACGTGTACGATTTGGGGAGGTTACGAGCTCCCCCCTCGGACCGCCACTGCCATAACTGTGCTCGAATACTGGCAATAGGCTCGCCACCTACTACATGGGACTTAATACTGTGACGGGTGGTGGCTGACTGACGTAGGTCCGGCCTATAAAAGGGTCGGGCACTCAGCAGATCGGCCCTCTCGCGCCGCTGCAGTTGCCAAGCTAAGTGTTCACCTGCTCAAGAAGACCCTGGACTCCTCGCATTGTAGGCACCACGCCCTGTTGTTCTCTTTGTAATTCTTAATTAAATATATATAGTGTAAGGTTACAAGTGTTATTCTTTATCCTCCCGTAAGTACACGCCTGCTAAATTTTACGTGCACATGCTAGTCGAGGGTTGACTCCTAAAGCCAGCCTAAAGTGCTACATACAAGAGGCGGAACTTGGGTATTCAGACTCTTGTTATAGAAGAACACCTCTGCTTACCTCTTCGGAGATTACAGGCGTGAGAATATGTATGGAAGAACGAGACTTCAATACATTAATTGCATTAACTATAATGCAAATCATGCTATTCACAATTATCACTAGGTTGCACAATTTGCAAGTCAGTGTACCGTTTCATCACGTACGACTTCTATTAATTGAAAATAATCGTACATAACTATTATACTACGTGAAAATGCCTACAATATATTATGTTGTTATAAGACCACAATGTAAGAAGAAACAGAAGGACAGATTAAAAATGCGCGATAATCCGCTCCTTGGTTATACCTACGATAAAGAAACGATCACTAATCATTATACCTAGTTGTAGATTGCGCATACTTTAGAGTATGCACAGAATATAAATATTTCGAAAGTCAACTGCAGCAGTTGGACCCAGCAGCAAGTTGCTGTTATTTTGCAGCTTTGTACAATGCAGTCATTCTATTTTGCAGTTAATTAGGTCTTGAGTTCGAAACCCA
This sequence comes from Amphipyra berbera, assembly GCA_910594945.2. Classification (NCBI taxonomy): domain Eukaryota; kingdom Metazoa; phylum Arthropoda; class Insecta; order Lepidoptera; family Noctuidae; genus Amphipyra; species Amphipyra berbera. The sequence goes on from OU343122.1 coordinate 22,663,002, forward strand.
GGCACGCACCACTGACTCTTTAGATTCATGTGCATATTGTATAATTATCACTTGTTTAAAACCGATGAAGGAAACCATCGTGAAGAAACTGGCATGCCTGAGATATATTTCTCGACGGCATGTGAAGCCAAGTCAGAGGCCCATGGGCGGCATTAACTCTGACACCAGGTTAGTCACTAACCACACAATAAAGAAAAAAATTACAGTTGGCTCCTAAGAGAAAACAAGCCAGTTTGTATACACCTTATTACCTTTGCATAATACCTATTTACTTTTATATTAGTGTATCTTCTGCGTTTTAGTTTTATGTGGCGTTACGCAGTGAACAAACTGTGGCCCTTAGTGTGACATTCAGTGTAATAACTTTAGTTCTAAGTAATTGAATCACCTGAGAGAAGATATCGTGTGTTTGTTGTATACACAGGGGTTTATTGTAGAAAATACAGTGCATTGTTATGTTTTATTTATTGTATTTATACTGTAAAAGATAGGTTTTTGTATTTATGAAGTATAAATTAACTCTATTTTATGAGTGCCAATTATTAGAAAATAACAAAAGCTAGTTAATTAACTAATAAGTACTTCTATTACAGCTACAAAGAATTAACAATCATAACAGATTCCAATTGATTGTGAACAAGTTTCAATTAGACAGAAACTACTGTAGGTATGTAAATAATTCCTCGAAGTATTGTACAGCTTAGGTTACAATAAAAGTGTGTAGGACCTTTTTCTTGTTTTTTTTTTTCTCGTTGGAAAATCCTCATGGATGTCCCTCGCCCGGGGAAGGCGAGGGGGTCTGCCGGACTCTTACCGGCTAAAAACCAACGGTGTTCCTTCTCCTGACCGTACGGCCAGGGTCGCGGGATTAGCAAAAGCATGCACCGCAACCCCGGCAAAATTGTGTTGGACCTAAGCCTATCTCAGATGCGTCGGTACTGGATGTGTTGTTCATATCTGTACCGACGGATCAGTCAAACAAATGGCAGCTGCGTCACATCTGGCAGGCAGGATACGATAAAAATAACGGATCCAGTATTTTTTACTGGATTCGGAATACTGTCGTGTATGTGAACTCGCTCATACAACTACAGGCGCCATCACCAAAATAAAAACGGTTCCGCTGAAACGGGTCCTGTAAACACTTTCTTTTTGAGCTAGCTGTCAGTTAATTCCTAATTATTGTAGTAATAGTACCCTACTACTCTGAGCATTTTATCAATAATCAAAATCATCGATTCAAAAAATATTCTGTGTGCTTTATGCTTAAGCACGCCTCCTTTTCAGTCCGGTAATGGTCTCTGCTAACATTTTTGTTTGCTCCATTGAGCTCCTTCCGCAAACATTACTATCACGAGGCTAGAGCGCGATAGAAGATGTAAAGTTACATATGTAGAGAGAGATGGAATCGCTAGGTGAAGTGTGCAAAGGATTGGAACACGTAGATTTCGATAAGGAGAAGCAATGTAGAGTCAGCATATGAATAAGATGGTAAGTTTTCTTGTACTCACTTTTTTTTAACCTTGCCCCACAGGTGCGTTTAGCGTTTATATACAAATGTCACACACACAATCAGCCTTTGTTGACACATTAGTAGTTTCACATACACAAAACATAATTATAGGTAGGTATTTACATCAACCCCATCCCCTCTAAACCAAAGCTACCTTTTTTTTGTTGGAAAATCCTCATGGATGTCCCTCGCCCGGGGGAGGCGATGGGGTCTACCGGGCTCTTACCGGCTAAAAACCCACGGTGTTCTTCCTCCTGACCGTCGGCCGGGGTCACGGGATTCGCATCATAAGGATGCAACACAAAACCTAGGTACTTAAGCTGCAACTCGCGTAATAGGATGTACCTCTTGACATAACACGGAAATTCGTTTATTAATGCAATATCCCGAGCTTCAAGTAATTAAAAAAAAAACATTATCACTATGCTATACTTCAAAGGCTTATGTTACAATTAGCCCTGTATATGGTTAATATCACCTTTTATATTAAAATGAATTATCCATCCGGAATTCAGTGATCAGAGTAGCTCTTTATACAACATACAGTAATGATATTGATTAATAGTTTTCCAATAACGCATACAAAAGAGAATTTCAAATACATTCGTATTTTTATATGGGAGTTAATTAATAGGATGGATGAGGTGGAAATGAAACAATTTTCATAGAACACATTAAACAACACCGTGAAAGAGGGTGAGGTTCTTAGAAATGTGCAATGTTCACTAAAGTTTTCGTAGGTAACTACTTATAATATACTTAAAGTGCAAAATTGAGCCCATCCTGTGTCTCGAGTGTTTTTTAGAGTTCCGTACCTCAAAAGAAAAAAAGGAACCCTCATAGGATCAGTTCGTTGTCCATCTGTCTATCTGTCTGCCAGTACCCTTTTTCTCAAGAACACGCGGTGGTATTAAGTTGAAATTAAAATCAAATACTTAGGTCTAAAATCCCTTGGCCCTGTGAAAAAATCAACAAAAATCAAAATCAAATCAAAATCAAAAATCAACGTAATCAAAAGATATGGCCGTTTATGCCGCATATTATGACACTCGCAGGGGAATCAAAACCTATATGGTACTTCCCGTTGACCTAGAATCATGAAATTCGGCAAGAAGCAATGTAAAGGAAAAATCCGAAAACCATAAATTTGTAGTTACATCACAAAAAAAAAAATTACATGCCTACAGGTTTATACGAAACTCTCGGTGCGCGAGTCCGACTCGCACTTGGCCAGTTTTTTTTACCAAAAGCTTGTCATCAAAAACAATGTAACTCAGTTATATAGCAGAAACGTGTTTACTTATTTGATCCATTTGTGCGGCATGCTCCAAGGAAGTAGGTATACAAGGTTAGTCGGAAAGGGGGTACTAACCCGAAAGCCACTTATAGTATCACTGATGACTGTTTTATTGCAGGTGTTAAAATTTCTAAATACTCATATTTTTATTTCCATACAAAAGTAAATAAATATTATTTATTTCAAAAACTCCACAACCCTGACTTTTTTATCTATTCAAAAATGGCCGCGCACGTGGTCGTCGGTGCCTAGCCGCTCGGCGGTAAAACACAAAGCACCGGTAGGTGCCTACGAACGCCGCGCCGCCGCCGAAATCGTAGGTTACTATGGTACTGTGTATGAGGTTGTGTGCATGTGTGTGTCGTGTGTCGGAACATATCATTATCATCTAGAAACTTACCATTTCTGATGTTGACGCTGTTCTCGGCCAACGAAAACGTCACACACGTGTCGTCTTAGTATCAAATAGGTACTTAAAAACACAAGAAGCACTTTTGTTTATTAACTACTACTGTATGTACGTAGGTAACCTACCTACGAATGAAACAATCACCAGTTTTATGTACTTATGTTAACACTTAATTAATCTATCACCACGGACACTACAAGAAAGGTTAATTTAATACTTCGTATCTATCCCTATACGTACTCAGTCGATATTTTAGAAACAACAAGAAATAATACCACGACTCGCGTAAACAATCAAAACATCGACTGTTTCCCGGGAAGCGTTGCAAGCGACTAAAAAATCTTAGAATAATAAATAACGGAAATAAAATGTTTAGGCTAACATTGCATTTTAGAGATGCGCAATGTTAATCCCATAAATTAAATCCCGGAGAATTTAACAACTGATTTGAATTTAGTAACTTTTTGGGATCTACCCCTACGTCATACGGGATTCGAACACACATAAGCGTTGGGTCTTGGGTTAGCAATAGGAAGCTGATGAAACTGGTTTACTTTAAGTTTGAGAGGATGAAACCTCAAATGGTCGCAATGTTTTTCTTTTGTAGCACTCCATAACTGTAAGCAGCATCTTACATGTCAAAATGTAAACAAAGTTATGAAATACGATACCACAAATTAATAAATCTATCTCGTTGAGTTCATGTGTTTTCAAAACTTAGTGCATACATTTCTTAGTACCTACACACAAACTAAGTACGTACGTTAATAATCATTAACTTGTTAGTCTTGTGGCGGCATCTATCACCTCTATCTTCCATAGTCTAACTAAATGACTGACATACATGTTACAATAAACTTACAATATTCACGCATTTCCAAAAAAAACAATGTATTGAACCCACCTCTAAAGCGGCAAGCAGACGAAATACAACAGACAAGCCTAGTACGTACTTTAATAATCATTAACTTGTTAGTCTAACTAAATGACTGACATACATTTTACAATAAACTTACAATATTCACGTATTTCCAAAAAAACAATGTACTGAACCCACCTCTAAAGCGGCAAACAGCCGAAATACAAAAGAGTCTAGGCAAAAGCGCGCCGCGTGCCGCGCTGTCTCGGCGGCATCTCTTTGACAATGTTTTCACTACATTTCGACGAATTGTGACGTCATATGATTATTTATTGCAGAAGCGACATCGTGCTGTACTAAGTTTATTTTTGACGGTTTGTTTGTGATAATAACTTACTTATTGTACTGCAAGGCTGTAATTAATCAGGATAGTTTTCAGTGTAGGATAGATCATATGGAATTACGTGCTTTAGTGATCAAAACCTTTGATATCCAAGTTGAAAGTTTTTTATTGCCTGTTATTACGAATATTCTAGGTAGGTAGGTAGGTACAGGGAACTAAAATATCAGGTCAATTCGTTTTACACAAAAATATGCCGATAAAATTAGTCTAACAGAGAAATGCAAAATACTTTGAGGTGCAAAAGATTTTTAGGTACCTACCTATAATACGCGATTGCGAATCGTCGTGTCTGCGCTTTATTTAGTCACGATTACCTATAATTCTGAGAAATGCTTCGAAAATGCGAGGGGAAAAGTCGGCCTTTTTGTATTTAAAATATGACCTCAAATGTAAACACAGCTGATGATAGGGTTGGCGTAGCGTATTTTTAATGAAATCTTTGAACAGCTATATCTCTAAATTTATTGACTTTTGGGAAAAGTTGTAGAACAAAAGTTATCCCTTATTATGGGTACTATAGCACCCTTTCGGCTTAGTACCCCCTTTCCGACTAACCTTGTATACAAGTCTGCAAAAAAAAAAAAAAAAAAATTCATGCGTTCTTTTGAAGTAGTAGTTTGAAATAATGTGTTTACCAATATTTGATCAGAAATTAAAAAGTAGAAAAATGATAATTTTTGTGCTGTCGCTTCACAAACCGCTTACGTTCAAAGAATGTAGTCATGTGTTTCTACTTCTTTTCAGTTTATCTTTCGCCGCTGTCCTGTGCAACTTACAGTCTTTTGTACATTGTGTCTTTGTATGGCACTTCTTTAGATATCTAGGATGATTTTAAAGGTTTAACAGCTGGTTTCTACTTTAAACATAAACAACATCACGCCTGTATTTTCCGAAGGATTGGACAGAGGTGTATAGTAACACCCTCATTTTGCCGTTATGTTTATGTCCCACGTAATAGGAAGCGAGCTGTTCTGTGGGGGCGAGCCTATTGCCATCAACAGTGCACAAATACAAACTCCGAGCTGCTACTGAGGAATTCCACACGGAAAAACCCAATAACACTTTGCCCGACCTGGGGATTGAGCCCAGGACCTCACGATCAGCAGTCACGCTTGCCACCATTAGACGAACGAGGCGGTTCGAGGCAGTTGATTTCTACTTTTTCGGTCTGTGGCTGCAGATCTGTAGATTAGATTATAATTATATAGACGTATATATTATACACGCTTTCAAATCTATACTAACATTATAAAGAGGAAAGATTTGTATTTTTGTATGTAACGAATAAACTTAAAAACTACTGGACCGATTTCAAAAATTCTTTTGCCGTTAGAAAGCTACTTTATCACTGAGTAACATAGGCTATATTTATTACTGGAATAAAACTTCTTACGCGGGCAGAGCCGTGAGGACACAGCTAGTCACTTATAAAGATACACTCAAGCTTACACGGACACGTATAATAATTAAATTGTATTTAGATAACTTAGTGCGAGAGCTTTGGTAGCCATAAATATTCGAAAAAATATTGTAATAATCTATTTACGTGGTATCTTTCATGTTCTAGAATGTACCTTTATAGCAATTTAGTCTATTATTGTTTCTATGTATTCATAAAATAAGATATATATTTACTTTATGAATTAAAGAAGGGTTCTTTTGATTAATTTTATTTATGAAATACCTAATATTACAAGTCTGCAAATTCCGCCGAACATAGAGCTACCCTAATCCCTAACAGAGCAGCACAGTAAATCATGGCTGGAGCATTAGGTAATATCATCAGAACGCTTGAGGCAGGGATCTAACTTCTTCTTCTTTTCGTGTGGTTAATGATTAATCTGATGTCAGAGTTTCTGCCACCCATGGGCCTCTGACTTGGTTTCACACGCCGTCGAGAAATACCTCTCAGGCATGCCGGTTTCGTCACGATGTTTTTCTTTACCGTTTTTAAGCAAGTGATAATAATTATACAATACGCAAATTAATCCAAAAAGTCAGGTACGTGCCTTGGGTTCTAACTCGAGACCTATGACTTGGCAGTCCGACGGTCACACCACTAGGCTATCACTGCTGTTTCGGGTCTAACTTACAACAACAAACACCATTTCATTCCCACATCAAGTCACACATTTGTGTCACCTGCAAATATTTATCCGAGTTGCAACTGCCAATTTACCTTCAATCCTTAGCTCCTAACAGCCTCTACGTCACCAGGAAAAATAAGCCTATTAAATAGAATCACGCCCGTATACTTACTAACACAATACTGCACCACTGATATTTTCCACCCCATTGCTTAGGGGGACAGTATGTCATCCATTACGTTTTCATAAATATGTATAAATCCGGATCGTACCGCTAAATCATTCCTCGCCATGAAACATTCATACTTCGGAAATCGGAAAACGGGCTTCACTCCCAGCACTCTGAATGTGGGCATCTATAGGTAATGGTAATATCTAGCAATAACAGAGTTTCCTCTCCTTAATTGTCCAAGTTACACTGACAAAGGCATGGCCAGGGTTGGCACTGACTGTATTTTGACAAAAGGCCGGGCGAGGCGTTGATTGGTGAAACTCGTCAGTGCAAGTTTTGGCCGTTGCGGAGTTACAATAAACTAACTTCTAGTATAAGCATATTTAGCCTAGTTGAGGTGGTTAAAATTGTCTTTGTTTGTATCTTCTCAATATGCGTGTAACATTGCTGGTTTACTTAAAAAATATATTTTAACAGAATTGCTTTTATGATTCTACTTAATTATAGTTGAGTGACCAATGATGGTCCTGAATGCTTGCTTTAAAGTATAGATAATACTAAAATAATTCGTCTTAATAATTTTTGTAATCAATTTTGCGACATCCCTATTACCGCCTATTTGGATTTATTACTGCCATGAACCACTGCTTGTATTATTCAAATTAAATTCCGCTCTGAGGCAATTACTCTTCGCCTAGGTTAGTTGAAAATCAAGACGTAGCTAAAAAAAGTACCTGCCCACCTTACTTAGCAAACTTTTGCACATAGGTAATACCGGTAAGTTACAACCAGTGGCTTAAAATTGCCGGATCTATAACTTAAGCGTGCACGTTACACGTCGGCGTTGCTAACGATGTTTCAGAGAGTGTTTATGCAATTTGTGCCGCGTCCCCGGCGAAGGTAAATCTAATAACTATCGCCCCCACTCCCACCACCCAGCCTCACTATTTCTGGAGTTAACGTAAACAACGCTATGGGATCTTTGATATAACTATAGCGTGTCCCAGAGAACTTATGCTGGGATGTCTAGGAATTCAATCTTCCTCTTAGCCTTTTCCCAATTATCTTGGGGTCAGCTTCCAGTCTAACCAGATGCGGCTGAATACCAGTATTTTACACGGAGCGACTGCCATCAGACCTCCGCAACCCAGTAACTGGGCAATGTCTAGGAATTCAATAAAAAATATAAAATAGGAGGAGTAGTAATAAAAGGTGTAATGTGTGTATTTTATGATGTTGTCATTTGTACGATTCACACCAAGCGAAGAAGATCGGCGTGGATGGAAGCGCCGCTCGGTTGCCGCTAAAGAACATGCAAATATGATATTTTGTCATTATAGATATGTCAACAACAACTGACTACATACTAAGTCATAGGTCTCGAGTTCAAACCTAAGGCAGGCACCCCTAACTTTTCTGATTCATGTGCGTATTGTATAATTATCACTTAAAACGGTGAAGGAAAACATCGTTAGGAAGCATGTCTGAGAGATATTTCTCCACGGCATGTGAAGCCAAATCAGAGGTCAATGGCAGGCATAAACTCTGACACCAGGTTAGTCACTAACCCCATGAAAATAAGAAGACTCCACTACATTTTATTCATCGTATCTTCTAAAGCAAAACAACTGTTGAACCTCCTAAAAACTACGAGTAGACAAAAAAGTTTACACGCTGCTGCTTGCTAAACAAATGATTGAGTTAAGTGCTTGTTTAGTTTTGTCATCACCATCATTACCCTGAAGACGTCCAATGCTGAACAAAGGCCCCTTAGACCGCCACATCGAACGACAATCCGCCATTTGCATCCATCGGTTGCCCGCGACTTTCACAATGTCGTCGGTCCACTTAGTGGGAGGCCTACCTACGCTGCGCTTTCCGATTCGTGGTCGCCACTCAAGAACCTTTCTTCCCCATCGGTTATCGGTCCCTCGAGTGATGTGGCCTGCCCATTGCCACTTCAGCTTGCAAACCCTGACAGCTATGTCGGTGACTTTGGTTCGTCGGCGAATATCCTCGTTCCGGATTTTATTGCGCAAAGAAACTCCGAGTATAGCTCTCGGTCGCATAGCCCATAGTTTAGTTTAGTAACTGTAAGTAATGATTGAGGCACTGTAATTACCCCTTTACAAGATCCGGTCAGGTTCGGGTTTACAGTAGTTTTACTAGAAGCTTGAATCCATCGCCGACACCCCTATTAGTTCCCCGTCTCCAGATTTATGACCACCATCAAGCGTATATTGTAATATTTAGCGTTCTGTCGGTCTCCGTCTCAATATTCATCTGTTTCATGCTAATGTATTGAGCTGTTACTTAAGGCTAGCGTTTGAATACACGCTAATACCTATATTGGACTTCCCTTTTGTGTTTCCTTTGGATGTAAGGAATTACTGACAAACTAAATTACTTGCACATTATTAGATTTATTTTCTTCGTCGGGTATCTAAGCTTGGAAGAAAAAAGCGTGAGATTGAGTAGAAGTTAAAAATACTTGTTGTCGTTTGTTGCAGTGTATATTTTTGTAATTGAAATGTTTTTCTTATTTTATGTTATCCATTTATAATAAAATAAAAAATAAATAAAAATAGTTTATTGGTATAGCAAGTATAGGTATTAACAAGTGTTGTGAGTCCGCTCTTCCATACAAGTCGTTTTTGATACAAAGAGCGAAAACGTATCCTTATAAAACTGAACTATTTACTATTTAAATTACATATTAAATTAAAAAGACTATCTTACATTAATATTAGTTTTTACATTAAATTAGATGTGTGTATGGATTTGTGTGAGTGGGTGTGGATTTGTGTGTGAGTGTATATGTGTAGGTAAGAGATAGTGTGAGTGTGTGTATGAGTGAGAGATAGTGTGAGTGTGTGAATGAGTGAGAGAAAGTGTGAGGTATATGTGTTAAGGTTTCAGAAGTGTTTCGGTATCATTGTAAGGGTTTGTATCCATTCTATTATTTCTTTTTTACTTTCGTAGTAATTTTTGGGATAAATTTAAATGTATTTGTTGTATATATATACATATAAATTATAAATCGTGAAGCAGGTTCCATTTGACATTGAATGCTGTGTGATTCCTCGAGATTACGCCTTAAAAACCAATTATTATAACTAATCTCACGGTATTAGATAGAAATACAATCAACCATAAGATAACATCACGCCTTATACTCCCAGAAGGGTACGGCAGAAGTGTTTTTAGTAACATCCTCGTTTCGCCAGTCCCATGTAACAGGGGGCGAGCCTGTTGCGAGAAATTCCTAAAGGATAAACCCAACATCACTTTGCCCGACCTGGGGATCGATCCCAGGACCTCGTGATCAGCAGTCGCGCTTGCCACCGCTACACCAACGAGGCAGTTAGTTATTTAAGAATATGTCCCTATAATAGGTATATTATAAATATCCCTCGCCGAATCGAAATTACCGAGTGATTTTGACAAATGATGTGTCTCCCTATTCGTCTTGGTGACGCGCGTGACGAAAGGCATGAAATTAGTTTTAGTAGGTACAATTGAGAACAGACTGCTTTTAATTAGTATTTATCACTCAAGGTCACACTCAATTTCAAACCGGGGTTTACTTTGAATCCTGGGGTAACTTTGATAAAAAAAATCGTTTCGTAATAAAATTCAAATTGTACGAATTCTGAACCTATTCTTCCTATTATTTTTTTACGACTAGCAGCATTAAACGTCACTGTTAGCGTGTGATTAGTCGCAGTGGGTGGATTCTTGCCGGTTGATGGAAAATTATTAAAAATATGTCAGTAATAGTTTTGTGTAATTATTTATTCCTTATCGGGGTTACTTTCGAATTCCTTAGAAAAAAAGGGAGGTATCAAAGAAGTAATCATAATTTATCATTTATTACCAACATTTTATTTTTTTCTCAAAAAGTAATAAGAAAAATTATAATTTTATTCAAGAAGTTATCATAAACAAAATCGATATTTGCATTTTTTTGCTCTCATATTTCAAGAGAAAAATACCTTTCAATTTTGAATTCGTCAAAATAATCGTAGTGCATGCTACAATTAGATTGATTTATAAATACGTAGTTTTTTCATCGAGTTCTTTTCTACACATGAGGTCTTGAGTTCTCCAAAAAAAGAAGAGAAAAGAAAGAAAGAAAATAAATTTATTCAACTACAAGTAAATCGACGGAACCAGCAATGTCAAAGGTGAAACTAAAGATAGATAGTAACTTAAACATAATTAACAAGGTATAAACTGAAATAAATTTTCCTTATACATAATATAACATCACGCCTGTATATCCCGAAGTGTTGGGCAGAGGTGTATAGTAACACCCTCATTTCGCCGTTATGTTTAAGTACCATGTAATAGGGAGCAAGCCTATTGACATCAACCGGGCACAAATCCAAACTCTGGACTGCTACTGAGGAATTCCACACGGAAAAACCCAATATCACATTGCCCGACCTGGTGATCGAACCCAGGACCTCATGATAAGCAGTCGCGCTTACTACCACTAGACCAACGAGGCAGTTATACTATTAGTAAAAACGAAAATACAGAAAAGTGTCTCATTCTCATGTGAGTGGGTCACCATCATCACGCAGCATATGCTGAGGTGTGATAACAAGTTACTTAAGCGCCAAATACAGTAGCAAATTTTCTTGCTTGCTTTATTCTTAAAACTTGCAGAAGTAGACTTGCGGCTTGAAAATCAACAAATCTTGCTAGTGGGTTTTTTACTCAATGCTTGTACGGACATTATTATTTTTACCTGGCACTCTGTATCAGAAATTCGGTAGCTGAAAACTGTAATTTTATAAAAATAAAGATTCTTCATTCTTCAAGGTTTTTAGTAAAATAAACTATTAATTTCCTCTTTGTTTAATAACAAAGGCGTATGGATGAGCAAGAGAGTTACCTTAGACCTCCAGCCTCCAGGTAATATGTAGGGACATTACTCATCGCTTTGCATAAATCAGCCGTTGCCGAGATTCGATTAAAATAGGGTACTCTGAAGCGACCACGTTATATCCTCTTGATTTTAACAGCTTTCGTGTATTAGTTGGAAGATGAAATTAAAGGGTACGGGAGATTAAGATATATATTATGGGTAATATATGAGCCATACCTATTATTATTATTAACTGCCTCGTTGTTCTAGTGCTGGCAAGCATGAATGCTGATCATGAGGTCCTGGGTTTGATCCCCAGGTCAGGCAAAGTGTTATTGAGCTTTTCCGTGTGAAATTCCCCAGTAGCAGACGGGAGTTTGGATTACATGGGACATATTACATGGGACTAAAACATAACGGCGAAATGAAAGAAAAGAAAGAAAGAAAAAGTATTTATTTTCCGCCCACGCGGACGCATACGGATACTTAAAATTAAAAATATAAAATTTCTTAAAAATTAACACTTAAATTTAAACCTAGTATATTAAACAACACGGTAAACCAAACAAACAAAAAAAAAATCTATGGTTACTATTATTTAGTCTATGGTGCACGGGCTACCATAACTTTTATCTTTGCCCTAGCGGCCGAACGTTCAAGTTTACGTATGTTTTTGCTCTTTGCTAAAATACTAAAATAATTATAATCTGGACTCATTTCGCAAATAAAACTGCACAACGTGATTGACTATCATAATTACAAGTGTAATTTTGTCTAAAAGTTGAAATAAGTGTTAATTTGGAACGATTTTTTTGGTGTGAACCTGTGTCAACCGTTTGAAATTTTAAATCTGGACAAGACAAACGGTGAGTGAGTGACAAGACATTTTACGCACAGTGCATGCGACCATCACGGTTACGCGCACCGCGCAAGGGTCATATCTGCGCGCGGCTACGCGCAGTGACGCATGCGAGCGCTCGCACCAAAGACTAAGTAACGAAGACGGCGCGCGGCGCATTACTTCCTGCCTATTTCACAGTGCCTCAGAGTGGACGACTTTTTTGTTTTTGTTCTCCTATATTTATTTTTCGCCTGCCTTTGCATTATTACTCGCTTATTCTTTTACAACGTAAATTGCCACCGCTCACTTGATTTACGCGTGACTTGGATAGGCCTAAGATGCATCGTACACCGCCTACATCCCCGAAAATGGGGGGACCAGGACAATCTCAATCTGTTCCTGACATAGCATCGGCATCTAGTTGCAAGGAGCCTGATGAAAATGTTACACTCAGGGGCAAGCGGCCACGCATCGACGACTCACCCAACAACCCCGCTATCCACAACTCATGTGCATGTCACGAGTTGAAGAGTGAAATACTGGAAATGTTGGCTTCCTGGAAGGCCGACTTCGATCTTAAGTTGTCGGCATGGAAAACTGAGCAGGACAAAATGCTATCCGCCTTGGTTAAGGATGTCTCTGAAATCAAAAACCAATGTGCGACAATCCGAAAAGCCACAACGGAGCTCGAGGCTAAAACTAAAACTAGCATAGCCACGCTCCAAGTGAAAACGAATGGGAAAGATACGACTAAACATGGGCAACAAAAATATCCCCGCTCGTACACTGAAGTTACTCAACGTCGTGCTGCTACACCAAAAGTAAGCGGAACGGTCACCGATCCCTTGGAGATCGCGTCTAAAGAGACGGAGGATGTTGATCGGGAAAATCCCGAGACAAGTCTGCAGGATTGTTCGAAACCCCGTGTCGTTGTGCCGATGGCTGCCGCTGTTGTTGACATCTCGATGGGCGACACAAAAAAAGATGGTTGGACGGAAGTTCGACACAGACGTTCCCAACGTTCACTTAGTAATGTGTTGCGTGGAACAGCAGCGCCTGGTACTACCAATCTAGAAGCCTCTGAAAGATGGAGATACTTGCACCTCTTCTACGTTAAGCAAGGCACATCTGATAGTCAGGTACGTGATCACCTAATTACCATTTGCGGAACAGATGCTTGCACGGTAGAAGTCCTCAAATCCCGTGGTAAATACGCATCCTTCAAGCTGGGTGTGCCCTCAAAATTGGCTGATCAAGTTGTGGCTCCTGAAAACTGGGCTGAGGATATATGCGTCAAACCATGGCGCCGTAATTTTCGTGCCCAAAGCGATGAGACCCAATAAGCCCTATTGCGTACTTGCCGCTCCCGCCTCTCGCGGTTGTACTGATCGCAACGTCTATCTGCGCTTACTGTACCAGAATGTGCGTGGGCTCAAAACCAAGCTCTCCATATGGAGGTCAAGCTTATTACTGGCTGAGCATGATTTGATAGCCGTGACCGAGACAAACGTGGACAACTCAGTGGAGGACTCAGAAATATCGGCTGGTGATTGGCGTACTCTTCGACGAGACAGGGTGACCATGGGTGGTGGTGTGCTGCTTGCTGCGCGGCCTGGGGTCACCATGAATAGGCTACATGAACTTGAGACGGCCTGCGGCGAAGATTTGTGGGCTAAGATCACAAGTTATGGCTTAAATATATATGTGTGTGTTGTTTACATCAAACCTAGTGCAACTGACGATGATTATCTGGCGTGGTTTTGCAAGGTCGAAGACATTATTCACAGTTTGACGGGAACTATTATTATTTTAGGCGACCTTAATCTAAAAAGTGCGTCAGTAAATGTAAATAATTACTACTGTTATTTTCTAAGCTTTTGTAGTCTGGTAGAGATGAATGAGGTGATGAATATGCGTGGCAGTAAGTTAGATGTAGTGTTAGCTCGGGAGGGCGCTGCTGTAAACTGTGAGTATCTCGAGGGGGCGGAACTGGTTCCGATTGATCTGTATCACCCTCCGTTAGATATTTCTGTTACCATCCCAAGGCATAAGGTACATGGAAAACTTCACCCTAGCAATATTGATCGTAGTAAAGATTGGAACTTTTGCAAAGGTGACTACACATTATTGTTCGATCGTGTTCGCTCTGCTCCATGGCAAGACGTTTTTCGCTGCAATGACGCGTCCACCGCTGCTTGTAAGTTTTATAATCTAATGTACGATTTATTTGATTCCTCTATTCCAAAGAAGACGAGAAGGACCTCTGGTAATAGGCGGTACCCAGTCTGGTTTACTAGAGATATCGTAAGCGACACTCGACGTAAATCAAAACTCCATAGTAAATGGAAACAATCCCGATGTGATGCTACATATACTCAGTTTAGCGCACTGCGGTCGGAATTAAAAGTGAGAACCGAGGAGGCATATAGACTGCATTGTTCTAATGTGGAAAACAGCCTAGGCAGAAACCCAAAACTGTTCTGGCAGCACATTTCAAGCCTGCGATCTAAGGGTGGGTTTGAGCCAAACGTTGTGCTTGAGGGCAAGGTCTATTCAGGTGTCAAAGCTGCTGAGGCATTTGCTGAGTATTTTTCCAGCGTATTTCTGCCGGACACACCAGAGTTGGACCCGAATTCAAACACGGTGAATAGTGAGGGAGGTAATTTTCCCCTACCCATTTTAGTCCCTCCGGACGTGGTTAGGGGTATTTCCAAACTCAAACCCTGCAGTTCGGTTGGCCCAGATAACATCCCTGCATATATAGTTAAGGGATGTAACAGTATATTAGCAGCCCCTTTATGTCATGTTTTTAATCTAGCTCTTCAGTCAGGCGTGTATCCGGAGCTGTGGAAGACTTCACGCGTTACTCCCATCCCTAAAACCAGTGACAAGACATCTGTCGAGGAACACAGACCCATCGCTATTTTATCAACCATTGCAAAGGTCTTTGAACATATACTTCACACTGTTATCTGTAAACAAACCAATATGTATCTTTCTGATGCTCAACATGCTTTTCGACCTGGTCGCTCCGTGAACACAAACCTGCTGATTCATGTTGACTTCATATCCAGTAGCCTGGAATCCGGTAGGCAGGTCGACACTCTGTATTTTGATTTCCGGAAGGCCTTCGACAAAGTGGACAACGATGTGCTTTTGGCAAAGTTAGGGGCTACGGGCTTCTCATCCGGCCTTCTTAACTTCTTCGCCGACTACCTACGGGATCGCAAACAGTTCGTCCGGCATGGCTGCTTTGAGTCGAAGCCTTATTACACTCGCTCGGGCGTGAGTCAGGGATCCGTATTAGGGCCGCCTCTGTTTCTTATCATGATCAATGACCTAATATGTAAGATTCGATTCGCTAAATGTCTACTTTATGCCGATGATCTAAAACTAGCTGCGCAGATCAAGACGGAGGAGGATTGCGAACTCCTACAAAAAGATATCGATACCGTCTATGAGTGGAGCATTGCGAACAAGTTGTTGTTTAATATTGGTAAATGCAGCGTTATGACTTATGGTCGAGGGTTGAGACCGATAAAATACAATTATAATTTGGGGGGTACGGTGATCACTCGTGTCACCAGCGTTAAGGACTTAGGAGTGATCTTCGACCGCAGTCTGACATTTAGAGACCACGTGTCTGCCCTTACAAGGGAATCCTTCAGGCGTCTGGGATTTGTCTTGAGGAACGCTCGTGACTTTCGCAATCCCAGTATTATTAAACTCCTATACACCAATTTGGTTCGGAGTAAACTTGAGTCCAGCGCCTGTGTCTGGCATCCGCATACAGCGTCTCAGACACTGATGCTTGAGAAGGTTCAGAAAACCTTCTTGAGATTCTTGTATAAAAGGCTGTACTATTTCTTCCCATTCTTGTACCCAACGAATTATCTCCTAGGGGTATTGGGCTTCAATTCGTTGGAGGTAAGAAGGGGCTTTGATCAGCTGACGGTTGCCTGTAAAACCCTAAGCGGTCGTATTGACTGCCCTGAACTCCACGGACTTTTCTGCCGCCTTTTTGTGCCCGACAAATACCTTGGGCACCGTCAAAGCCGCCGTCATAAGCTGTTCGCACTACCGCTGTCTAAATCTGTTGCTAGAGCCGAATCCCCAGTTTGTCGAACCCTAAGGATGCTAAACGCCCTCCTGACTGCCGACCCTGAATGTGATGTGTTTGCTGATGAATGGAAGAAAACAATGCGTGCGTGTCTGGTGTTCTGTGAGAGACAATATGCGAGGGTGTCCACTGTTAGATGCTAATTTATGTACGTTAGTTTGTGATGTGTTTAATTGATCGCCATAACCATTTACTCAAATAATTATTAATAATTTTATCCACGAATTGTATATCTTTGAATTTAATTTTTGTATTGTATGTTATTTGAATGCTTATTTTATTTTAATATTTATAATTCTATGTTAATTAATGTAATTGGACCTGTGCCGTTTTAATTAACTATAAATAAATAAATAAAATAAAATAAATAACCTTAAATCCTCATGCATCATAAAACTAAGTGACATTATACAAATACAAACAATACAAACATTTAAAAATGTTGAATTTGTGCGTCGCATGGTGCGTGAAAATTTAGGTCATTGCTCAGCATTATGCTGAGGCTAAAAAATGAGGGAGAATAAAAAAATGGGTGGGTAAATGAGGGTGTTACTATACACCTTTGCTCAACCCTTCGGGGAATACAGGCGTGATGTTATGTAATATTTAGGATGTGTTGAAGACTTAAAAAAACGGCATAAAGTGGATAGCTGGTTTTTGTCAAAGATTCTAATCATGAATCGGAGATTGCCCGGCTCCAATGGTCAGTTTACCTACTCTCAAAATTTTTCCTGTGATAGCTACACACGTATGAGAGGGTTTACTATGCAAAGCTATGGGGTGTTTGCTTTATTATTGATGCAGATACGAGAGTTACTTTTAACCAATAACGCTCTGTAAATCATAGGAACCGTCCATATAATTATGAACAGTCTGGTTACAATTCTTCAAACCAAAGGATACTAACTGTTCTGCCCAGCCTTTTCCCAACTATGTTGGGGTTACCTTCCAGTCTAACCAGATGCGGCTGGATACCAGTATTTTACACGGAGCGACTGCCATCAGACCTCCGCAACCCAGTTACCGGGCAATGCCGATATCCTAAGGTAAGACAGGTTGTCAGACGTTTTGGGCTTCTGACTTCCCGTAACGACTGTCATAGGTATTCATATGATACTCAGAACCGACGGTTTAACTTGCTCTCCGAGGCACGGAGGAGTCTCAATGTGTAACGAATCTCGTAAATCGCATGATCCGCGTGGTTGGTAATTATAGCCACAAGCCCCACTAACTGTTTCTTACTTTAAAACTCATATTATTTATATCGCTAGATTCTCTAGTAGGTACTTACTTTAATTGTTAAGAAAATACCAAGAAAACACGTAATAAATGTTTCAAAATTCAATATCTTCTTTTCTCAACCAACATTACGACGAACAAGTATCACTCAGCGGCCTCTTCACCGTTTCGTTGAAGTACAGAATCCTCTCAAAATAGAATCTTATGTTATTAACTGCGGTAAAGGTTAAAACTCTTTAACTTAAACGTTACAGACAATTAGAGAGTCGTTAATGTACTAGAAATATTAGGTTGAGAGACTCTTCTTTTAAGATGGATAGATACTTCAATTATAGTGTTGGTCTTTATTAAATTCTACGGAACTAAAATGTATACCAGACGACTCGTGCGGTCGCTGTGCATCCATACGAATATTGTCTTGCTTTCTTCTTCCTCTTAGCCTTTGCCCAATTATCTTGGGGTCAGCTTCCAGTCTAACCAGATGCGGCTGAATACCAGTATGTTACACGGAGCGACTGCCATCAGACCTCCGCAACCCAGTAACTGGGCAATGCTGATATCCTAAGGTTAAACCGTTTGTCAGACTTTCAGGCTTCTGACTACCCGTAACGACTGTCATAGGTATTCGTATGACACCCGGGACCGACGGCTTAACGTGCTCTCCGAGGCACGGAGGGGTCTCGATGTGTAACAAATGGTCACCCATCCACGGACTGACCGCGGCAAGCGCAGCTTAACCTCGCATATCGTACGATCGGCGCGGTTGTTATTTAGCCACGAGCCCCTCCTCTCCTCTCTCGATTGTCTTGCTTTCTTCAAAGACTGAATAACTAGAAGCAATACGTAACGTACAATCAACCCTCAAAAACCATTTAAGTACCTACTTATGAAGAAAATTATGTGCTTAAAGCGGCTCTAACATTGGGATGAAGAGCATTTTTGCACCTACTTACCTCTGAAAATGTAGGGGTGATGTTATACATATAGTAAGTACCTTACTGCGAATAATATTTAATATGCCTTATATTTTCCGTTTCATTTTCTATGTATTCATATATAATACAGTACTATACTCGTACAATTATATTACGAAGTGTATTTATTTACCTTCTCTATAAAATATTATTTTTATTACACTTTCTAGTGGTAAATTATTGTTTTTTGATAGGTACTGGTATGATACGAAAAATCAAGGAAATAATACTTTATTTTTTATTAAACTATTGACTCTATTGACTTTTACTTTCATTTGGAGTAAACAACACAACCGTAAACCTAGGCGTATACGGAGGCGCAGGCCCCGAGGTACATCGCAGTATAGGGCATCATAGACTGAACAGTGTATCACAACAAATGTGTAAACTACGTATACAAACTAAACTTTTCAATGCGTTCCTTCATGATTAAGTGAGTTTAACAATAAAAATAACCTCAAAACATAACCGCACATTTTGGCTGCGCACAGAAAACTGTGTCTCAACTACAACGTGGCGCATGTCTGCGCAGGGACGTGCCTGCGTCGCACGCGGCTGTATTGCTGTATACGCTCTGAAACGATGGTGCATTGTTTACAAAGAACAGCGTTGTGTTGAACTATCTCGCCTGCGCGGCCCGCGCCCCCGGATACGCTTAGGCATAAGGTGCTCGCACACGGGCCTCTTGCCACTAGTTGCGGATTAATATTTCCATATTATTTCGCTGGGACGCGTAGCACACGTGTGGCCACTCGAATTGTATGGAAACAGCTTTTGGCTGTAGTGTCGCGCTTATGTGATAACCCCTTTAGTTATTTTAAACTAAGTGGTATGACAACTTAAACAGTGTGGCCCAATGTATCATAAGCAAGTTTTACCTCGCCAGTTAACTTCTGCAACCGACTTTCAAACTGTGGACACGTCCGCAACAAGTCGACTTGTGCAAGTCTTACGAACTAAGTGAGCACTTGCTCGCAATAACTTGCAAAATATAAATTTGCGCTTTCGAGGGCAATTTATATTGGTTTTATACTAAACACTTTTTATACTATATTACTTGTGTAGTTTATCCTGATAACTATATGAGATCCTTTATGATAGGGATTTGGCCAAATATTACTTACTAGCTGTGTCCTCACGGCTCCGCCCGCGTAAGAAGTTCTATTCCAGTAATAAATATAGCCTATGTTACTCAGTGATAATGTAACTTTCTAACGGCAAAATATTTTTTTGAAATCGGTCCAGTAGTTTTTAAGTTTATTCGTTACATACAAAAATACAAATCTTTCCTTTTTATAATATTAGTATATAAGTATAGATGTAACTTAAGCCCAATTTTTGTATTGTCTCCGATAAAGAGTGTTTTTGACGATTACTACATATTTTCTCTTACGGAAAATAGCGATTGGTTTGTATAGCGTCATTTCTGGATTGACACAAAGTTACCTACACACGTCGTACAAACAGAATATTGTTGCCGCAGTCCCTATAGACGAGATGGGAATAAGTGTGAGTGTATAAACTATTAGGGAAAGCGTCTCACGAGACGGTTCAATCTACCCTCTTCAAATATCTGACGTTTGGATTCTGCATAATATGATATGAAAATCTCATACGCAGCCTACACAATGTATGAAAATATACAAGTTGGTAAGTAAACCAGAAGAATTTATAGCATTTATGTAAGATTTGTATGAAAAGCAGAAAAAGCAGTAATAGTCTAGCGGTTAAACACTTATCTTTCATTCAGGACGGTCTGAGTTCGTTTCCGACTCGCGCCTTTGACTTAATGTGCGGATCGGAATTATTTTTATCATTGCTTGCATTAACGGTGAAAGAAAACACTGTGAGGAAACCTGCACACCGGGCTCCAATTCGTTGTTGACGGTGTATGTAGCCCGGCAAACCGCTTCAGGCCAGCGTGGTAGACTAAGGCCTACACTCTTCTGATTCTGAGAAGAGGCGACTGCCCAGCAGTGGGACAGTAATGGGCTCATTATGGTATGTATGAAAGGGTGCAAGATGGCAGTGACGATGGTGTTCACAGGTCAAAGAGAACAGTTATTATGCTCGTTGGCGGGCGGCCTACACCTCCCACTTCGTACATACCGCTAGTAGCGCTCATCTTTGAACTACACAAGCTTTTTATTATAAGAATTTGTTTTAAATATACTGCGGCCATTCAAGTTTTGGACAAAAGGTAAACAAACCTTTAATCGTGAAACATTAATTTCGTTTTAACATATTTTTTTTAAATCTTAACACTTATTTTGCTAAAGATGCGTATATTTAATAGATTCTTACTTGAAGTAACATATATAGTTCAGTATAAAGGTTTGATAACTGTCTATAAAAAAATTAAATGGCCGGACTGTACCTATTTATTTTTAATTAAATTCATTGCAAATGGCGACCAAAGAAAGAAAGAAAGAAAGAAAGAAATTGATTTGGCACGAAAGCAGTCAGACACACAGACAAAAAAATCATAAGAGACAAAACTAAAGAAAAAATAAAAAAACTAAACAATAATAAAATAGCTGTGGGTCTAGCGGCTGCGCCAAATAGGTTCAGTTCAGCATAAATGTCAGACTACTAGTGTCTGACGCTGGTTTTCAACTGAACCCATTGTGACGTAACTGATGTAAACCAGTTCCAAATAGATAAATAAATAGCGTGCTTAAATAAATAAACAAATAAAAATAAATACTATTGACCTTTAATTACGGATGTCTCAGTGGTCATGCCTGTTCACTTAAACAAATATGTGTGTGTAGATGAGCAAAGCGTTTGATGTGGAAGTTCATGGGCTAGGCCTGTGTCCAACAGTGGACGTCTTATGACTGATATTATTGTGATCAGTGAAACATAACATTAGATATACCTATACGTTTATTTTTACCAACTCATGATTGGTAAATTATTGTTGTTATGTACGTACGTCCGATTATGAAACCTGAATCACATAAATCAAAAAGCGATATTTGTATCCACAGTGAAAATGAATTAATCTGAAACGCTCACAAAATGGGTAAATGTTGATACTGGCTAGCCGCAACACTGCACACTGCGTTTATTTCCAGTCACTACTAGCCGGACTGGAGTAATGAATCGCAATGTTTAGTTTTACAACTCATTCTCTATCAGTATACAAAATAGAGAGGCAACACTCGTAGTCTCAGCAAGAAGAAAGTTTATTTCTGTTTTCCGATAATTAAAATCTAACCGCTAGTTCACACAGAAACTGTTTATAGGACCGTTTTTAGCGGATCCGTTTTTTTCCGTGATGGCGCCTGTAGTTGAATGAGCGAGTTCACATACACGATAGTATTCTGAATCCAATAAACAATACTGGTCTGACATTTTTACACATAGGTACCATTTTGTCATAAAAACTGGATGCCGGAACAGTATAAAAAACGAATCCGTACATGAATATGTATGGAGAAGTATGGGTGCGTTCACACACGGTTCGTTATTTTTATCGTATCCTGCGCGCCAGATACGACGCAGTTGCCATTTCTTTAACTGAACCATCGGTACAGATGTGAACAACACATCCAGTACCAACGGATCCGTTAAAAACGGTCTACGAAAACGGATCCGATGTGTGAACGGGCTCCCAGTCGCGAGTGAAATGGTATCTTGTATCTTCTAGGCGAGCACATCGTCACCTAACATCAGACGAGACAGTAATAATACGCAAGCCTTCATATATACATAGACTCACGCCTGTAATCCACATAGGGGTAAGCAGCGGTGTTCTCCTATTACGGAAATCTGTACACGTTTCGCCTCTTGTATTTAGTCTCATGTAATAGGTGGCGAGCCTATTGCCATTTTTCGGGCACAATTGTCAATGCGGATATAATCGATTGAAAAGTAAAGAGTCATTTTATTGGCGCCATTGCATTGGTAAGACTGTAGTTGATGCGATTGAAATCTCAGTGGATGATGAATGTGAGCTGTTTCCAAAACCGTCATGAATGTCGAATACTGAACATGGCATTAAACTACCTACACCGATAAATATATGCCAAGTTCGCGCCTCTTACGAGTTGTTTGCTCGGCGACGCAAACCTATCTAGTAGAGAATAAAAAGAATAGCGTGGTGACACCACGACACTTCACACACAATGAACTAATATTTGAAAAAGAGTATTCATGGAGTTTCTTGCCGGCTCTTCTCCATAGAACCTACCTTTTGGAACCGTGCACCTAGTCGTGACGTTTTAAAAGTGCCTGAAATCTGGTCTATTTGAAATAAAAAACTTTGACTTGACTTGACTTGACTTGACTTCCACTAGTGTTTAGTGGTATACCACTACATGGCGATACTGCTGTGGCAATTACGACCGTTCTCTGTACCTGTCTGTTAGGAAAGAGTCTATATTATGCATTAAATGTTTCCTCACATGTATCCATCTGTAAGTGACATGTGTGCGAATATTCATAGTCCGTAGTTGCAGTTGCAATTTTTATTAATAGTAGGTACCTGGATGACCGAGCGTTGCTCGGTTCTTTTTTGGTAAATCGACGTATTCTAAAAATGAAACCTAGCTAGATCGATTTATCGCCCCCGAAACCCCCTGCATACTAAATTACATGAAAATCGTTGGAGCCGTTTCCGAGATTCAGATTATATATTTTATATACTAGGTTAGTCGGAAAGGGGGTACTAAACCGAAAGGGTGTTAAAGTACCCATAATAAGAGATAACTTTTGTTCTACAACTTTCCACAAAACTCGATAATTTAAGAGAAATAGCTTTTCAAAAATTTCATAAAAAAATATGCTAAAATCTATCTGTCCATAGCTATGATCAGCTGTGTTTACAATTTAGGTCATATTTGGGGTCACGGATTAGAAACTTAATTTTCTAAATTCATGACTAAAGCAGGTATGATTTTTTTTTTGAAAAAACTAAAATAAAACGGAACGGAACGGAACGGAACTGTATTATATATTATTATTTTGTGTACAATAAAGAATAAGAATAAGAATAAAAATCTTTTTAGATTCAAATAATAATTAACGAATTTTAAAATTTTAACACTTGCTTTAAAATAGTCATCAGTGATACTTTAAGCGGCCCACGGCTTAGTACCCCCTTTCCGACTAACCTTGTATATACAGGAAGACATTGAATTCAGTGGCAATATTCTAGTCCAAGAATCTAATTGAGGAACAAATAATAACTAATGCTAGTAAACTGTTCAAAAATAATAACCCAGGGTTTTCCCAAAATGATCAAAAAAATAAAAAGGATCAAATTGTGATTGCGCGCTATTTAAAATGAACGAGTGCCGCCGTGTGACACGCACGCACACATGCGCCATCATCGTGTCGACACGCTTCATTCATTTTTTGCGCGGGAACGGCACGTGGGCCTCGCAGCGCCTGCGCCGGCGCCGGCGCGGCGCGTTGGTTTGGGTCGCGAACTCAAAATCACGGTGTCGCAGCTTCGATTTTCTTACGGAACTAACTTGTACTTAAATTAAATTTAGTTAGGATCGAAAGTAATTAGAATCATGACAGAAAGCAATTTCGAAAATAACAAAAATCATGAGAGAAAATCACGAAGCACAGTAGCACACGTTTATCTACCCTCCGTCTGTCAAGCAGACTGATTCAGTCTGGTGTCAAAAAACCGCTATCTGTCAAGCAGACTGAATAAGCTGCAAACTCATACATTCATGAGAAAGCAAATTAAAAATGGGGGCCACTTCGGCGCATAAAACAATGAAATATGGCAGATGTCACATAATGACACAATAATGAGTTGTGCTACGTAATAATTGTCAGCACTGTTGGCACAGTGGCTGAGTTTGTGGCTGCTGCGTTGCGTTTCGTGTCGCGAATTCGATTTCCGCACAGAAAGATTTAGGTAGGTAAGGTTTGAGTTTGTAAACGCACCCAGCACATTACCTCCAAGAGTAATAAGTATTAGCGTTGGAAATGTTTTAAAAAAAGAAATAAGATTGGAAAATTGGAAGTGATTTAAACTTTTACTTTGGTGTTCAAAGTAAAAAAATTATTGTTAGTAAGAGTTTCAAATTACATCCAATGATTGTAATATCATTAAAAACTACTCATTTTTTCAGTATTTTTTCTGCATTAAAGTCGGCTAAAGTGGAAAAAATATTATCCCTAAAATTATCTCAATTAAATTCGATAGCAAAATGCCTAATGAGTGACGCGTCTGTTCTGTTATATCAAGCGCTGCTGGCTGACTGCTGATACGTTTTTTGTAGAGATCGCGCGATGGCGGAGCGCAGGGCGGTACCGGCGCGGTTTGAGCGAAACAGCATTAGACTTTTATTATTTTGCGGCCGGCGAGTGCGTGTGTGTATGTAGTTATTTAGTAAAATACCTACATAATGCGCTGACCGCGCGTGAACTTTGGCGAAACAGCTGATTGGGAGCACTTTTAAATAATAAAACTGAATTCCACACGTAGCAGTTTCACGTCAAATAACTGAGTGGTTTTTTTTTATCACATTAATACTTTTGGTGTTAAAGTGAAAAAAAAAAAGAAAGTGAAGTTAAAGTTGATTAATAATGACCGGATAATTAATTTATTGTTTTCGATCTGTCCGTTTGTGTAGGTATGTAAGATTTGCGTTTGATTTAGAGCAAGGTTTTTTTTAGAGAAAGAAATAAATATTAAACTTACAACTTAGGCACTTACCTACGTGTACTTTAAGAGGTGCTCGAAGTGTTCACCTCCTTGTTGTACGCACAGCTCAGCACGGCGCCTATGGTTCACCTTCACGTTTTGTAGCACAAATGTACGCGATTTAACAATTTCGAAAGCCGTAACAATCCTTTGTTTTAACTGTTCGCGGCTTTCACTTTCTTGCTCGTACACAAGTCTTTTAACTTCACCCCACAAAAAAAAGTCTAAGGGCGTCAGGTCAGGTGACCGCGCCGGCCAAGGTACAGGCCCGCCGCGTCCTATCCACCGCTCGCCGAATCTCCGGTCGAGGAAGGCGCGAACATCTCGCTGGTAGTGTGCTGGGGCTCCGTCGTGTTGGTAGTACAACTCGGACTGATAGCTATCAGGCACGTTCTGCAGCTGCTCTTCTACAGAGGTCTGTAACAACCGGAGATAGCGTTCTCCGGTCAGTCTCTCCTCAATAAAGAAGGGACCTATGACACAGCTGTTAATTATGCCTGCCCACACATTCACCGAGAAACGATTTTGAAAGGCATGCCTCCGATTTACGTGAGGGTTCTGCCCACGCTGAGCCCACCAATGCTCGTTGTGGACATTAAACAGCCCGAGTCGGGTGAACGTGGCCTCATCTGTCCACAGGATATTTTTGTCAAGGTTCTGTAATAGCCAATTACAAAATCGGACCCTGGGCGTGTAGTCAGCCAACACCAACTCCTGCACTTTTTGAAAGTGGTAAGGGTGCATTCCAGAGGCGTTTAACAGTTTCCAGACAAAAAACTGGCTGACGTGAAAATGTCGCGCTGCCTGCCTTGTGCTGGCCTGTGGATTCGTCTGGAAGTAGGTACCGCTTTATTTGCCGATGCAGGGTTCTTGGGTACACCGGTGCTCTACCACGCGCTTGGGCATGAGTTGGTACGTGAAACGATGCAAAGTCCAGCAAATTTTGAGTTGACCTCAAAATTCGGTCTCTTGATGGGATTGGTGCATCGGGATAGCGGCGGTGGAACATCAGACGGGTTCGTGGCAAACTGTGCGTTCGGTCGTAAAATAACACCATATCCAGGTATTGCTGGTTCGTGTACACTGCACTACGTGGTCGAGGCATATTAGTTACGGATTACGGTTCACAGAATTTTTCGCGAATTACACGTCACGCACTTGACCTATTAAACTCATAACTGAAGCGGCGCACGCGCCCGCGCACTTGCATTTCTTTGCAGGGGTGGGGGCGGGTGCATACCGCGTCCCCCGAGGACACCCCCGCTGCCTAGCGCCGCGCGCGGGAGGCCCCGATTAGGTAAAAAGTTTGTTCTCGCTGAATACTGTTTTGGCGGCATTTCTTTTGAAGGACATGCCTACTGAATGAGCGCTCGTACTCGTGCATTGTAGCGTAAGTAATAATACCGCGTAGTAAAATAGTAAACTAGCGCGGACGCATCTTGATATTTTAAATTTATTGAAGTTTTGATTAGCATTTTTATTTTTTATTTTTTTGTTGTGTTTATTCATTTCGGACTTCATTTAGGTAAATGTCAAGATATATCACGTTTTTAAAATTAATAATTTGAAAATTTTAATACATGATATTATTTGCTTTAATGAATAAGTATCATGGATAGAATACGAGGTTAAAATATTGCCAATGAATTAAATGTCATCCTGTATATACAAGAATTTCTCGTTTAAAGGTATTAAATAGATTTCAATGACGTTGAGAACCTATTAATAGTCAGGTGTTACTGCATTTCGACGAACAGCGACTTTTCTCGAGAACGTGTGTGAATTTATACACATACCTATGTATTACAGTGTTCAAGCTGAATACTATCACAGGATTGTGCCATTTGAACCCTTTTCATAGGAGCTGAGCTATGCGGCGTGACGCGAGATATGAATCCACGCGAGCATTGTATATATTTGAGGAATGCTTTTGTGAAGATATTGTGTTAACGCCTTTATCTCTTCAGTAGGTGCTGTTGGTTTAGCTGTGTTTGTATTGTGTATTTGAGGTTAAGCGGCGGTCATAAAGGATAATATGTTGAGGTTATAGTTACGGTTTCAAGGTCTTTGGATTGCAGGATTTTGACGAGAAAATTTTTTTGCCAACCTTGTTATATATAGCTAAGACAATAACATTTGTACCGACCTTGAGTCAAATCCAGCGTCTCAAGTTCGGCAGCAAACCTTATTACTGGCCCCAACAAGGAAAGTAAAAATAAAATCAAAAGGAATCCATTTCGATTCTTACATTAATTACGAAGTAAAACATAAAAAACCACTCTAATTGTAATATAAAAACAAAGAATAACAGAATCTATTGTATCGAGTCCTTTTGTAAAAGGTTTTCACGAAATTCATAGAGAAGTAAGTTAAAGGGATTGCGGGACGTTGTCATGCCTACCACTTCTACCACGCTTACGTAAATAATGAATTTCTTCGCTGTACAATTTGTTTTGAGACTTGGAAACAAATATTTTTCGTTTTAGATTGAAAAGGAACAAATATTTTTTTAAGGAAATAATATTTACTTGGTAAAAATTCTTTATTGTCCACGTGGAATCTGAAAACAAAATTGACGTAGTTATCAATATTGTTTAAATAAAGTTACACAGTTATTAGTATAATGCATAGTTTACACCAAGTTAGTAACTAATGTTTATAGGAGTGATTCTTAACTAAATCTACGAAGGGATCTTAGTTTGCATCGAATTGACCCCGTTATTTTTAGCATAGTGCACTCGATTGTAACAGTATGGTGTTATCTGAAATAGATGGAAGACCAACCGATCGACATCGTTACTTGTACCCTGGCCATGACTGATCATAATGGTCATGATGAACGAGGCGATTAGACTAGCTAGCTCAATCCAAGCAAAGATCCAATATTGGGGTCGAGATTCTCAGTCGTAAAACAACGATTAAGGAGGAGGCGGAGCTTGGCACTCCAGGCAGGACGGGGACGTAGGCTAACTCGATACTGGCCCCGATTCCGTTCAGCACCGACTAAACTTAACTAAAAATATTGGTATTCTTTACTTGCAGAAAAAAACAAGAAAGAGATGGGACAATATTAGAGAGCTGTCGTATTAGGTTGAATGAAACAAACTGATTTAGACGACATCTCAGGATATGCAGCCTAAAATACGGTGATGTTCAACAAGTGAACTAGTTTGACAGCTGTAAAAAGATTGCCATTTCTTTATTGTTTTGCCAGTTAATCTTTTTCTTCTACTTTTCGTGTGGTTAGTGACTAACCTGGTGTAAGAGTTTATGCCGCCCAAGGGCCTCTGACTTGGCTTCATTTGCCGTCGAGAAAATATCTCTCAGGCATGCCGGTTTCCTCACGATGTTTTCCTTCACCGTTTTTAAGCAAGTGATAATTATACAATACGCATATGAATCCGAAAAGTCAGAGGTGCGTGCCTTGGGTTCGAACTCGAGACCGACGGTCACACCACTAGGCTACCACTGCTGTTGCCAGTTAATAAAAGTGTGCGTTTATTTAAATTTAGTTGATGCACAACAGAATTGGTACCATTTTTTGTAATTGTCTAATGAAAATTCCTAAATATTTAAAGAATTTTCTTGCGCTAATATTCCGACAACGGACGAGGAAGAATGTCGCTGTTATAAAAAGAAACGCTAATATTCCACCTTATTAAAAAATTACTAGAGTTATTCCTGGAAAGGGTGTTCTCGAACAAAATAGCACATTATATAATCATATTTAAGTAGCCGAGGGAAAGTCGACTCTATAATGGTGTCGGTTGTAACATTATTATAATTTTAAACCTACTGAGAAAAAAAAAACATAAACCTAGCAGTGCACTGCGGCAGGTCGAATTGATTGATATTTTACAACTGTTCTGCCTAGCCCAGTTATCTTGGGGCCACCTTTCAGTCTAACCAGATGCGGCTGATTTCCACTATTTTACACGGAGCGACTGCCATCAGACCACTGCAACCCAGTAACTGGGCAATGCCGATATCCTAAGGTTAGACTGATTGTCATACTTTCGGGCTTCTGACTGTCATAGGTATTCATATGACACCCGAGATCGATGGTTTAACGTGCTCTTCGAGGCACGGACGGGTCTCGATGTGTAACGAACGGTCACCCATCCACGGACTGACCGCGGCAAGCATAGTCTATCTTTTTTTTTTTAGCGTGATGAAATCCTCATGGACAATCCCCCGTCTGGGGAAGACGGGGGGGGAGTGCCGGGCTCGTGTCCCTCCTTCTGACCTAAGGCCGGGGTCACAGGATTCGCTATTGCACATGCACCGCGACCCCGGCAGATCTCGGTCCACCAGCTTCTTCTGGTGGACCTCTCCTGTGGTAGGGCAATTGCTCCCCTGCCCCACTTCCTTCCGAGAGGCGCGCGCGGAACACGGCGCACCATCCTCCCTGGGCCCGTTACTGGTCGGGCGACGGGTCCCCTACCCTAACCCGCAGGCCACTCACTAGGGTGGCCGGAGATCGTCGCGCGCCTTCCGGCGCAAGCATAGTTTAACCTCGCAAATCGTACGATCGACGCAGATGTTAATTAGCCACGAGCCCCCCAAGATTGATGTTTTATAACTTTGTAAACATTATTATATAAAATGTACCGTAAAAATAAAATAATAAAAAAGTTAACTAATTAATTACTATAGCTTTGGTAGGGGGCAGTAGGGGCTATTGGACATTACTTGTGAAGAAACAACTGCAAAAAGTTGTATATCTTAACACGTTAATTAGTTGAAAGCGTTTGAAATAGAATAATGGCAAACACAGTTGCACGGCAGTAAAACCAATTTTATTGATGTCTGAGCGCAGAAGTTCTTGCACCGCGCGCGTCGTGTTGCGAGCTCTCCGCCACACTACGACCACTCCGTGCTCTAGCGGACGGTCAGGTAGCCACTCCTGGGCTGCCACGCTATAATTCTCTAATCTTGTATAGTGTAATGTAAATGCCACTTTAGAACGCACCACGAACTTAACTCAATGAACTCAACTCGTACATAAAATAATTGGCCCATTACTGTCCCTCAGCTGGGCACGGGCTTCTTCTCAGAATGAAAAGGTCTCCTAAACAATTGTTGGGCAATTCTCACAATCGCAACCTTCGTGCTTCTGAAAATTTACTTCTCGAAATACCTTCCCATTGCACAGGTTTCATTTCTAACTCCTTCGCTGTCTCAGCAATTAAACTTTGGAACGTGCTCCCCCTTGATATTAAAAAAGCTCCTAGTAAATTCTCCTTCAAACGCAAAGTTAGGAAACACTACTTGAAGTCGCTGCACTTCTAATCATCTAATTTAGTCTTCGTCATAATTGCATTAAGTTTTTCATAACGTTTTGTAATTGATATATATATATTGTAATATCTATATATTTTATTATTTGTATATATGTAATTTATATTTAACTTTTGATTTCCTGATATATTCAGTCCAAAATTGTCAACTCATCTTTTTCCTGTACCTACGTATTTTGATGCTTTTCTTTTTAACCCTAAGGTTGACTGGTAGAGAATGCCTTATGGCATTTAGTCCGCCTTATGTACCACAATAGTGCATAGAAGTATAAATAAATAATAAATAAATAAAAGGGTTCAGGCCTTAGTCCACCCCGATGGCCTGGTGCGGGTTAGCAGAATACACACACCATCGAGAACTTTATGAAGCCCACTCAGGTGTGCAGGTTCCTCACGATGTTTTTCCATCACCGTTAATGCAAGTGATGATTAAATTCTGTTCCGCACCTGAATTTGAAAAGTCAGAGGTACTGGCCGGGATCGAACTCAGACCCTTCTGCATGGAAGGCAAGTGTTCAACCGCTAGGCTATCACTGAACTGAACTCAACTCAAATTATGTTAAATTACTCACGCTTAAGTTAACAATGATTATTTTAGTTTTTGTATGTTATTATAGATTGTTTGTGTAACTGAACATTTAAGTATTTGTGTATTTATAAATTGTGTATTACTCGTAAACTTCATGTAATTTTTGAGCAATAAAAACATCTTGAACCGTATTAAAAGTAAATACAGTAAGATAATATTCGACTCGTTTTCTTCACAATAAATGCAAATAACTTTGAAGTTAACAATAGTATACATTTCCTTGCTTCCTAATCACGTATTTGTTAACAATTAGACATTCCTTCGTACTCTCTTAAACTTGACATGCCCAAAGCTCCTCCTAACAGACATACAAACCTTATTTATTAAAATTCCCTGAATTTCCCGATATATCCACGCTGATAACTTCATGGAAGCCTTTTGTGTGGAATCAAAAACCTTCATTCCATTAGCCGTGTTTAATTCAATTACTGATAGCGGGTACTTATCTCGGAAGGGACTCGGTCCCCGATCGGAGTACAAAGTATTCCTGATACTTTTTTGTTTGATTTGCGAAGCGTAGCTCCTCTGACAATCAGTAGAGACTTACTTAGAAGTTTCAAAGTGCGCCTGTAGGTAAAAAAGTAAATATAAAGCTGAGTTTTTCTTAGTAAGTTGGTAATAATAGAGAAGTTCTTTATTTCTGCGTTTCTAGCTACCAAGACTTTAACTGACTGACTTTGACTTATTTTGTCTTCTGCAGCACAGATCACCTTGTAGTCCTGTTTCTTATGTTACAGTAATCACTGATTATCTTTGTCCATGGCCACACACGGTCTGTATCATCTCAAAGGTCAATCGAAATGATTATATCTAGAGCCTCCTTAGGAGATTCCGTTTTAGCTAACATCTAATAAAAAATATCTCAATATTTTGCTAAATACAATTGCTCTTTCCAACCCCTTACACGTCTCCATGCTAAGTAAATGCAAATATTTTGCTATTATATTTAGACTCAAACTTTGGAAAGCTGTAGTCAACTAATCACTGATTACCAAAATGAATGGAGAAAGACTAGAAAATCACACTCGCACTAAAATCCAGAGACAAACAAATCAAAATTTAACAGTAGACTCAATCATTCTGTCTACCTACAAGACTTGTACGAAATGAATAAGCGAGACGGTATTATCATAAACTACTATATTCTCAATATTCAGTATAAAAAGCCGTTCCGTTTGCGCAACCGGAGTATTGGTAACAAGGGGCGTCAGAAACAGCCTCGTTATCTCTTCCTATTGAAACCTGCGTGTGCTGCCAAATGATTTATAATCCGGTATAAACTTTCTTTACCGACAGTTTTGAGAAGTTCTTCCATTGGTTTTTTATTTCAAGCTGGGGTTTTCTTTTATCGGATATGGGAAATAAATAGTAGGTCCATTGGTTATGTCAAAGGGTATTCTTTAAAGGACTTGTTAAATATTATAAAAGCATTTTTTTTAAAGACGTGATTATTTTGTCTTATTTAAGCAAGCATTAATTATATTTTAGCGCTCTCCTAAAACCAACAATTAACAAGTTATTATAAATTAGGCTTATGGCTATTTATACCTGTGCAGATCAGGATTTTATTATCACTTGCGTTAACGGTGAAGGAAAACGACGCGAAGAAACCTGCAAATAGAGAGGGCTGCAAACAATTTCCAAGGTGTGTGTGTAGGTAGTTCACCAACCTGCACTAGGCCGTCATGGTGAACTAAGTCCTTTACCATTCTTAACTAGTAATCTGTCTATCCCGTCTTCGTTGTCCTTAGTTCGGTACTATACGACTTATTTGATCAAACGGTCAATCCGTCACTGATCGATATTCAGACTTATAGGGAAACTAGTGATCTATCTAAATCTGTCACCGCTAATACACTGGGTTATAGATTCCTAGTAGAGTCCGTGTATAGTTAGATAGAGGTAGATAGTATAGTGGTATACCTATAGTTACATATGTTATCTTTACATAGTATAAAACAAAGTCGCTCCCGCTGTCTGTACGCTTAGATCTTTTAAACTACGCAACGGATTTTAATGCAGTTTTCAGCAATAGATAGAGTGATTCAAGAGGAAGGTTTGTATACCCTACATTAGTACCAGTTTTAGTTTGTATACCCTACATTACCCTACATTAGTTCCACCCGTGCGAAGCCGGGGCGGGTCGCTAGTTAGTTGTAACATAACTTTCTATAACGGCTGTAACCATCGAACGGAGGCAGTGTATTGTCATATCCGCAGTTAGCTAATGATGATATTAAGCCCAATGTGAATCGCCATTCATCGGCGAAAATTTCAACCAATGACTACAACTACAACAACATCCTTACAGAAAATCTAATAAGTTCAGTGCTGTAGGTGTTGCAAAGCATTCGGAGGGTTTAATGTAAGCAGAAGGCTACAAAGGATAATGATAAGTGCTGGTACACTTGGAGCCGGTAGCCACCATTACTACGCCTCCTACATACACTCTTGTTTTTTTTTTACTTAAAATATGTGCTTTTTCCAGATTG
Organism: Amphipyra berbera; assembly: GCA_910594945.2. Classification (NCBI taxonomy): domain Eukaryota; kingdom Metazoa; phylum Arthropoda; class Insecta; order Lepidoptera; family Noctuidae; genus Amphipyra; species Amphipyra berbera. The sequence goes on from OU343122.1 coordinate 22,696,849, forward strand.
GCTGACGGTGACGTGGGCGCAGGGCGGCATGCAGCTGCAAGGAGACGGCTCCGCAGACGACGATAACGACTCCGGCAAGGGACGGTCAGTATACCATTAGCTTTAAGCTAAACCGTCAAATGATTAAGAAGATAGAAAGAAAGAAAAACATTCATTTGGCACGGAACAGAAACAAAATGTAATGCTGTGTGCCTAGCCGCTGCGTCAAACAGATCTAGCTCAGCATAAGCCAAAAAACAAGTCCCAGACGCTGGTTTTCAACTGAACCTATTCCGTGACGTAACGGATGTAAATCAATTTAAATATAAATAATAAATATATACCAAAATACTTGTTAGAAACGTTTTAGAAAATACGTGTTAGAAAAAGATGAAGGAATTTAGAATAGTTAAGAGGAAATGCGGTCGGCATTTAGTCCATATAAACGTATTCCTCAGTTTCCTCCTTGGATAATGTCACTAGAGCAAATATTTTTTACCATATGATATATATCTACCACCAATATGTCCCTATGTTTTGTTATTATCAATAAATTAATTGTTAAAAGAACTAGAAACGTTTAAACTTTACAAAAATCGACGGGTTTGACCACCGTTTTCAAACATCTGGCAAACGAATTTGACGAATATGAAAAATAAAAAAAGAACATACAGACATAACTAAAGTCTTTCTTAAATTATTACAGAAAAAAATATTATAATCGGTCTAGATTTGAAGAAGGAAACAGGGAAATACGAAAGTACTATTTCGCTAATATTGCACAGGAGAAATCAGTCCGAGATGCAGGTGTCACTTTCGCGCTCGATTGGGAAGGTTTGCGGGAGGAGTGGGACGGAAATAGATCGCAAAAACCTATTCAAATTATTAATATTTTGCAGCCCGCGTTTCCTCTTAAGTTAAAATACTTAGCTTAAAAATTGATATTCATCCGCTCGTATCCGAACAAAAACGGCACGATGGACGCAGCGGCTAAGTGATTAGCTTCTGCGCTACGGGTCGTGGGTTTGATTCCTGCACGGAACAAAAATTGGTCTATACAGTTATTTGTAGTATAGTAGATACTTGAAATTTTGAACAATCATTACTTTTGATGTTGACTGTACATCGATATAAATAACATCTTTACTTCCTTATTAAAACTGCACCTGCGCAGCAAGCGATCCTCTAGTCTCGCATCAAAACAACTCTAACAAGGTAATAAGTTTGCAAATTATCTTGTTGTTGATAACTCGGCTAGTTTACTTCATAGCTGATAGTTACGTAGACGTTAGTGAATGTGTAATTTGAACTACCTAGTTTACAAAAGAAGCGTGAAGTACAAGATTAAAAATCAAATCCGACGGAGGTACTTAATTTTTCACATCATTATTACTTCTACTGCTTTGTTTCTCTTTACCTTTCTCGTGACCCTTTGCTTTGGATCTGGTTGATAGTTCGTTCTGCCTATTCCCAACTGTGTTGTGGTCAGCTTCTAGTCTAACCAGATGTGGCTGAATACCAGTATTTTACACGGAGCGACTGCCATCAGACCTCAAAATACAGGGCAAACAACTTACAGGACAATGCCGATATCCTAAGATTAGACCGGTCGTCAGACTTTCTTGCTTCTGACTTCCCGTAACGACTGCCATAGGTATTCGTATGACACCCGGGACCTACGGTTTAACGTGCTCTTCGAGGAACGGAGAGGTCTCGATGTGTAACGAACGTTCACCCATCCACGGACTGTTCGCGGCAAGCGCGGCTTGATCTCGTAAATCGTATGATCCGCGCGGTTGGTAATTAGCCACAAACCCCCTCAGGATCTGGTTGATAGTATTGTTCAGTAATGGAACCTATCACGGCTATTTGACTTTTTTTCTCATAAACAAAACGGTCAAGCGGGCGTAGTGCAGCTGCCGTTCGATTGCGATTTTGAACAATTTTGTAAGTTGAATTGATAATTCACAAAACTCTTCTTTTTTCGTGTCATTAACCGAACAAATCAAAGTTCATGTATACAATATGTAACATAATTAACGCATATCCTGAAAGTAGTTTGTTCAGAATCGTTTACTGAATCGATTTCTATCATTTATAATATAGGTAATTTTTTATCCCAAACATAATAAAAACTACGGAAATTAGTCACATTACCCCTGTACAGTCAAAACAAACTGAAATGGACCGTAAATCAAGGCAAAAAGACCTTTAAAAGTGCATTTTTATTTGTATTAATACAAATTCCGTCATTCAATACAAAATAAAGAAAAATAAACCTTATTTCAAGAACGTTTATTTAGTAAATAACAATGCATATACATGTTAAACTAAAATTTCAGTGTATGTATTATGATTATAACATAATATTCTAATTGGGGTGTTTGAGGGTGTACGTTATTTACGTTACATGTTGTATACGCGTACTAAATAAAACAACCCTTGACCAATAGTTACCGACGCATATTGCGATGTCCTTGCATTGCATCAGGTCATCTATTGTGCAGGAGTTACGGCAGCACGGACAATGAAATAAATATGACATGTCTGCAGTGCTCCGGGTCACCACAGTCGCAACGAGTTTCAGTACCGCTGATCATTCCCCAAACGCCGATAATTCGCTGATTACTCTACAAAACTCTGTAACAAAACGGTTGTTACTCCACAATCATCAAGTTAGTGATCTCATCGGGTTTACTTTGTAACTGACGGTCGGTTTACAAGCCGCGGCACGCCCTTATTGAGAAAACTTTAGTCTTGTATTTTAATTAAACCGATTTGTTCGCAACTTGAGGTTTTATTGGTGTTGTTTTTCATTATAAATAATTAATTTTAAGAATACTGTTTCGAGATTTTATACATATTTTTAGCTTTTATTGTTTATCTTTTTATTTATGAATATTTTATACACATATAATAAGTTGATAATTACAATATTCCCTTCTGACGCACACACGACGCACATACAAAAATGAATATAATAACAAAAAAGAAATAAACTGGCCCTGCGAAATGAATCTTGTTGTTGGAAACAAAGTGGTCAGCCAACCATACAAAAAATTATGTACCTAGTTGTAACATATTAAAAAACCTATGTTTAACAGCGTATGTTTACGTGCTGGTGATGGGGATAGGAACCTATTGCTATAGCAATTTAGCATGATATCTATCCTTCGACAGGAACCACAAAAAGAAGTTAATAAATTCATAATAAAAGATTTTTCTCATATACCTATCTAATAGATAAAGTGACTGCTATAATGTCGATGTAAGCGGGTTACATCATCGTTTGCCGTACAAACTAATATAGCAAGTCTTTGCCAAGTTTCCACGAGACTGGACTGTCGTCCGCAGACACTCGCTCTGCAAGTATTGCTGAATATTAGTTTCAATGCAAGACACTGATAAGAATACGGTCTTTTGGTTTTAATTGCCAATTAGTGAGGTCGTTATTGCGTTGTTAAAAGAAACGTTAAGTGTTAACTGTTCTTCCATTTCAATTAAACGCATGGTCAAACTGTTGTTAATATACTGAGTTTTTATTACGTTTAGGTTAACCCATACCTATATAAACACGCGTGTACTCCCCAAAGGGGTAAGCAGAGGTTTTCTTTTATAACAGGAGTCGCTTCTGTTATTAAGTCTTATGTAAAGTGGCGAGCTGCTAGCGTTTTCCGGACATAATTATGGTGCCAAGTTCGTCGCCTCTTAATCCGTTCCCCCACAGACAGTCTAGCGGGTTTAACCTAGACTAAGTAAATTAAATAAATTCTTACGAAAGCCAATAGAGGAAAACCAGGTTTTCACAATTCCGTAGCTTCAATCGGCTACGGAATGCTTATTATTTAGTCTTAAAATTAGATTTAACTCCAGCAACACTTGATTACTCTGAGTTCTGGGTAAGGCAGGTCGCCGGCTGATATAGCGAGATGAAAAACTACAATAATTTTATTGTCTGCCGCTTATTTTCTCGAAAGGAAACTTAATATGCTTTGGAATGTTGGGTTGATTAAATACTATGTTAAACTTTGAAGCAATAGCAAGTGAAAAAGCTTAATTATATGAAATAAATGAATACATATATTTTTGCTACTATGTCATTGTAGATTATTTAGCGATGGCAATTATTCGCGTTATTTCTCTGTCTGAGGGTGCAAACATTGCTGTCTGTTGTTCGAAAGAACATATTTAATTCACAATAAATTAAATCCTGAAAATTTATTTGGTAACAAAAAAGAAATATTTATGAAACAAAAAAGAAATATTTTGTTGCTCTACAAAAATCTGCATTCGCCTCCCATTTATGATTAAAAGCAAACAAAACGTTATATTTGCGGTGATTTATCAAGAGCTGACGATCTGCACGTGAAAAGGTTCGCGTGTTTAATGTGCGGCGACCCTAATCGCCTAACGAGTTTGTTTACGTTACCACAGGATAAATAAACAGATATTTTTTATTGAATTCTTTGTAAAGGGGGAGATGAGACTTAATTTAATATAGGCTTCATGACATGTTAATTTCGCACAGAGATTGTGTTTCCATATTTAAGTTTACAAGGCACCGAGCAATGTACATTATTGGAAATATTTAATAAGTAAGTTAGCAATCTACCACTTTTCATAAATATTGCCGTACAGTCACGTGTAATAATATGTATACATGTAGCGAACTTAAAAAGAGAATTTGTTTTAGAGAATAAAGTGTAATTAAGAAATATTAGAAACGGTAATTCGTGTGTAATTGTAAAAACTATTTGTAGAATATTTCATAATTCTAATAGATATTTTAGAAGGAAATCGCTTTTTAATTTCGCCATGTGTGTACATATTATTACACGTGACTGTACATAGATGACACATCATTTATTTTGAAACTTTTGTCTAGTTCTGCCAATGAGCCACATACAAGTCATTAAAGTAATTCTATCTAGCTGTTATATCTTTTGCTTCAAATATTAAAGTACGTTGTATTTTGTATTGCTATCTAAATCTGAAATTCTTCATCCGATATCTGTTGCCAAGCCAACTAAATTAATTAGTTCAATGCCGCCTAACTTTTAGCAGATAATGGTTTTGTCATTTATCTGTAACTAATTTAATAAACCTTTGAAAACACAAAAACTGGCCTATTCAGAGACCATCCTCCGGAATTATTTCAATTAATGTCAAGTAAAAATTGCTTAACACAATAGGCGGTATATTAGCGTACCATCTGTCCCACCTGGCATCACAGATTATACGACAGACACATTGACAGCTGACAGTTGCTGGCCGGTTAATAGCTCGTAATAACTTTTGGTTCGGTTGATTTTTGATAACAATCGGTGCTACGAACCGGTGTTTATTACATTGTCCTTCAAATGTCCTTTTTTGTTATGGTTTTTAGTAGGTTAGCCCAAGCCCAAAAGAAGGCAAAAAATATTTGTTGGCATCACTGGTGATCGTGAAAGTCTCGTAGCTCCTGCTACGACGTAGCTGACGTCTCTGCTAAATCGGCTACGCTGCCGAAAACCAATTGCTACGCAGTATTCTGGAACCTTGTTGTGCATTTAGCCTTTTTTCAGCATCAGACGTGAACTTGCGTGTGGTTTATTAATCCAGAGTAATAACGTTAACTATGTGTTTTGAAAGAAGATCTGAAATTATACATCTCAAATAAAGTCTTGCCAAAACATCTGCCCAAACTTTAAAGGGTTGTTCAGATTATATTAATAATGTTTCTTAAAAAATAAAATGACATAACAACAAAAGAAATACCAATTAAGCGAAAGGATGGAAAAAAAACATATTATATGAAACGTATCCTCATGCCACAAAAGTCATCATTATTTGTGATCTAGGTAAGATTTTGTGTTTTGATAAAGGTTTATTGGCTGCTCGGCCCTGTGTGTATAGTTACCTACTTATCGCACACGGCTGCATTATTAGAAGTAATTTTTCGTTTTTAAGTCGCGTTAAGTTGTTTACAGAGTTTGTTTTTTAACAGACATCATTAGTAACACATTCAAATAACCCCTTAAAGTCTGGGCAGGCACTTTGTCATGACGTCATAATTCTGTTAACTTTTGTTGTACTATAAATTGCAGTGCGCTAACAGTATGCATGTTTTGTGACTTGTGTAATACTGGGAAAAATTTTTGTACCACATGTTTGCAATTAATAAAGAATAAACTGCTGTTTCACACTGTTTGATAAGGTGACTGTTGCTGGGCGGCTGATAGCTCAGTAAAAGATGATACAATGCTTACTGTTAGGGTTACTGATGGTCGTAAATGAAAGTGGACTGTATTTTGATAAGGTGACTGTTGCTGGGCGGCTGATAGCTCAGTAAAAGATGATACAATGCTTACTGTTAGGGTTACTGATGGTCGTAAATGAAAGTGGACTGTATTTTGATAAGGTGACTGTTGCTGGGCGGCTGATAGCTCAGTAAAAGATGATACAATGCTTACTGTTAGGGTTACTGATGGTCGTAAATGAAAGTGGACTGTATTTTGATAAGGTGACTGTTGCTGGGCGGCTGATAGCTCAGTAAAAGATGATACAATGCTTACTGTTAGGGTTACTGATGGTCGTAAATGAAAGTGGACTGTATTTTGATAAGGTGACTGTTGCTGGGCGGCTGATAGCTCAGTAAAAGATGATACAATGCTTACTGTTAGGGTTACTGATGGTCGTAAATGAAAGTGGACTGTATTTAACATAAATGCTGGTTTATTGAAGGGAGATAGGCAGAACTGTCGCGTATGTATTCGGCAGTGGTCCCGAGTGAAGTGGTCGGTCGCTTGTTCGTCGCGCCGATCATCTGCCGTGTCCCACGCTTGCCTCTCCGCAGCCACGTGACCGCTGGCCCCGCGCGCGCGGTGACGATGTCGCGATGATATTCTCGACACGTACCTATGTTCAATTGTTCATACAAACTACCCATTTTCTATGGGTGAAATGCGATTTGACTCATGAACTCACCCACCTACACAACAATCAGTTGTAGAACGAAAACCAACAACATAACTTAAAGGAAATTAATAAAGTAGACATCCTTACTCGTAGAAAACTCCAAGAAAACTCATAGAAGTTTGTTTTCCAAAGTTTTTTCCGAAGTCGAAGACTGATAACAAACTTTTTGATCTTGATTTGTTAGGAAACTTTAATTGAAAGTTGATAGGCACACCGATAGACTTTCATGATAGGATAAATGAGTTTAATAGTTTAAAGGTCTCTTACTGATGAAGTTACCGATAACGACTTATAAAATGAAGATGAGGGTTTGGTTGGGGGAACTTGTTGCTTTTATTGTCCACAACATTTTTGTTCTATTCAGATCATGAACCGAAAACATCTAAGATATTGGTCAGATCTTTTTGTTTATAGCTATCAAAACCATTCGTTCTGCCTAGCCTTTTCCCAACTATGTTGAGGTTAGCTTTCAGTCTAACCAGATACGGCTGAATATCAGTATTTTACACGGAGCGACTACCATCAGACCTCCGCAACCCAGTTACTGGGCAATGCCGATACCCTAAGGTTTGACTGGTGGTCAAACTTCCGGGCTTCTGACTACTCTAACGGCTGTAATGACACCCTGGACCGACGGTTTAAAGTGCTCTCCGAGGCACGGAGGGGTTTTGATGTGTAACGAACGGTCACCCATCCACGGATTGACGCGGCAAGCGAAGCTTAACCTTGCAAATCGTATGATCCGCGCGGTTATTAATTAACCACCAGCCCCTCCGAAATAGCTATCAAAACAATGTTTCTTATATTTACTTAAAAAAATCCTCCACAACTGATATACTTATTTTATCGGAAAAATAGGACCATAATGTACATGTTTCGAACGGGAATCTAATATTGAATGAATACACCTCCTTTAACATATCTCTCATTTAACCAGTCGTACTGTATTAACGGAAATAATTATTATACGATACCTACGTGAATTTTACTCCAGTCGTTTATTGTCATAAAACTAAAATTACATTACGTGAAATACAAAAGTTTTAACCATCCCGAAATTTACAAGCCTCCAAAATCCCCTACAGGTATTAACAATTCTAACATGACCTCTAAACAGCGATTAATCACAAGATATTCGTAGCTTGTATGTGACAAATTTGTCTCATTTAGTCACGTCCTTCAACTGCTTATGCCTCACCGAGATCTTGGCCCGAAAGCGTTACCTAGGGCGTTCTCATCAATCAACCTTGTTGGGATATATAGGAGTGTTGTTGTTTTCCTAGGTAAGGGTCCAGCATAATCAAGATGTACCTATCCACGTCTGAGAATATAATCGATGGTGCTAGGTATTAAGTTTTCTTATTAACTTGTCGGATTTATCTATTGTTATGATCGGTTTGTTGGTCTAGTATTACTTACCTATATAGCCAGAGACCTAGAAATTGGATTTGATTCTTATGTCGTGCAAATGGTTAGTAAAGGTATATTTTTAACACTTAAACTTTATTTCCAGCCCAGTTTACAAAACTTGTTCGACTATTTGCTACTTTAAATGCTTGAAACTACACGATGTTTATAATATTAGTGAAGAAATTATTTCAATACTCAGGTAATCACAAACACATTTCCAGACCTAGGTCTCAAAAATATTTCTAAGTAGTACGTACTACTGTACCTACGTAGATACGTAACCTCATTCCATTAGCGGGCAAGCAGTTGGAACAGCTCCAAGTCATTTACAAGAATATTTGTTGATATTAAATTTACATAAGCGACAGTACTAGGAACTTACGCAGTGATTTCGACTTAGGTAAATAAAATAGTTGATATGCTGTGCAGTGTGATTCAACCTGTTTCATCCCACGGGAATGGATGGGATGGGATGGGTTGTAGGGTTTTCTTGTGAAACCGAGTCAAAACTTCATTATTATAAACTTACCACCAGGGGCGTAGGTACCGCCGTATCTGCCGTATCAATTATACGGGGCCCCCAACGTGCGTAACCAAAAATGAATAAAAACTGCCAGACCTGTCACTATTGTCCATAGAGGCAGAAACTTTAGAAAAACTTAAGTCATCATCAGCTATAAATGATTTATTAAATCCGTTTGCCGAAAAAGGCAAGGAGAGTGTATATTTTATTTGAATTGTTTGTAAAAATATTGGAAAAAGTGACAGATAGATAATTATGATGAATAAATATTTCTTTTAATTTTATGCAAACATTTTTTTTTCTTTTGTGAGAAATCTTTACCCTTCCTAAGGGCCCACAAACAAATTTTTATACGGGGCTCCGCCAAGACACGCTATGCCACTGCTTACCATACTCAATGCAAGTGCAGACGCAAATTCAAACTTCAAACTTCGTCACTCATTCTGTATATAACTAGAAAATTTCCCTGTCATGAATGACAAACCAGCCCTCTACTTATGTAACACACTTGCAATCAAAATAACCAATACAACAATATTCATTGTGTGGTGCATAGTGGTCAAAAAGTCGGATCTTCAAAACATACGACGCAATGGATATTGTTGAACTGTCAAAATTAACGGCCAGGCCACATCTGACGGAAGATACGTCGCCGATCTTCCGCCGGTACAAATAATTCCATATAAACATCTCACACCGTACACGTTTGACCGAAGATGCGTTACTAAACTTCCACGAGTAAATTACGCGACGGAAGATCGGCGACGTATTTTCCATCAGATTTGGCTTGATCCTAAAGCGATTGCGATTGCCAGTTTATTTCGGATATAGGCTACTGGTCGTGTAGTGGTTGATTAGTGCTACAACAGAGTAACACAATTTAAAAAACGTTGAAAAAAAAAATTTGTATCATTTTTTGAACCAACCACGAAACGACGCCGCAGAACCAATAAAACGAATTTAATTCGATTCGAATTCCTGACTGTTATCATCGAGTATTCGTTATTCGACATGTCCTCCACAACATGTTTCGTGGGAACATGATTAATCATACCAATTTGCGAGCCCGTTAAGTTTGCCAGCTCCTACTCCCCACATCTCTTCGTGTGGCGGTACACCCAAATTTAATTTTCTACATTGTTCCACTTGAAATGTTTTACCAAAACTTCGTAGTTTGGTAGTGAAATTTCTAATTGACGTAGAAAAATTGTGCTGCGTTTGATTGACGAGCCACTGCAAGGAGTTGGACGGTTTGTAGACCGAAATGTCGTTGTTTAATATAATAATCCCGTTTGGTGTAATCAATGATATTATACACAAAAAGAAGTAGATAGTTATATTAAGTCATTAACGCGCACAAAGTGACAATTTATAAACATGACAATTGGCAGGTGTTGCAGTTAGCTAATAGCTATATCTCTCGTCCTCCTAGTGTTCCATATCTAGAGATACCTACTAGTGAAAATAATGCAGGTTCGAATTTTAAACGCCATGTTCTCTTCTTCTTCCTGCCCTTATCCCACACTATGTGGATTCGCCACAAGTTGTATTTATGAAATCCATGTTGTTAGAGGTTTTGGCTTATTGTTTTATGACCGGCCGCCTGCCTGACATCAACCCTCCTTGGGAATACTCGCTGCGCCGTCGCCGTCGCGTGGGTGACCCAATATGCTTGCTGATATTATTTATTATTGTTTATTTATTTCAGGCATCAAGGCCCATATAAACACATAAACACTAGGTCCCAAAATGATATGCTTGTCAATCTTATTGCCGACAACTAAGCGAACTATGTTCTTCTTGGTGGAGTATACTTGAAGTTGCTCGACTCACTCATTCAGTTTTGCTAGGGACTTCGGTTCTGACACATCGTAAACTAATATCACACCGTGAGCGTCTCTATAAAAACTTGATGTCAATATTCTGTATCGCTCCTGTCCCGCTGTACCCCAAATACCAAGCTTGACTTTGAACACCGTTCACGTCCATGAGTTTACATTATTTTGTAGTCAACTCCGATTGCATCTGGGAATTATGAATTGTAGTCTTCCGTTGTGAACGCTAGGTTTATGCCGTATTTACCCACACCGCACTTACCGATAAAATAATGCAATATCTCTATGTAAAAAAATCGCGAAAAATAAATTTTATAAAATATCACATTGATATTATTTCGGTTGCCATGTTCTCTGTAGTAACTTATTTTAATCATTGAGTGTAATATTGCATGTCGCTTTTTTTTGTGGCTGTTTCTAGGGTATGCCTATGGTATACCTAAAGGAACTGGTCTATGCTATAAGTACCTACTTAAACAAGTCCTTATTAGTGTGACTTGAGTTTCCAGTTCACGCGAAGTGACTGCTGTAGGTACATAGGTCGAGGTAGTATGACGATATTATGATGATTTAATGTTGTTGATGATGATGTTGGAGGTGGATACTTACACAGTCGCAAATATAAGAAATATCCAACTTATTCCGTATTCATAATCCGAGCACAGTTTGTCATCGTTTATTAGGAGTCTCGTCTGTGACGTCACATCCGGTGACGTTGTTTAGATTAATAAACTGTCAGATGGATGGTGGGGAAATTGGGGAGCGTTGTTAAGCACAGTGCTAAGTTCAAGGTGGCTTGAGAAATTGATGTCATTCATATTCAGGGTTTATTGAGACGAGGTAAACAGGCGTGCAGGGGTCATCATGTCAGCATCAAGTAGGTACGGTGCCGATTGGCTCTGCATGTAGCTATCAATTCACTTGTTCCCCGTGGTGACTCTGAAAATTCGGGGGGAAGGCGTTCGATTGATTACGACCAAGTAATAAATAGTCAATGACCATCTTCTTTAAAATAAAATTAAATAGCATTTTGCTAAGGTAATATTGATCTACAAAAACTATGATATGAACTATACTTAAAGAAGCACCACATTCCTGACTGATCTCCTAGAATTTTTTATCAATTTACATAGAAAAACAACAAAATTACTGTAAAACCAACAAAATTGATTGAATCAACTCCGTCTGACAGCGGAATCAAAGCCGTCGGGCAGGCATTCGATTCATTACGACCATGTAATCAGCAGGACCATTAGCCGCACCATTTACTACCCTAATGGATCGAACAGTCGAGAATTTTCACAGGGTTTTCTATCTACTGCGGTTTTTGTGTTTGTTATGGGGTTTCGGAGGTAACGAATAGATACATTTTCGTTAGACGTGTGTACAAATAATTGTTCACGTAGTTAGATAATATGTTTTTAAATATATCTAATGGTTTGCGGCAGGTATAAACCTAGAGTTGATAAAACTATTTCACATCGAAGTTTTGAGGTAGTATAGATGTGTACAGTTGTCCATTAATGTGATATGTCATGAGCCAACTGCTACAATTTATTTGAACATTCGCGGTTCTTCCACTATAGAGGACACAGTCTACTCATGACCACGGCCGATGCAATTTGTTACACATAAGTTAAATAGCGACATCATTTGCCGATTTATGGCCCATTCCTATGATTAACCGAACGTTATTGGTTAAAATTAATACTCTTGTATCTTTTACCAGTAATGAAGGAAAGCTATCCTATCGTCCATTTATATACCAAGTTTGGCAATGAAAAATGCTACTATTGCTAAACAACGCGATTCGTTTTTCGGCATGGGAACCGAGCATTACTGAACTAAGTTAAGCAAATCTAGAACTTAACTCGCCAATAATATACGTCCAAATGAAGGTTTCCTACTTAATTCACCTAATCGACAAGTTAAGTCGCCTACTTTACAAAGCGCGTGTGGAATATATGGAACTACAAAGTATCATCATATCAGCAAAAGGATGTTCACTGCTGTACAAAGGCCTCCCCATAGATTTCCACAACTCGGTCGGTTACATGCCGCCTGCATCCAACGGCTCCCAGCGACCTTCACCAGGTCATCTGTCTATCTGGCTGGTGACCGTCTCACGCTGCTTTCTGCCCCAACGGCCATAATTTCTACGAGCTATGACAAAGTATCACGAGTAGGTACTTTATACATACCTAACTGTTTCAAAAACACAATCACAATAAGCTGGTAGTTAGTCCCATAAAGTCTGCAGCAGTGGTGTAAGTGGTTTATCATTACGGACGGAACAAGTTACACTATACCACAGCTTAGCTACCATTAAAGTGTCGAGAGTTTGTAAGTAGCGAAGCAGCAACTTGGCGCTTGTTAAGTGGCTTTAGATTTAACAAATTAACGATTTTGCCTGTACCTAACGGTTAGCCAGTTGATTTATTTGCCTGTAAACTGTAGAGAAGTGTGCACTGTAGATAATTTAGCAACAAAACCAATCCAGCACTTTCGCCGCCGCTTAATGAATCCAATAAAAACGAACAGCCATGTTGACATGTTTTACTGTACTAGTAGGTACGTATGGCAAAATAAATAGATAAAAACTGCAAACATACACAAATAGTAGTAAACAAATTGTTTTAAGCGTAGGTATTTTAGTTGGCAAAATTCGGTCACTATAGCATACAGACAAAATGATTGCGACTGCATTCGGTGCTGAAAATGTTTAATTTGGTGTGCCATTTCATATCATTTCGAACTGGCATATTTATGTATGCACAGAGGACATCATGGAGGGAAATATTTAAAGGACACTGCCCATTCTTGGGCCCAGCGCGTTACAGAAAAAAAAAACAATATGGAAAAAAATATTTTATTTTATGATAAACCAAAATCACTAAAAATAATTTTAATTTACAGTTGCAAAATATACAAAAACTTTTTTGAAATGTTTGTGTTTTTTGTTGAAATCATGCATTCCGTCGTGGTGTGGCTAAAAATGCAATGAGTCCAGTCTTTAAGCAAATGTCATAGTCAATAAAATAAAAATGACATTAAATGAAAAAACATTTTCTAATTCGCTCTGGGGATGGGTAAATGAACAAAATATATCGATATTTATCATATCGATATTTTTAAACAGTATCGATAACTATCGAGTGAAAAATATCGATATATCGTCATTTTTCGCATGATCATTCATACATATTCCCAAAACATTAAAAATTCGTAAAGTATAATAAACATGATTAAAATAGTATGCATTTAATGAATATTGTGGCGAGATTTTTCAAAATAAACGACGTGAAAAACATGCAAGGAGTATCCAGTAACATTTACTACGAAACCAGAGTTGCGTTTAAAAAATATATCGAATTTAATACGAATTCGATACTCTACAATAAATATTGAATATCGATATAACGCGATTAAAAATATCAACGATTTATATCGATAATTATACGAGAAAAATTGATATTTTGATATATCGATATTTTTAACCCATCCCCAAGTGAATGTGTTGTGTTGCGATATTCGTGTTTTCGGTGATTTATCCAACGACTTTGGCTGCTTCACGGAATCTAACGAATCTTGCTTTCACGAACTACCGCAGCAATAAAACGGACTTTTTATCTGCTACTTTGATTGACTACCGCTTGTTATTTCGGACTTCGATACCACCTATCGTGATGGACAACTGCATTAATTGCGGTAATGCAACTTCTCGCTGCAATATAACGGGAAGACGAGCTTGTTTGTTTAAGAAAACGAATGACTAATGTGAATGAATTAATAAAGGAGAATGACTACCTACAAAATGTGTCTTTTCTTTAAGTAGGTACCTATTTTCCACATAATAGTTTACCTGGGAATCATAAACCTATCTACATACTAAAAACTAGGTATCAGACACGGCATATAAGATTATTAGGTTTAATAAATAGATAGAAGTATAAATCTTACTTAAAGAAGTTAAGTATAAATCTTACAATATATTTACAAAATCCATAACTATGTTTCATTTTATACCAGGTTGAATCTTATTAAGCTGACATCTGATTATTGTTTTCAATGCAATTAAAAAGACATTTATAAAAAATAGTTGTTCTATTTGTTTTATAAGTAGGTATGCATTATCATTCACTCTGTTAAGTCGGTTTATTTTATACAATGGAAACCTATCTCAAGAGTGTACTATTAGTCATCTGAACATTACTAGATTGATTATTGCAAAATATATTGTTAAATAATACAATCTCTAACCTAACCTAACCTTAGATTCGAGTCCATATATTTTGATTATGCAATTGTCAATGAAACTGAAACTAAGGCAGCTTAAAGCTTATATTTTAATCTAACAAATGACACTAATTTGAAACTTGTAACGGTTCATCAAATTGTGGGCTCCACGATGTATGGGAGATGGGTGGTGTCCTTTCAGTAGTAGACACCAATAAAATAAGAATCCAGATTAATACAACAGTCACAATATGCTTCCACTATAATTCACATCTAAAGAAAAATCAGCATTTAATTAAGTAATTAATTTTTTTGCTTTCCCCAAGCGCTGACCGACGCGACGCGTCCATTCAATTTAAAATATCAAAACGAATATATCTGAATAATAGTTCCTGGCAGAATCAGACGTAGCAATCAATGGTGAAGCATGTTCATTAACGCATTCCGCCGCGCAACAAACATGTTGGGTCAGGAATGCAGCCCATTTAGTTGCCGGAACTGTGATCACCGGTTGACATCACTGGCTATTCCTGTTTACCTGTATGATGTATGTATGTAGGTACTACTGTATTTGTAATTGCATTTTCTTTTAATATGATATGAGTTGTGTGTGTTACGTCATTCGTAGGCTTTGATTCCATCGCATAAGATGTTGTGTGTAAAGTACGAGGTAACGCTAAGTTAGACTGGACTATATCGTAGTCACTTTGAGTATTGCTATTAACACGAATTCGGAGATCTTTGTTGTTCTAAGAAAATTATAATATTTAAGTTCTATGGAAAATCATGGTACAACTCATTCTGGCTGAGGAAGTAAGGGTAGGCAGGTTTATTGTGAAGACTTGCATGATTATCGAATGGTAGACTAATCTTGTCGATTGTAGTTGGTGTCGAAGGAAGTGCCTGCCCAATCAAGTGAAGCTAAAGCTTATTCTAGAAGACACAATTTAATAATCAATCTAACACCCAATTTAATTGTTCATCAAACCGTGTCATCCGGTATACGCTTAAAATGCATTATAAAAACTCTGGCCACTTGTAACTGTTGAATTCATGAATTCAGACAACTACCTTTATCTTCTACAATCAGAGACGAGCCTTACATCCTTATGAATAGTCATACTCATGTTTAAAGACTCACATGTTCAAGTATAACTCAATAATTAATACACATACCTATATAATTGACACGCTATTTCCACCCGGGGCGGCTGACTGCACGTACAATTGCACTGGCCTACATTCCATTCAGCGCCGGACGTGTAATCCCAGCGACGCGTGGCTACAACCATTTGCTTCCGTGTTTGTGCACGTGCTTACATTGTGTTGACATAGGAGCAAGATTGAATGGACTACAAAGGTACTTGACAAAGGCAGATGGACGACTGTACTGTCAGAGGTTTGATTAGAAATGCGGTACAAGCTCGCGCAGATCTTTGGTTAGTACCTACTATAGAAATAAGTAGGTATAGCCTCTGTGGTATCTACTCTCTGAAGAGGAATTTTACACAGCAAGCGATTTTTTCCTAAACTATCCATTAATTTATTCTATGGGATGTTGCACACAGTATCTGCAAACATATCTATGGTTATGCTCTATAATATATTTAACAAATAAAATCAGCTTGCTTTTGTGTATTTCGCCATCTGTCTAAAATCTCTAGTCGCAACAAAGATTTATTTCGTAGTATCAATCTCTACTGAACCAAAGTCGCCTGTGCTCGATCGACTGGAACATTGCATACGAATTGTTTGGGACAAACCAGAGGGTAGATGAAGGGCTTGCTTTCTAGATATAATTTTACTTCTACATCGAACTATATTATAATATTTATAGTTTAATTTTAAGTATTTACCTACCAAGGAGTTCCGCCTAGCCTTTTTCCAACTATCTTGGGGTCAGCTTCCAGTCTTACCAGATGCGGCTAAATACTAGTATTTTACACGGAGCGACTGCCATCAGACCTCCGCAACTCAGTTACTGGGCAATACCGATATCTTAGGGTTAGACTAATTGTCAGGTTTTCGGGCTTCAGACTACCCGTAACGACTGTCATAGGTATTCGTATGACACCCGGGACCGACTGTTTAACGTGCTCTCCTTGGCACGGAGAGTAAGTATACCAAGGTACAAGGTACTTATATATTTTTACGTAAATGTTATCAAAATATAAGTTTTATTTTTCATGTAAAGGATAATATGGTGGTTAATACACAGCATGTACAAGCATCCAACTAGTCCAACCATTCAAAAACAGAAATAATTAAAGAATAAATTTTAAGCTTTTATACATAATCTGGACTGTAGGTATCCTACAGTCACGAATACACGATTCGTCCGCACGTTCGTTAACTGGTAGATAGTAGATACCGCTGAATCAATACGCCTTCAATACGCATCCGAATCAGCGTCGATCGTTAGACGGCTGACAACTGGACGATGAATTCTATTTAGTAGCCGGAGCTGCAATCGCCGGCTATGAGCGCCTGTCGGTAGTAGCGGCAGTTGCATTTCGGAGTTCGTTTTATTGCTGAGAGTTTAAATTCTTAATTGCTGGTAGACAAATTTGTGCAGGAAATATTAATAGATGAAGAGAAATACTTTTATGTAGGAAAGCTAATTTTTTATGTTTTTGTTAATAAATTAAAATCAATTAGAAAAAAAAACCACATTTTTTACATAATAAACTGTTTTTTCTGAATTTTCTACAGATAATCCTCTACTTTTATCATATTTCACAACTTTTAAATGTGATTAAGTATCATACAAAAAATACAGAAATCATCATGTTAACCATGTTTGTCAAACATGTCTATAAGGGAAACTGGTTTTAAGGGAGGATTATAAGTAGATTTTGTTAGGCTAATTTATTTCCTCAATTACTGACTTTTATTATATTCCACAGATGCGGCCGCGCCGGCAGCCTCGCAGCGACTCCAGGCGAAAAGCTTCTAGAACTCCTCCGACCGAGTGCAGGAACGCCCCGGCGACACTCCACAGCGGCGTGTGCGCCCGCGCAGCCACAGAGACCTGCGGGCTTCGTATACTGTCCATCTGACGCGCTGCCATACTGTCCACCTTCTAGAATCGCGCCGCCAAGGCCTATCATGAAGGTAGGATCTGATAGTATTCCCAGTTAAACTTTAGCCCAATCAATATGCTAGACTTAAATCCCACTAATGATTATAATAATAATGTATGTATATGTAGTATGAATGCATTTGTGTCTTTCCAATGCTGGCAGCTCCAGCCACCGCCACAACAAATCCAGCCAGTCCAGCCACAGCCGCCGCCCGTGCCACAGCGTACAACCGCAACAGTCGCGCCCACGCCCCTGCCAGTGCCGCCGCCTGCCCCGCCGCGCCGCTCCTCCCCGCAGCCGCCGCGCCGCGTGCCTCCCCCGACGCCGCCTAGACCGCCCACGACAACTCCTCAGACAGACCCGAATGGCAACCGACGAACCATTGCCCCAGTGCAACCACAACCACGACTCGACTGCAACAGAAATCCACAGCCACTGTCGACCAGGAGAGCGCCTCCTCAAAGAATTCCCGATTCTACGCCTTTTACTCCTGCCCCGTTACCTCCTCAGAATACTGTTCAGCCAATGAAACGGTCTCCGAGCTCAGGGTCAAATATAAGCGTCCGTCAGGATTCCAACGTGTCGTCAGACTCGTTTAGTCAGACTTCTTCACCGTCGTATACGACGAAGACTATGGAGGCTCCTCTACTGCCTCACCAGCATGTGAACAAGAGCCTCAACGCTAAGATAGCTCGGGGACTGCTGCTAAAAGAGCAGCAGGACAGGGACTCGGGAAATGGGTCCATTACCAAGAGTATGTCAACGCCGGCGTCGTTGCAGACTATTGTCAGATTCCAGAATGGAAGCAACATGTCTTTGCACCATCGAGTGAGTACAATATTTATCTCTTTTTTATGCGCTTCTGCGTTCAACGGTGCATACATAAATTTAAAAAATATTGGCTTTGCTAATATAGTTACATGTAGCTTTTTCCTTCGTGTCGGCTCGAGCTATACGTAAAAAATTCATGCCGTGGTGAAAAGATTAGCCAGTCAGCAAGGTCAGTATCGGCGCTGACTGTCCAGGGAGTGCAGGATATAGTACTTGAGTATCGTCACTGGTGGAAACTCTTTAATGCTGCATACATGAGCCCTTAAGTAAATGTCAACTGCCGAACATGGGCTTCTTATCACCCTGGTTCGATCTCAGGAACCCCGAATGGAAAATACTGAACTAAAAAGCTTGAAGTTAGGTACCATAAAATTTTAACAAAAAAACTGTAAAAGTTCGTACACAGAGACAATTAATATCATCAGTCAAATTTAACATTCCGCGCTCTCGACCCGAAAATGAAAACAAAAACGTCGTTTGCACAAACATTTTTATAGCTGCGAATTCCGCAAAAATCCGTATGTTCAACAAAATGCTATAAAGTAAGTAGCGTAAGTATTTTCTCGCACAAGTATATGACACATATGGCCCCTCGGCCGTATTTAGTGTCGGGCGCAACCGCTGCGTTGTAATTAAAATATTGCGCTGCATTAAGCGTTTGCTGTGTTTACGGTAAAAGCTTTGGGTAGGTCTAAAACACACGAGGTTACGGAAATAAATAGTGAATTATTTATTTTTACTTTAATTAATGGTAATTTGGCTTTTCAGCTGTTTATGTGTTGGGGTCTTTATTGAAACGATTGATTGCAGGATTGAAATGTTATATAGATTTTTCTAAGTTGGATCACAGAAAACTAACAAAAACATATACGATGAGAAATAAAGATTGAATTCTTCTGGTGCTCCTGAAGTTATAAAATTTAATACAATTTTATTTATATTATAACAAAATAGTAGCTGTTAAAGTTAAACAATGTGTAAAAGTTATAGAAATGTTCAGAAATTCGTAGGAAACAAGAAAGGCACATACATGCCTCATGCATAAGAGCACTTTATGATTTAACTGAACATGTAAGTTATAAATTACCATGCGCTACACTAATTTTGTGCTAATATCGATGACATACCTACACAGACCAATAAAAAACAGGCAAGATTTTATCAGAAAGATTCATATTTGAATCCGTTAAATTCCAAAACTCTTTCAAAATGCATCACTTCATCTGAGAGCGCCAATATCCATAGATTATATCACATTCATTCGCCGTCGAAATTCAATTCTACCAAAATCAAAAGCTGTAGACTTGATATCGAAAATTCCTCTTCACATTGTGTTCAGTACTCGCGAGCGGTTGTCACTTGTTCTCTTCACTATACTACTGAGAGCGGACTGCATTTCATTGAGTCGCGTCGAGATTACATGGCGAATTGTATCGAAAACTATTGATTTCAAGATTAGGTTTGCAACGGTATTTTGTATCGGAATAAAATTGGTGCAACTATTCTGCTTTGTTATATTGCAGAATAGGTTAGTGGAAATTGAACTTTGGTTTTAGCCCGGAAAAAATATTCCAGAAAACAATCTTTATAATAAGATTATCTTCATTGCCTATCCCAATTATTGGTAAGACCTATTGTACATTACTTGATTTATCAAGTCGTGCAATCAGAAGATTCCATAGACCCTAAACATCGCTTTTCATCGGGCGAGATCGAGATCAAGAGCAGAGGCATTCATTAATAACAATAGATAAAAAACACCAACACATTGCACCTTAGTTCTTTCTTTTTTGATAAAATATGTCATAGATATTATTAATAACAATTTAGTACTATGTTGTCACTCGAAAGGAAAGCATGCTTATAACAACAATGTAAGCGAATCTTCATTAAAAGGCAATAATTCATCATCTTCCTGCCCTGGTCCCAAGTTACTTGGGGTCGGCGCAATATGTTCTTCTCTTCCACTCTTCCCTGTCAGCCGTCTCATTATCATTTACTCCCTTATCTTTCATATCCTCCCTCACACAATCCATCCATCTTTTCTTAGGTCTCCCTCTCCCCCTCCATCCATCAAAAGAAAGGTCAGTAACTAATAATTAAAAGGCAATAATTATTTAAAATTAAACAATACGAAAAGATTAAAATCGATTTCCAATCATTGGAACGCTTTAGAATCTTAATAGGATTATTATCAAATAAATTAAGACAACTGATTGCGATATCGAGAGTCTTGAGCTACTCGACGTAGATTGATTGTTACAAAATAAAGCGCTTGTCTATAGTTGAAAATTTACTAATGAAATATTGAAGTAATAATTTGGCTAGTTTTAGTGATTTAAAAAGAGATGAATTTTGTACCTATTTTGATGCTTTTCGTATAACCCATAGGTAAACTGGTTGAAAATACCTATTAAGTCTGCCTTATGTACCTCCACAATGAATAGAAAAACAAACAAATATTTAAATATAAAAAAACCGGCTAAGTGCGAGTCGGACTCGCGCACGAAGGGTTCCGTACCATTATCTATAAAAATCACGTTTGTTGTACGGGAGCCCCCTTAAATATTTATTTTATTTTTTAGTATTTGTTGTTATAGCGGCAACAGAAATACATCATCTGTGAAAATTACAACTGTCTAACTATCACGGTTCATGAGATACCTACAGCCTGGTGACAGATGGACGGACAGACAGCGGAGTCTTAGTAATAGGGTCCCGTTTTACCCTTTGGGTACGGTACCCTAAATATAAATAATAATTTTAATATTATACTAAGGAGGCCAAAGTGTTGTAAAACAAGCCACTCGTGACTAAGGATACTGATCATGCACTTATTTAAACGGATGACTAATTCTGTTTAAAAGAAATAAACGGAAGCGCTGCGATGAAGAAAAAGTAATGAATGCTTGAGCACTTCAAAAGGCAAAATACTAAACATACAGCTCGCCTTTGACTTGATAAATAATCTTACCCAATTCTTATTATCAGAAGCGTGAAATTGGATGCATTTCTCTTAATAAGCTGTTACGTCAATATCATAATCTTAGTTTAGTTTAGTTTCATTTATTTGCTTGAAATATGGTACAAGAGTTATTACATAAAAGATAGACCAATACATATTTGACCATAATATTAGGTATGCAAAATTATAAAATAGAAATTATAAATTAGATAATCTAGGTATCATTAACATGTCTATGAAGTTATGCATAACTTAGCAAAAACATAGGCACCATACATATTATGCGACGCATTTGTTCCACTAACGAGCTACCGTCACATAAGTTGCCAACCATTCATCACAAAGACGAACTCTTGATTAAGTCTTGCTAACATGCTCCTATACAAACACACAAAAACTTTCCTTTTACACTTTAATGAAATCTTAAAGTCCGTCCTTTAAAGTTTTTCACACACAATCTGTCTCTAATCAGCGTTGGCCCCATACGTATCTGCGCGGAGGGGTTTATACACCCACCTACGTATAGTAGGACGGAGTGTATAGCCCAGGCCACATATTACTGTTTACACGAGTCAAGATTGCGTCCCGTCCTCCGTATAACTTGGGATAGTGATTCTGTATTGTATTGCGAAAGAGTTTTGTTTTGTTGGGTTCATCTTTTCTTATAGTAGCTGTCTGTGGTAGTGTACCTACTTATATTTTAGGAACTCGATAAAATACGGTTTGTAGCAGTAGTTAGGTGAAGTTAAGAAGTAATTGATTGTTATCTAACATTAGCAGCAGGTTTCACTAGTGTTTAGGTATCAATATTACCTATCATAGCATCAATACACATCATACTGCGATAGCCAGTCCATCTGCAAGGCGGGGTGATTATGGTGATATCTCTTATGACCGTTTATTAGAGGGGTCATTGTGAGTATATTCGCCATTCCTTCATACTTTGATAAACCAGTTAAATGTTCTGTTTCTTCCCAGCATTTAGCCTATTGTCAACGTCCGTTCGACTAAACTTGTCTACCGCATTCGATTCGTATGTCCCCACAGCGAGATTGCGTGCTTTCATATCGACTTGCATAATATCCAGCGCTTCTTGATCTAATGCATATGGCTTGTCGTATGTAGAGCAGTCTGCCGAACGTGATTATAATACTAATATTCTGTCTTGGCTGTTTATAAAGGTCGATAGTACTGAACGGTATAGGAAATTAGGAAAAGCACCTATTTTGTGCATTATTTTCGAGAAACTCTAAAGCTCAGTGGAAACAGAAATCTTTATTTTTAAGATAATAATTATTCATGTTTGAGGATTAAATAAAAACCTTACGTTTAACTTAAAACTATATACAGGGTTATTGGTAAAACACTAACAACCTCTCAGGACCATATTACTAACATCATAAGCAACAACTTTCGTTCTATGACTTTTAATAATTCATCAGATTTTAATTTATCAAATTTTCATACAAACATAAAAATATTTAAATTCATCACTCTAAATGTTATGAACTCTACGCGTAGCAAACGAAGACACTAGTTAGGTAAACAAAATGCTGTCATTAGACAACAAAATTAGCAAAAGACAGGGGCAGGGGGTGGGGGCGCTTGGACTTGACCTATTTATCTGCGCTCGGGCGGGCGTCAGTCAAAGAGTATAGTAATAATATGGGAATAGAGAGCCCACTCACGAGATTTTTTGTCACCCATAAAGAACAGTATTGCCACCTGGTATCATATCCCTTGAACTAACCCAATATTATGCTATAGGTACCTACATATACGTAGGTGTATCTATACACCCTCGTATGAACGTATACATCTATTCATATATATTTTGCTATATAGTAGGTTTTCTAATGGGAATTAGGAATGCATGCATTATAAAAAAACAGATTTGTAAATATTTTGTATTTTTGTTTTGTAGCACTTCGTAGCTTTGTTCTTGATTTGAAATATGAATTAAGATTTCCAAAAAACAAATACAATTAATGTTTACAAAACTGAAAATTTTATTATACAAGCACAAAATAAAAATGATTAAACCTGTTTAATAATTCATTTATTTATCTTGTTATGGCGGTGTTTATTATAATATTGTTGTGCATACATTTTTATCTTATCATCACCATCAAAAGTAAGCTTTCCGGCAAAACAAAACACAAGATATGAAAGCGTCTATTTCGCGAAACACAACACCAACTCAACCGCACTTTCTGGAGCTTAATACAACCGTAAATTCACATAAAACATACAAAACGGAAGAAATTACAAACATTGCGCATACGCTGAGAGTAGGAGCCATTTTGTATAAAAATATTTACTGCCAAACTTAATAAAATATATTAGGAAATCAAAGATTATTAAATAAATAAATTTTAAATAAGTGGACGGTACATACATTACATATTTAAATAATTAAAAATGTAGCATCACTTTTTACTTAGTTTTTAATAAAATTAAAAAGGTGCATATTTTCGCATTTAATAAAATTGGCCAAAGCGCCATCTGTTTCGCTATTAAGTACTAGATGCTATTAAGTTTACAGGGGTATAGTGCGAGATGGAGCTAGTGTCTCAGCGAAAAACGGTCGCCTATGTCAAGTATGGCAGTGTCACCCCCCTGGCGTCAGTCGTCCGCTTTGATGCGCCCGCGTCGCGTCATACGTGTCCTTGTAGCGAAATTCGGTAGTGCGGACGTAATTATCATTGCACGATGGCGTATCAATATTCGAATGCCGAGTACACAGAAATGGTGCGAATGCTTGCTAGGTGTGATGACAATGTTTCTGAAGCCTGTCGCCAATATGCCATACGATTCCCGAACCTGCCTACTTACACCTAGCCGAGTAACAATCTATCGCGAGTAAATGAACAGTTGATTTTTAGGTGTGGACTTTGTGTTGGTTGTGAAGGTAAATATTTTGAAATCTTTGTGCGCGATACTCACCAACATCCGCGAGACTTGAACTTGAGAGGTAACTAATAATTTGTAAATACTGACTTAAATCATTATTAATCCAATTATTGTAAATATGCTGATTTCACTTTTTAAATAGGTACGCCTGCATTTAAAAAATAAGAATGGATTAATAATTTACCAGTTTTAAGAAGTCATAAAAGAATGTTTAATGTAACTTTTGTCACATTACGTAGGTAGGTAATTGAGGTATCTACATACGATTTATTCTTTAATGTAGCCAGTCTTAAGCCTGGTTAAGTATGAAGGGAGAGTGGATTCAGTCTACCAACAAACAATTTTAAAAGTGTTAACCAGTTGCAACTTTACAGGAAATGTGACAAGTACCTAGTTGGTTGTTTGTTTTTATTGCGGTGTTTAGTACGTAGTTACGTACTGTAAAAGATCTAGGTCATTTTCATGGGACAAATATCCGATCGTAAGTATTACCTATTTGGCTTTTACGTAGAAAGGCGGGAAATCGTAGGGTAGCGAGTTATCAAATCTGAACTATTACTACGAGTGACAGTGCACGGAAGGCGTAGGTACAACAAAATACAGAATTGAAATGTGTTAGATAGCACAACGAAATCTAGTGAAAGTTTGTTTTTGGTAAATATTATGTTTTGTAAAAAGTCATAGAACAAAAGTTGTTGTTTATGATGTTAGTAATATGGTCCTGAGAGGTTGGTAGTGTTTTACCAATAACCCTGTATATAATCATATCAAAATGTCGAATCAAGGGGTTCCTAATGTGGGGCACCCTCAATAGAGATTACGTAACAATAATATCTCTGTGAAGTCCTAAAGCCAAGGGTACCGTATTGAATGTGAAACAATTGCGAGTACGCGCTGTCGTCCGGGCTAGCGACCGGGGCTCCATTCGTAGCGTACTGCAACTAGAGATAAATCCTTTTTGGAAGGTGGCTGCAACTCATAACCTACGGTTACAATTTCTTGTGACTTTTCTATTAGTTACTCTTCCTGTTCATGGAAATCTGTGGAATTACGTGAAGATGAAGTCATCTACAAGGATGAAATGAAGTAAGGAACGCACATTCTATAGGTACAGGGGTTCAAGGACGCCTTAGATTTGCCACTTGTGTTTCTACGTCCTTAAGCCGTGTGGCTGTCTTTCTTTCTCTTACGTGACTAGATACGGTTTTCAGTTCGTCTACAGTCTATCGTTATCTGTGCCTGTTTGTATGAGAATCCAGCACTTTGCATCAAGGTGTTTTTTTTTACTTTTACTATGTTTTGTTACAAATCTTGCAATTGAATTTTGAGCCAGTACATATTGCTGGCTGTCTTGAATTGGCATTTTTTTTAATATACGTATAGTTCTGATAACAATACAATGATATACCTACATTTTTCAGTTTTTTATCCATACAAACACAATCTTACTTTTTGCCAGTATGAACACAAACCAGAAACTGCTACATCGATTAGTTTCCCTCCTAAAATTCATGCTGACAAACGATAAAACGAGCACTCAAAGCCTTTTGTTTGTAGGAATTTAGTTATAAGCGGCACCAGCTCTTTAAGCCCATTAGCTGGCAGGACTTAGCCATGCATGCCTTCCGGAAATGGAAAGAGGCTTAAGTTAAGAAAGAAAATATTCAATTTAGTTATTGAATAACGTAGCTAATTGATTAAAGCACATTTTCAAATTAAAATTGAAAATTCTAATCAGAAATTTTTGCTATCTGGTAATTCTAGTAAAAAATAAATAAAGAAAAGGGTAGGTATGTTCAGACCTATAAAATTTAAAGTTCTTTTTACCCTCAGCAAAATAGTATTATGGTGGCAGTCCGCCGACGGTTTTGACCACTTTAGCACATCTCCAAATTCAGTGAATTGGCAATACAGAACTAGGTAAAATGTCCTGTCAGGGCTTTTGATTAAAAAAATTAGCTCGCAGACTACACATACGAGATACCTGGCTTCCGAAACTTGAATATCGTGACATTTGTTTCAGAACGATACTTTTCAGTATAGGTACAACATAGTTATAAAGTAAGTAACTAAGTTGTCGATTTTAGAATTCAAATAAGACTTCTCGGATTAGGTGTCGAAGATAGTGTCAGAGGTATGGACATTTTATTTTGGCTACTTAGTTATAGACGTTGAATCTAAACTCTTTTACCAAAACATTTGAGGGTAGTTAGTTTTTTTTAATGTTGTAGCTAACACCTGTTCGTTTCCATCAGATGCTTCGCGACATGCGGGGCGCAAGCACCGACGCCAACCCACACAAATTTCGACTGATGCAGCTCGCGCTCAACGCGGTCGCGCTTCTCGCCATCACAGGAGCGCTGTTCGCTTATTTCAGAGCCAATCCCGCTGTGCAGGTGAGACATCAACGCTTTGTCAATACTCATTTTCGTTTCCGATAAAGTAGCAAACCAGTTTATCCGAGCCCAATCCATTGCTGGACATAGGCCCGTCCAAAGTTACAATACTATACGATATGTTTGCAATCTGCGAAACTGTCTTTAACTGGCGACTGCGAACCGTCAAGGGAACCAGCTAAACCAATAGCCAGATTGCACTTGATGCGGAAGCTGTATCTACTAACTTTTTAGGACTGATATATATATAGCTTCTCTTCAAAACGATTTTAGGACTTTTAATTATACTTAGAATATGCTAATTTGATTAAGTAACGCAAAAGTGTTTCAAAGGTAGGACGAAGATTTTAGATATTGGTAAAACAAATATTCCATTCTTTTAAATTTTTTCAATGACTGAATGAAAATAACTTTTTTATTTTTATTGTTTCGGCCAACTTAATAAATTACTTCAGTATAGTTGGTTAGTTGTTGTACCTACTTGGTGGTTAGGATAGTAACCGATAATACCTATATGGTAACAACTTTATGAAGTAGGTAACTTGTATAAGGATGAAGATATAAAAGATCACTGAAGGACTTATGGAATAATAAAAATAGATTCATACAGAATTCATATTTAATGTTCAGGAGCAATCCGAAATAAAGTACAGTAACATACAGTATTTCGGGGGTATTCAGATCAGAATTGGAACACAATCAATTAGCAAAATTAATCGAAGATAGAATTTAGATATTTTGTTAATTGATCTAATTGGGTTTATTTCTTCCGGTTCATGTCCTAAGAGACAATCAGGAATACTGAAAATACGTCAACAACCAAAATATGAATGAAATAACTGGTGCTTTCGAAGCAACCAACTCTGTGTAGCAATACGAACCTCAACAATAGGTATGATCTTGGAAATTTGGAAAATACTGCGACAAAAAGTAATGTTTTCTTTTATTTGAAATGGCTTCAACTTGCGCAAACAAACTTAGTTGGAGTTTTCTCACTCTTTAGCAAAAACGCGCAATTTCTCACTGTATAAAAATCAACAAAACGAAGCAACTCAATTACTGAACTACTTGCATACAGTTGAAAGCCATTCCGGCCACAAAAACGTTGGAAAGGCAAAGCTTTGCTAACAAAACAATTATTGTGCTCGTTGCTCAAAGTCGGGCTTCAGGCTTTAGGCAACAGTTGCGTGTTACCTGGCCGTCTTTGTCTGTTTTGTGAGAGTAACAACAATAGGCACATTGTGAAGGACGCGTTGTTGTGGATACATATTGTTTTTTGGGCTCCAGAAATTTTGTAAAGGATTTTCTGGAGGAATAGTTTGCGTAAAGAAGCTGTTTTGCGGGACATGTTATTGAAAGCTTAACGTTTTCTGTGTAACGTTATTTAAAAGAAGATTAATTATTTTCTAACGATACATTAAACATCGTAATGGGATTCGATTTTAGTTTCCTGAAATCTTCAGAATTACTTCGTTGTGTCATATTATGAGTCCTAAGTGAGGACAACGTTTGATAAATGCTTTATCAGAAAAACGGGTAGTACATGCAAAACTGTTTGTCCCCAGTACGTATCGCAAGTAGTGAACCGGTCCACAGTAGTGACATGGCCAGCGCCCACAGACCCGCCTGGTGCGAGGAACCCAGCGCCCGGAGTGTGCCTACCTGTCATCGTCAGCTTCTGCCAGCAGCACAGGATACCATACAACTTTACTGTATTCCCTAATTACATCGGGCATTTTGGTCAGAGAGACGCTCAGCAGGTAAGATCCTACTTATGTTTTTTTTGTTTTTAACACATTGGCGTCTTTAGTGTCATCACAGGGTACCTCTAATAAAAGAGAGGGGCAATTGCTCGAATTATCAGTAAAAATAGTCTCCGAACATTCCAAATTAACGGAACTTAGCGGTGACGTTTTCGTGATATTTTCGTTTACTGTGTGTCAGCAGTCAAGAGCAAATCACTTGTGGAAAGTCACATTTATACCTACTTGCCAGTTTTTGAACTCGCAACCTGATTCTTAAGAAGCAGATCCGTAAGCTCCGGGTCACCACAATTATCTAACTCACAGAAGCTGAAACGATATCATCAGAGTATCAATATATTTGGTCGGCAAATATAACTACTAATAGTGGAGTTTCATTTACTCAAGAGATTCTCCGAACAGGGGTTATTTACTTAGTTTTAGAGATCCCCGCAAATATGTTGATACGAGATCCCCTGTATAGTTGTTTTTAAGTCAAATACAACAAGTCAAACGCTCCGATACGTTAAGTTGATGAGTTTCGTTTGCTAGTGATATTAGTAAATTGCCGTACGAACAAACAGAGCCTGGAAATTGAGTTTGCTAAGTGATTCTCGGTTTGTAAATATTCTGTTTATAATTAAAATCGTTGGGGACAAGGTCTCTCTTCTGTAATTTTGTTTATTTCTTGCTACTTATTTGTTTGCTGAATTTATGTGGATTACGAAATGAGTAGGTACCTAAAATGGAAGTTTCGTACAAAATGGAATAATCAAATTCCAGTAAAGCCACCATAGACCATGTATCTAATTCAATTTCAATCTAACACGTTTGTATTGTCAATCATCAATTAGCCGTCCTGATCAGTTGTAACTCGTTGCAAGCTCACAGTGCACAACTAATTTAATTTATCAAAAAATAATAGAAATATCCGAGAACCAAACAATGCTTAATCACAAATCACAACCAAGGAACTTGAAAGCCCAAAGACGTTGCAAGCCCATTGGTGGGCAATCGGTTTAATTGCCCGAATCCAAGGTGAATCGTTAAAATACCATTAACAGGCTTAAACAGACACTTGGTGGGTCCCGGCGGCTCGTTAATTAGCCGACCTGTATGGTTTTCAAGTATTTTGGCGGGATACCTTTTTTGTCTAATAATGTAGGTCGAAATATAATTTTTGTTGTTTTTTTACCGGTGATGATACAATTTTTAACATTTTTTTAAAGTTAATGAGTGTCATTTGATTGAGTTAGTTAGGTACATCAGCTACGATGTCTCTTTTAGAACAGTACAGGAATGCTGCTTGTCATTCTGTCATATATTTGTATCCAATAGCCACCTCTTCAAACCACGAGAAATGATAGAGTGGTCTCTTTCAAGTCGATACCAATCGGCGAAGAAGCAAACACACTGTATTATTTTTAACCGACTTCCAAAAAGGAGGAGGTTACTATGTTCGTCTGTATGTGTTTTTTTTTTGTGTATGTTCATCGATATTTTCGCCAATTGTGAACCGATTTTAATGATTCTTTTTTTAATGGATATGGTATACTTTGAAGTTGGTCCCATTTAAATTTGGTGAAAATCTGATGAAGAACTTCGGAGATAGACAATGGAACTCCTCAATGACGAACAGTACGCATATTGTGATGATGTGATTATGTTACGAGCAGCGTCTTTAGAAGGTCCAACCAAGTTTTAATTAAGGCCACTAAAATGAAAAAAATAAAAACTTTTTTACAAAAAAATTAAACCGACTTCAAAAAAGAATAAAATAATTACCATATAAAATTAACAGTTTCAGAAGTCGGTGCTGATCCACGCTGAACCAAATTAAAGGCACCGACTTCTGAAACTGTAAATTTTATATGGTAATTATTTGATTCTTTTTTGAAGTCGGTTTAATTTTTTTGTAAAAAAGTTTTTATTCAATTCAAGATCCACTACAGAAATCCAGACACGCATTATTGTATCGACACAATATTTGCTCTCTTCTCGACCTTTACTCAAACAACAAGAGATAGGTATCTACTTAGGTCTATGCAACAAACTTTCTCGAAAATCCTCTTAACGAAAATTAATTGATCGAAAACCTACTAGGTACAGATCAAAGAGCTTATAGGCCAATTAATTTGTGTACTCAACGCTCGCCGGCCGCACTAATCTCTCCTCGAAGTGTCAGGTCACGCCTTCCCTGGATGCTGTAATGTAATTATTTCATACGAATATTGGAACAATTTTTAGGGAGCCTAAGTTCATGAGCATTTTGCGGTGAATAATATTATTCGCATTTGTAGTTCTTCTGACACGTAATACATGCAAGTTAGTGACCTCTTAAAGGTTGAGACAAAGTGTACGCTCGTGCTGGTATACTCACAGTATACGGATGGTTTACAACTTTCAGTCCCATGCGCCAGAAAATTAACCTATTAGGATTAAAGTTTATGGAAAGCATTGAGCATTGAAAGCAAACTTTAAAGCTAAATTACCACTATTCTCATTTCGTTTAATTACCATTTATCGGATTTACATTACCGCAAGCAAAGAATGATACACGAACGTTTTCGTTGACAGTATATTACCCCCAGCCCGCCAGCCACGACCACAACAACGAATAACGCGGTGACATCAATAACCATTAGCTGAACCCTTTCGCGCGCGAATCAATCATTGTCGCGGAAACAATACGCGTCCGACAAGTAAAATATCAGCGTCAGACTCTAAAGCCGGTTTTTAACGAGCAATGTTTATTAAACCGAGGCATTGCGTCGTCCTTGGGCTGAGCGACATCGTTTGCTTATTACGGGGAAATAAATAGGTCTTGTCTAATCTGGAACACTTGAAGTGGAGATGAATAGTGCCCAAGATAATTTTTTTTTCGCTTTTAGCACTTTGGTGGATTAGTTGAACACGCATGTATACCTAACGTCGACACATAAAAAATATTCATAGGGCCAGACAATGAAATGGAGTTTTGTTTTGGCAGATATTTGACCATGTTTTATGGGTGAAACCTTTTTAACCGACTTCTAAAAAGGAGGAGGTTACTATGTTCGTCTGTATGTATGTTTTTTTTTGTGTATGTTCATCGATATTTTCGCCAATTGTGAACCGATTTTGATGATTCTTTTTTTAATGGATAGGGTATACTTCGAAGTTGGTCCCATTTAAATTTGGTGAAGATCTGATGAAGAACTTAGGAGATAGACAATGGAACTCCTCAATGACGAACAGTATGCATATTGTGATGATGTGATTATGTTACGAGCAGCGTCTTTAGTAGGTCCAACCAAGTTTTAATTAAGGCCACTAAAATGAAAAAAATAATAACATTTTTTACAAAAAATTTAAACCGACTTCAAAAAAAGGAATAAAATTTATATGGTAATTACCATATAAAATTAACAGTTTCAGAAGTCGGTGCCTTCAATTTGGTTCAGCGTGGTTCAGCACCGACTTCTGAAACTGTTAATTTTATATGGTAATTATTTTATTATTTTTTGAAGTCGGTTAAAATTTTTTGAAAACATGTTTTTATTATAAGCCTGTTTAAAAAATGAATAAACATACTTATTGTAGGATACCTATGCAGATCAACTGCTAGTCTTCTCACGCAAGTTTGAGACAACCGGGAGGATATCCACAGGCGGTGTATCCGTACACTATTTCCAGAACGCGCACTATACATATGTCTACAAACAGATTTTACATATTCTACATACAAATTATACCTTGAACTTTAATTTTTTTCTAATAAAACAACTCTGCCAATTTCACCCAAAACTAGAATATAGTTGATTGAATTAATCATTATCAGAAGACTATTCAAGCTACAGAATATTCTCTTATTCAAGCTTACACAATTTTTAACATGATGGATGTTGTTAGGTTAAAAACTAATTGTATAAAGGAAGCCTATCGTATTTCACTATCCTAAACTATACTGGCCTGCAAAAATAAGTATCACACTTTTAAAATTGCAATAACTTTTTAGGTACACAAGATATATTTTCGAAACAAAAAGGACTCAAAAAAGAGTGTGACTTTGTTAGTATAGTTTCAAAGAAAGCTGATAAAAATTGCTATAAAACGTTTTTTATTTTAAATCTCTAACTTCTATAGTTTAGAAAAAATTGAAATTTTAAAAGTGTGATACTTATTTTTGCAGGCCAGTGTACTTAGGTATTACTAAGATTTTTCGTGATTTAAATATTTTTCCCGTGACTCCTTTTGCCCTAAGGGTAGGTAAGTGGCCGGCCACAACTGCGGAGTACCTTTTTTATACATACAGACTCACCGTAGGTAGGCACATGTGTGGTTGGTGGTGGCCGGTCGAAATAAATGGAAACAGGTTATGGTCAGCCACTTGTGGCTGTGGCCAATAATTAACGTGCGTATGGCCTAAGATGCTATAGCTCTTTCAATATATTATATTCTCTTTTGCCAGGACTTGGAGGTATACGAAGCAGTAGTAGACGTCCGCTGTTATGATCTAACAGCATTGTTCCTATGCTCACTCTTTGTACCCAAATGTGGTCCCTTGGGGCATATGGTGAGGCCTTGCAGGAGTTTGTGTCATGGTAAGATAAATTTCAGAAAACCGATGTACCTGTTTCATAGATTTATGAATCCCTAAGTAAACTGTCAAGATAGTTGCATTGATGTTACTAAGTTAAAGTAATAGTATAAAATCACATTGAAATTAAAGCGATCATGTTACCAAGTTAGTACTTGGTAATGCAAAGAATAGGCCCTCCCTACCCCGCGTCTATCGTAAAAGGTGACTAAGGGATACAGGATGGGATGGGGATGGCTGCTTACAACAAGAAACTACGATCAATGATCCATCTGCCAAGCGGCGCCGTTGGTAGGTTCAAGTTCAGCAGTGGACCTTTACGGGCTGATATGATAATGATGATCGTTATGTTATACCTCTGTATAAACATGTGATATACCTAAATAAAACTTCAAGGAAAACATTTCAAATTCAGTGACTGAATCTAATCCCTTTATTTCGAATCATTCCTCATTTAACACAGAAACAATGCGCCGCTGCGGGTTCTTCCTGGAAGTATTCGGTCTGACGATGCCAGACTACCTCCAGTGTGACATATTCCCGGAGTCGACGGACACAGATGTGTGTCTCGGCAATCGCGAAGTCAGCGAAGCGCGGTTCAGAGACGCTATGCCAGGTAAGTTCATAATACTAAGAACTTAAAAGGTCATTGTTTTGAGTGATAAAGCTGTTTACGTGACGACTTAATTGTTTAATCATTTATCCTAGAAATAAAAATGGATATAGGAGCAAATCATAAAGGTGATGGAATTAAATTAGAGAAGCTTTGCAATCATTTCAACGCTCTGTTAGTCTGATATTAAGTAGTTCACAATAATTATTGTTCTAAGTCTCATTATTTGATGAATTATAATTTCACTGAAAAAAACAATATAATATAAACACATCGAATAAATAAAATAAGTATTTGCCTATGTAGGTACTCAATGTATTCATTTCTGCGAAACTTTTATAAGTCCGTGAGATCCTGACTTTTCATAAAAGGCCTTTGTCGTTGCTATCTAATTATTATATCCACGAAGAGCTCAAGTGAATTACACCCACATTAGGAACGTATCTCATTACAGATTAATTATTGCAGAAGAGGGCTGCGTATTTGTAACGTCGCCTATAGCCGAATATTAGTCAAATTTTATATCTACCTATAACTTCACAGATATTATTTCAGGAATATTAGATTTTTGTCTTTATTTTAATTAGAAAATGAATACTTCATTAAATAAGCAATATTACGTTTATAAAAATAACGCCAGAACAGCAAAAGGTTAAAAGCTAGGCAAAAAAATTAAAACCTCCTTATATCTTTAGTATGTCCCACTGGCTTCCAATGCGACATCCGCCGGTGCATACCCCTCGACTGGCGCTGTGACGGCCACGTGGACTGCGCGGACCGCTCCGATGAGCTCAACTGCCGCGTGTGCAAGCGCAGCGGGGAGGTGCACTGCGGAAACCAGCGGTGCATCTCGCAGGCGCATCTGTGTGATGGCAAGGTCGACTGTCCGTGGGGACAGGATGAGAGAAATTGCTGTGAGTCTAAACTTTTTCATCATTAGAACATTATATAAGACTCTAATCTACACTACTCAACAAAGTCTAGGGAACAAGCCAACTATATGAATCTATTTAAAAAAAACTCTTTAGAAAAAGTACCGGCCACTAAAATTTGTAAATGAAGGTTGAAACTACATTCAATTATTGTTCTAAATTTAAAAAAATATATTTAAAAAGTAAAAGTTTATCGAAATAAGTAGGGAAAACTTTATTTGAGCGCAGCGTACGGAGTTTTTTAACGTGAAAAGTTGAGAGATTATTATAAGATTTCGATTTAATTTCTTGTAGAAAAGGAAATATAGCTGCTTATTCCTAAGTTTTGTGATTCTGAGCGTTACGTCACGTCGTCATTTAACGCGGGAAGACATGCTTAGGGCTGTGGGATTGTTGGAAGTTGGGCGCAGTCAACGCGACATTGTGGACGCTATTAACACGCAACCAAGCGTAATTTGCCGATTATGGGCACGCTACAGGGCTACAGGAGATGTAGCCGAACGTCACCGAGGAAGATACAGGTTCACTACTCAGAGAGAGAACCGTTTTTTGCAAAATGCTGAAAGGAGGCAGCCCCAGATTACAGCTCGCCAGCTGGTAGGAAGACTCCAGTTCCAACACCAAGTGGTTATTAGTAACCACACCGCCAGGAGAAGATAACAGGAAGTCAACCTTTACGCTCGCAGGCCGGTAAGAGTTCCAGCTCTGCGACGTGGAAATCGAGGTCGTCGTTTATTGTGGGCTAACGCACATTTGCGCTGGACTGACACTCAGTAGGCCCGTGTTCTGTTTTCCGATGAGTCTCGCTTCGGATTTCATCCTGACTCAAGAAGAGTGCGTGTTTGGCGTGTTCATGGTCGCCGGAGTCGACTCCAGAATCCTCAGGAAGTTCATCCTTACCAAGGCGGAACGATCATGGTTTCGGCGGGAATTCGCATGGATGGATGAACAGATCTCGTTTGGATACGAGGCAATTTAAATGCGAAGCAATACCGTGACGAGGTTGTACAACCCATGGTCAACCCCCACTGACAGCAGCTCAGCCAGGACTTCGTGTTTATGTAAGATAATACACGTGCACACACCGCGAGGTTGGTGATGAAAGTGTTCAATGAGTACAATATCACGGTATTAGAGTGGCCTGCTCAGTTAACCGATCTCAATCCCATTGAACATGCATCGGACTTGCTCAGAAGAATTTTCAGTGATCTTCCCCAAAATTTGAACACGATAGAAGACCTTTTTTCACATATTTCCAAAGTATGGAGCCTTATTCTGCCGCGCGATTCATAAACGCAGTAAGTAACATTTTGGTCAAAAATGAGTTAAATATATATTCGTAATCACCATAGAATTGTGATTACGAATATATGATCAACAAATTTGTGACCAAAATGTTAGGTACTTACTGCGTTTATGAATCGCGCGGCAGTATTTCACAAGTGATAATTAACAACCTCATATTCAGTATGCCACGCCGATGTAGAGCCGTCGCTAATGCCTTGGGAGGTCCTACTCATTATTAAGAAATGTTCCTAGGAATGTTCTTTTTATTTAATTTTTACTTATGCGTTAGTTATTTTTTTTTATTTACATAAACTTGTTTTTCCATTTTGACACAATTTTGGTTTTTCATAATAAATAATATTTTTTCATTAACAGGCCTTTTATTAATTTAGATAATTAATAAGAGTATTAAATTACGTTTCTATTGATGTATAATATCTAAGACAAAAATTGATGAATTAAGAAAAAATAACTAACAGACCCTTGTTCCCTAGACTTTGTTGAGTAGTGTATGTCCACCGTTGGACTGTGATTTTTTCCTAAAATCAACCCCTAAGGGTGTGTAATGAGATATTGAAATTTGTATGCAAAAATCAATTACCTGCATTTAGCGACTTGAAGCTTGGTATTTAAAATACTCTAAATTAAACAAAGTTTATATCCGAAGTACGCGCAAACGAAATCACGGAGAAAAGCTAAGTGTGTACCTACATATAAATAAAGCTATGTTGGCATAAGGCATCGCAAATTTTGCGTTTTCTAACCATGACTTGGTCCAGTGCCAAGGTCTTGTTCTTTTGTTAGATTTTGCCAAAAAGGGATTTGTTTTTGGTGGTAGAAAGCTGTTCACATTGACACAGGAAGTATGAAGTCGTGCTAATGCAATGTTTTTATTTTTTGATATTTTTATTAATTGTAAAGTTCTTTGATATCAACCGATATAGATATATATGTGTACTAGCTGCTGCCCGCGACGTCGTCTGCGTGAAGGCTCTACAGCACCAAAAATACCTAAGATGCCAGTGTCGCTATAGCATTATAAGTAAACAACTTTTAAAATAGCATTAAAATATAAGTTTTTTTTGCAAGCGAAGCAAGTGTAGAGAGTTATATGGGAATCCTGCTGAGTTCAGTCATAAGATGTGACTGAAGGAAATAGAGAAAATAATGCAGGAATACATTCCAAGACACAAAAGAGTAAAAATACGTACAAAGGTATCATACCTTACAACACTTCCCTATAAACTACGTTGGTAGTTATGCTGCCAGGAGCCAAAATGTAAAAAGAGTCAGGACTGGTGACGCGGGAGCAAGCGACGTACAGTTGCCCGTGTGAGAAGCAACTCGTCCTGAAGTCGACACCCGCTGCCCTCAGTGTCTTCCCCTGCGTCTTATTGATGGTCATCGCGAAACAAACACTCACGGGGAACTGTACGCGCTTGAACTGGAACGGGAAGTTATGAGGTATGAGGGGAATGCGTGGTATAAATACTGCCTCGCCGAGACGCCACAACCCGTAAGAATTTCCGCCTCAATGGTATGTCTGTGGAGCGAGATGACTTTAAGGCCGGTCCCGTTACACAACTTCGGAGGAGATAGGTTCCGAAGAAGCATAATCGGGACACCGACCTTCAGCTTGACGGTATGCGCTGGAAGTCCACTTGCTGACAGGGAGTTCAGAAATTCCACGGGATAATGTGTGGCGTCATCTTGCTCGACAACAGTGTTTATCGAGGTGTAGACCACTTCATTCCCATCAATTTCCGAGAGAATGCATTCGTTAATTGCTGCAGCCTGATCATTTTTGGGCGTCAAAATGGCCCGCTCACACACCCAAGAATTCTGCAGGTGCGGTATACGACTGATGTCCCCGTACACACAGCGAATGAGTTCTTCTAAGCTGGATACCACTCTACCGAGAGACTCTGGAAGCACCCCCTGTCCACCTCTCTCTTCTGGTAGTGTGCCTTCGCCAAGACTTGGAAGGACATTGGAGAATTCTTGAGCACGTGCATTGCCGCCGAGCCGAGCTCTCATATTAATGGTCAAGCGCAGCGTACGAACTCGTGACCACAACGAAGATCGTTTCAACGAAGCATTCACCTCGTCAGCCCTCGATCCCCGCGTCACCACGGGAAGCGTTTGCCGGAAATCGCCACTGAACAGAACTGTGACACCACCCATCAAATGTTCGTTCCTGCGGATGTCCTGCAGGGTTCCGTCCACGGTCTCAACTGCCTTCCTATTGGCCATCGTACACTCATCCCATACGATCAGAGAGCAATCCTTGAGCACGTGTCCCTTATCGCTGTTACGTGACACACCACAAACAGGCGTTACGGCGCTCTCTAAATCGATGGGAATTTTAAACATGGCATGTGCTGTCTTGCCACCCTGAAGCAGTGTGGCAGCGATTCCCAACGACGCTAAAGCAATAGCAATTTTGCCTCGCCTCCTGACCTCTGCAAGTATGCCAAATGTTTTTAATGTTTTTTATTTAATGATTTTTTTTATTCATTTAAGTTTATAATTAGGTATACGACATGAAAATATATTAATTACCAAGCAATAATCACACGGATAAATACCGAACAAAAGTATTACCTAACAGTCAATGTTTATTTAGAAAATGCACATTACCATCTATGAATTTTAAGAATAACTAACTACTAACCTCGCCAACATGATCAAAAATTATCAATTTCCAAAAAGTGTTAACATGTAACTTGATTTGATTTTTATGAAACCTCATAGATGGCGCTGCTTCAAAATTGTCTTTATACTACTAACATTAATTAAACTATGTTTCTCTGCCCAAGTTACTTAAATGGCGTAGTTTTTATATTGTAAAGCTAGATAATAGCATGGCTTACTCAAAAACAACATTTAAATATGTGTCGTTAGATTACACGCTGTCACAGAATGCGTAAGAAAAATAAAGATTCACAAAAAATACAAAAATGGTCGATAAAATACATCGTGTATCTGAAGCGGTTCTTTCGCACGTTCTATCCCCTTTATATCTAACGTGTGCTTGAAGAAATTTGTTCTTAATATCAGATACCGTGTTAGCTTTTTCACAATGGCCTTAACATAAATATTGTATGTACTAGTGCGACTAAGTCAAGCGAACGGCGACGTGGGTCGTGGAGAATTGCAAGTATACCGCGCTGCCAACCACTCCTGGTTCCCCGCCTGTATCACCACCCTGGACGACGATACTGCCTTCAAGCTGTGCTCCATTCTCGGCTATTCGTAAGTTAATTAGTTCTTGTAGATCTTCTTAATGATCGAAAGGCTTAGCTTTCGTAAAGTGAGATGGTTACATACCATAACTTATCATTAATAAGCCCACGGCCATAAATGCCCACTGTTAAAAACAATCACTTATAATAAGTATAAAAAAATTTGGTACGTATATATATACTCACGCCTATAATTTCCGATGGGGTAAGCAGAGGTGTTCTCTGAGTGAGTCTGTGCACTCACGTTACGCCTCTTGTATTTAGTCATATGTAATGGTAGCGAGCCTATCGCTATTTTTCCGACACAAGTATGGTGCCAGGTTCTTCGCCTCTTACAACTTAGTTGCCCGGCGACGGAGGGAAACTGTTTTCTAAGTCCGTCCCTTGGACTCGATTCATCGATCAGTGTGTATACTGAATAAAGTTTCCCAAGTAATGTTCCCAGTAGGTACATGAAATATACGAATCGCTCTCACCCTGAAGTTTAACAAATTCGACGGGTCATCGACTGTCCATAAAAGCGTTGATCTACACGAATCAATTGTGTTCAGGGAATATTGTTGCACACAACACCGCACTTGATCATCGCTGCGAAAGCTCACTCACATCGCATTGCCGCCCGGTGCAATGGTTTAAATTAAAAGCACTTATTGCGCGTGGTGTAGCACGGACTTAACCTGTGGAATTTATTTAATTACTTTGTTAGTACACCCGTAGCATTCGCTGAATGTTTGAGGTTTGACTGCATACCATCATGTTTTGATTTAACTGTAAATGTAAATAACCGTAATGAGTATTATTCCTCTGTTAAATATATTTACACGTAAGCGTTTACGTGTTCGTTACCATAAAGCACGTACATAAATAAAAAGCTTGTCATCACGTATGTATACATAAATTAATATTTATCGGGAACTAACACGATTACATAGTGTTGCTCATATTCTTAAGTTATGGTTCTAAACATACAATAAAGACCCTATTCAAATTTTCTCTGAGCATTTCTCATTATATTTATCTTCCTAACCTTCTCGTCTCTTCGCAGGTGGCTCAACAAAAGTCAAGCAGTGATCAACG
This sequence comes from Amphipyra berbera, assembly GCA_910594945.2. Classification (NCBI taxonomy): domain Eukaryota; kingdom Metazoa; phylum Arthropoda; class Insecta; order Lepidoptera; family Noctuidae; genus Amphipyra; species Amphipyra berbera. The sequence continues at coordinate 22,737,452 of OU343122.1, forward strand.
AGACGAGACCAGCAGTAAGCAGCATCAAGGCGGCAGTCAACGTCAGCGCCACTCCTGGTCCCCGGGCAAGCTTCGTGCACGAACACGGAGCCGCACAAACATACCGAAATTTTCTAAGAAGTCAGGGAGGACTGTTGAAAGAGCTGAAGGAATGTAGACCGGATTCACCGAGAGTGCACCTCATCTGTAACAACTATGGTGAGTACTTTCAATTAGTAAGTCTTGCAGGTAAACGACGCACGCAACTTCCTAAATAATGAGGGTTGTCGAAAGAGCTGGAAGAATAATAGACCTTTTTTTTTTTTTTTCTCGTTTGAAAATCCTCATGGATGTCCCTCGCCCGGGGAAGGCGAGGGGGTCTGCCGGGCTCTTACCGGCTAAAAACCAACGGTGTTCCTTCTCCTGACCGTACGGCCAGGGTCGCGGGATTCACAAAAGCATGCACCGCAACCCCGGCAGGTCCCGGTCCGCCAATCCATGACGGACCTCTCCTCTGTGGGGCCTTGCCCCACGTCCTCCTGAGAAGCGCGCACGGAACACGGCGCGCCGCCTTCTCGGGCCTGTTACTGGTCGGGCGGCGAGACCCCAAACCCGCCGCCCGCAGTCCACACACTAGGGTGGCTGGAGATCATCGCGTACACGCGCTCTCCGGCGCCCGGTGCGTCTGGCGCGGGAAGGGAGAAGAGCACACCTCTCCCTCTCCCTCTCCGCTTCCTCTTTGGTTGCCATCACCCCCTCACAAAAGGAGGCGATGGCTTCCCACGCAGTCTCGCTCCCGACCATGGACAGAACCACAGCGGGAAGCGAGAGGTCACCGCCGACCGCCGCGACTAATTCGCGGCGCTGCGACCCCCAAGCTGGACACGCCTGCAAAGTGTGCAGCGCCGTGTCCTCGGGGCAGTCGCAGTGGTGACAACCGGGCGTCTGCTCCCGGCCTATGCAACACAGGTACTTCCCGAAACAACCATGTTCCGAGAGCACCTGCGTCAGCCGGAAGCTGAGGGCGCCATGCCGCCTCTCCAGCCACTCCTCCATCACGGGTCTTACCGCCGCAAAAGAATAATAGACCTAATACAAAAGGAGCAAATTCGGTTCAGGAACATCAGGATTTTGGATCAGCTGTATGCAAAGCATGGAGCTGCCCAGAAGACGGTTTAATTCTGCCTGATAGATATTGCACCCTCAATAACATGTTAAAGCAGTCTCAACGAAGCACAACCTCGGATCGTATACAATTCTATTTCCTCTTGTTTAATGAACATATCGACATACATGGCTAAGACTTTACATATATCACGAAGGAAGGCTTATACAGTTGTAGACTCACTGTCCTGATAAAATGAAAACCGCAGATTCTTCTGTTTTAAATCCCGACAAAAAAGAAGGTTGTTATAAGTTTGAAGCCTATGTCTGTCAGTCTGTGTGTATGTGCGGGCGTCGTAGCGCCCAAACGGATGAACCGATTTCTGATTTCTAACATATATGCAAACCTAGTGATAATAAAATATACGGGTACCATTGAGTTGATCTGATTGAGTGTTTGGATCAGAAGTTTGCTAACACTACTCCAAAATAGCTAATAATCATGTCGACCCATTCATTTTACCTCGTCAGTGACAAAACAGCTTGGGTATGGACTTGGGAGGTAGCTCAAAGTGGCGATCGGCACTCGGCAATGACTAGTTGCAGATCCATCGTGTTTGAGCTCATATGACTTGTTATGGAAAGCACTTCCTCACCGCATAAATAATAAATCACTAACGAGGTTCAACAGCCACATTACAATGATGGAGGTATTTTTAAATCGCTTTGGTAGTATTGCGCCATCAAATAGCCTGCATTCCACTTCATTCAAATTAGCTTAAAAAATAAAATCTACTAAAACTCATCGATTCGTATTAACAAATCAGCTGATAGTCAGCAATTTGGCTAATAGCCTCGGGCTGAGCGTCGGCTAGCAATAGACTCAGTGTTGCATGTGATCGCGTTAGGGGCTTTAACGGTCTTATGATTACGAGAGAGCTTTTCAACGTACCTGTTGGGAATTACGGTGTGTTTTTATTATTTATTTATTTATTCATTAAGGTACACCAACAGCTTCTGTATACAAATTTCAAATTACAGTAGGTAATAAACAGATAGGGGCTTATACAGTTGCCAATAACAGGTGAACCAACATTCTCAAATACAAGTGACAGCTTAAGCTACAAACTAAATGTACTAAAATTGTGAGGAATAAACTATATTATATAAACAAGAATATAAAACTACAAAAAGAATATACATATAAAAATAATAATAACAAAATTGCAGTTTCACTTAATTATAACAATATATAAAATTTAAACAAAATTTAAAGTGATAATGTTTCAAGATATACCTACATACTAATACAATGAATTAGGTACTTAATCGTGTGCTTTGGGACTTTAAGATTTGGGTTTTAAATATATTTAGGGAGTCATGATATATGTCGACATTTGGAGTGGATTTTATATACGAATTCATCTCTTGGCTGAACCTATTGAGGGGTGAGTTTATTCCTATATTTGTGTTGGATGCTTTAGTGTGGAATAAATGGGTAATGGGATGTCTGGGTATTCTATAAGGGACTTTTATTCCTATTTGTGTTGTTTTAGAAATGTCTTCTTGTTATGAAATTAATTCATACAGCAAAAGTAAAAGGAGTAAATATTAAAATTACAAATTTAGGTAACAGAACACCATTCATAACAGCAACAAACGCAGTGAATTACGCAAACGCAAACTCACAGACAACCATCGGTATATGGGAAAACATGGAACTATTAGCTCCAATCACACTAGGCAACAACATCACACCAGAGTCACTATACGGTAAATCACTAGAAAAATACGACACCGGAACTGACAAAGATCCAAACCATTCAACCGCACAGGCAAAAATAATCGACAACGCAATAACATACAGACTAAAACTAAACGACACAATTAAAAAATTCTTCTTACCACCACTCATCATGGAATCGACTATACCATACAACGCGACCAATTCGATCGGACCGATATTCGAAAAATCATACGCACCAAAAGACGGAACATTCCATTGCAACAACGAAGCATTCGAAGAAAACGTAATTATAATGAGAAACAACACATACGCATCAGCATTAAACGCTGAAAACTCGACACTGAGCGAAATACAATACAAAAGAGGTCATACATAAAAACTTTTTTACAAAAAATTTAAAAGGACTTCAAAAAATAAAAATAATTACCATATAAAATTAACAGTTTCAGAAGTCTATCCATTAAAAAAATAATCATTAAAATCGGTTCACAATTGGCGAAAACATCGATGAACATACACAAAAAAAAAAAAAAAAACATACATACAGACGAACATAGTAACCTCCTCCTTTTTGGAAGTCGGTTAAAAAGCATACAATAACGCAACAATTGACAACTTAACGATCGGGGGAATGTTTGGAAACGCACCAAAAAATTTTATGGGAAGTGTAGGATTAGGAATCATACCGCTAATCAATCAAGACGGCACACTAGAAGACTCATTATTAAACATACTCGTAGAAACATCCACCAGTCTAGAATGCATATCACACGGTACTAATCTACTAATGACAAGACACGACTCCAAGGCCCAGACTAACACAAATTACGCAGGCCTATCGGTAGACCAATACAAATGGAAGAACAAATATACAGTGACAGGAGCACCAGCTATGGAAACGTAGGTACGTAACAATAATCATAAAATAAATAGAAATTACAGCAAACATTAACAATAACATTTCAGTACAGGAAGTCTTAAACCAACTCAAAGAAACACGCCACCGAGACCTGTCGATAAACCAGCACAAGTACCAACGAGAAGCACTCCGACGCCGATTGATCAAAGCAGTGTACAGCCGTCAAGAAAAAGAAAACAAGAAGAACAAGTCGCAACAAGTTCAAAAAACAAGCTATAGAACGACCAACAACTATACAAAAACCACCAACAGCACCACCCACAGTATTAAAACCACCGACACTAATACCAGCACCACCCACAGTACAAAAACCACCAACAGTACCACCCACAATATTAAAACCACCAGAACCAAAAAAATAATGGTGGGAAATCGGAGAAGCAATACAAGAAGGAGACACATATTACAGATACGTAAAGGCAGACACAGTACCACAACAAAAACGAATAACAGGAAAAATGACTGAAGAACAAAAATTAAAAATCGCAGACGACAATCAAAAAATGAGAGATCACTATCAAGAACAATTAGAAAAACAAAATATATTCATAAAATACACAGGCAAAAACACGCCATTCGGTATACCAGGAAACGGCCACTACAGCAAAGATAATTATGAACATCAACTCGCAGTAGTAAAAGTAGGCACAAAAACAGAAACAACATTACAAAAAGAATTAAAAACTAAAATCAAAGAACAAGACAGTATGGGTAGAACAAGAAGCAAACAGACCAGGAGAAACTGAAATAGAAGCAGAGCGAAATGGGATTAAAATCAGTGGGGAGAATAATAACAAACTACAAAGGAAAATATTTTACAGTTTATTTATACGAGGATGAAAAGCAATGGCAGCCCTGGGCAACACGAACAGATATCGTAGTACCCGAGGAAGATAAAATACGAGTAAACACACAACCAAAAAATAATGAAATAATAATAAACACAAACACAGATGAAAATTTGTGGTCACAATTACAAAAAATTGATATAGCTCAAATATATTTAAATCACATATACTTAAAATTACGGCAAAAGTAAATAGATTGGGAAAACAGAGACTGGGAAGACAAGGCCTGAACAATTTAAACACAAAATATGATGATGATCTATAATATCTACGATACTATTACGGATTGAATAGTGGGTAGTTGCAGGGTTAAGTCGAAATAAAAATCGTTCTCTGAATTTATTTAAATAAAATTATAAATAATAAATTTTTCAATAATATTAATGTTAATCTTATACCTTTAAACGAGCAATTCTTGTATATATATATAATCTGAATCTCGGAAACGGCTCCAACGATTTTCATGAAATTTAGTATGCAGGGGGTTTCGAGGGCGATAAATCGATCTAGCTAGGTTTCATTTAAAAAAATGTCGTTTTATCCGTGTTTTTAGGCAATGAAAAGCTGCTACAATATCATTAGAATACGAAAATAAATTTCGCCATCGTTTACAATGTTATAATAGCTCAGGTGGGAAATCGGGCGGTCACGAAAACCTGAAAACCCTGGTTCGAGTCCTGCTGATTATTTTTTTCCCTTTTTTTAAGTTCCTTCTTTTTTTTTACAAGCTTTTATAATTTATTTTTCTTTTTATACGCTTTTATTTAACTTGCAATGTTTGTATGTATGTATGTTCGGTTGAAATCTTGCAACTGAATTTTGAATTACTTCCTCTTATCCTGAGTTGAATTTAAAAATGTTGGTTCATTTCCGATGACAATACATTTTTTTGGTAAGCATGACCTGAATCGACATCCAGGATTAGCTCCAGATAAAGGAACTCTTCAACGCTCAACAGCACAGACACGAAATGTTGTGTACGCATTGTATTATGATAGCCGGTTTTAAGTTTTACCGTGACATGGTTGCTGCACTCAGGGTTTGGTCCTGACTAGGGAACTCTTCAATGGTTAGCAGCACAGACACGAATTTTGGGTACGCATTTTATTGTGATAGCTGGTTTTAAGTTTTGCCGTGACATGGTTGCTGCACTCAGGGTTGGGTCCTGACTAGGGAACTCCTCAATGTTTAGCAGCACAGACACGAAATTTTGTGTACGCGTTTTACTATGATAGCCGGTTTAAGTTTTACCGTGACATGGTTGCTGCTCTCAGGGTTGGGTCCTGACTAGGAAACTCCTCAATGTTTAGCAGCACAGACACGAAATTTTGTGTACGCGTTTTATTATGATAGCCGGTTTTAAGTTTTACCGTGACATGGTTGCTGCACTCAGGATTGGGTCCTGACTAGAGAACTCCTCAATGGTTAGCAGTACAGACATGAGATGTTGTATACGCGTTCAATTATGAAAGACCGTTCTAAATTTCAACATGATATACCGACTAAAAAATAAATAAATGAATAGTACAAAAAACATTTTTAAAAACAAGCTTTTATTTAAATGGTCTAAAAAGAAGAAAATAAATTTTAAATTAAATCTATCCCATCAATTTATTACATTATACAACTAATTTATTTAAATATTATAAAAGCTTGTCGGGAGATACTAAATAAACAAGAATGCAATATGTATGTACAATAACTAATAAATGTAAAGTGTAGTAGGTAATTCTAAGAAAAAATGTACCTATGTACTTCATAAAATTGTATTTCTCGCGACAAACTTTTATATTGTTTTAATAAATTAGTTGTATAATGTAATAAATTGATGGGATCGATTTAATTTAAAGTTTATTTTCTTCTTTTTAGACCATTTAATTCCTTTTTTTTTCTAACCAAAAAACAAGATTTACCAAAAAAAAAAACCGAGCTAAGCTCGGTCATCCAGGTACTTCTTATAAATTGTTAAAGCTACCTGCCGGTGAAGTGTTTTCCTTTAATTTCTTTCATCTTTCACTATATCAACAAAATCTTCACTTCATTTCTCACTTTTTCTTCTAAAATGGACCCAATCCAGAGCTCACTGACTGAATTGATGGATGTGTTCCATAAGCGGATGTCGGTGTTTGAAGCGGAGTTGCAGAAGGCACCAAGTAGTCCATCCAGCTCCACGGGTTTGGCCGCTGATTTTGCTTCCTTTAAGCAATTCATCAATGGAGCGCTTCGCAGCCTACAGCAACTGGTTGAGATGCTTGCCCAGCAAGCTGACAATATGGAGATGCGCAGCCGGAGAGGAATTTTACTGTTGCACGGTGTAGCTGAGGAGAAGGATGAAGATTCTTCACTTGTTGTGGCTAAAACCATCAAGGAGCGTTTGGGGATGAGCGGCTTTGAGGTCAGCGACATTAAGCGGTGTCACAGGTTGGGACGATCTGCGGGACCACATAAGACTCGGCCTATATTATTTAAGGTACGAGATATGGCAGCCCGGAGCAAAATATGGTTCGACAAAGCTAAGTTGAAGGATTCTGGCATCACACTCTCCGAGTTCCTGACCAAGGCGCGGCACGACCTCTTTATGGCTGCGCGGAAAAGGTTAGGCGTCACTAACTGCTGGACGAGGGACGGCTTCGTAATTGTTCTTGGGTCGGATGGCTCGCGACGTCGAATAGTTTCTCTCGCGGAGCTGAATGATATTGGACAGCAGGTGACTACCGCTGCAGAATCTGGCACCGCTGCCACTCCTGAGAAGCCCATCACAACTGCCTCTCGACCCAAGCGAGCCGCCGCCAATAGGAAGTGAGGTGCTTCAGTTTCTTTTTTCTTCTCGAAAGGTCAAAGTCCGGGTGATACATATTCACTAGTAATGTTTGTGACTATCGTCAGCATACCCTCTATTTTTCGTTTTATTCTATACTGTTATCTTTAACTGTTTCACGTACTATACGTGCCAAATAAGAATAGGATTGCGCTTGCTACAACTTCACACGATAGCTGTCAAATTAGTACCGCCAGCAAAAAAATACTATGAAAAAAATGTTATATTTTTTATTCATAGATTTCATTATTACCTATTTACATTCATTTTTATAAAATGTTATTTATTGAATTCCTTAAATAGATAATTTTGGATAATTTAATAATATTTGAAAATATTATTCATTAAAGAAATGAACCAATATAGTTAACTTCACAAAATGCTACTGGTCACCCTAATATGTCGCCATAATAATAATATAGTGACTGTGTAATTAGTTTGACGTTAATTGATTAGAAATACCAAAAAAGTGAAATAGAAAATAATTAAACTGAGTATAATTTCTTTATTTATTTTTTTGCACACCTTACACTTTGGTAATGAAGTTCAAGAGTATTGCGGAACAAAATGGCGTCTTGACAGTGCTATTCTTATTTGGCACGGATAGTACTTATTTATTCCTTTTTAACCTCCAATTCTGTCTGTCATTACTTGTCACTTATGTCTAATGTCATACAACTTGACGTTCCATTTCATTTCTATAAATACTAATATACTCTTAACATAAATATTTAAATTTTGTAATGTATGACTAGTGGCTCCACCCTCATTTTCCTTTTTGTGTATGTTGTACTTAACTGTGATTACCCAGACTGCTCAAGGTCCTATTTTATGTTTATTTTATTTTTTAACTTTTGTGTTGATTTTATTTTATATTTTTAATGTATTTTTTTTTCCTGTGAGTGAGCATGTGAATAATGTAGTGTGTATTCTTGTTATTTTGTTACATTACCACACTACCGGCGGGTGGACTGAGATAAGTTAATTGTTATCTTCACTTTTGTATAGTAGGTATATATATTTTTTATTATATTTTATTTACTTATATAAATATTATATTTATTAGTATTATTTATGTCTATATTAAATAACAGTACCGATTCTGATACCTTCTACTCAGCAAATAGCGACAACAACGATGACAGTTTTACTAGTATTCCCTCACTTGCAGATATACTTGTGTCACAGTTTTCTGATGCTTCAGGGAATTTTAATGTGATTCACATCAACGCTCAGAGTATTACGGCTCATTTCACCGATACGCTGGCAAATTTTGACTGTAAGAATATTCATGCTATTCTTATTTCTGAATCGTGGCTGAAGCCTTGTCTCTCTACTTTTGCTTACTCTTTGCCCGGTTTCAATTTAATCAGAAATGATCGCACAAATGGCGGTGGTGGTGGTGTTGCCATATATCTCCGATCACATCTACCCTTTTCAATTGTTAATGTATCTGCACAGCCACCACCGGCAAACGCTGGTGAGCATCTTTTTCTAGAAGTAGAGCTTCATCACTCAAAAATTCTTCTTGGCGTTTATTATAGCCCCTCCTTAGGTGTTAACTTCTTTTCCTCCTTAGAAAGTATTCTTGAAAATCTCGTCGCTTCTTACAGTCATACTATAATTATGGGTGATTTTAATACCTGTCTTCATAAAAATGATTCCCGTTCTTCTTCTCTTCATTCTATCATAGAATCTAGCAACTTATCTATTCTCCCTCTGAATGCTACTCATCATTTCCCTAATTCTGTTCCATCGCTTTTCGACCTAATTTTTGTTTCTTCTCGTGATCACGTCGCTAAACACGGACAATGTTGAGTTGACGCGTTTTCGTATCACGATCTCATATTCCTTTCGTATAAAATTCGTCCTCCCAAGGCAAAGTCAAAAATTCTCTTGCAGCGCAGTTTTGTTAATATGAGTCTCGAAAGTCTCCGAGCGGATGCCAATGACATTGATTGGGCGCCTCTGATGACTTTGGACACAGTTGACGAAAAAGTTAAGTTGTTTACAGAAAGCATAATCAAACTCTTCGACGTTCATGCTCCTGTTCGGGCTATAAGGGTGAAACACCTACCGTCACCGTGGCTTACAGACGAAATAAAAAAGATCATGTCTAGAAAACATGCGGCTAAGTCTAGGTATAAGTCTCGCCCAACTTCGTTGAACTGGGAAAATTATGTTAACGTTAGAAATCACTGCAATAAGGTGTGTAGGAATGCTCAACGCCAACACATTCATAGTTCAGTGGAAAATGGAGATCCAGCGAAGGTCTGGAAGTTTCTTAGATCAATGGGAATCGGAAAATTGCGCCAAAATACAATTCCTCACAATGTCGATATTAATTCTCTTAACCTACATTTCTCTGCCTCGTCCAATTTTAATAGGACAACTAAAGCAAACACCCTAAATCACCTTTCTAATCTTCCGATTCCCGATTATTCTGCGCTCGTCTTTAATCAATTCGCTGTGTGTGATGTTAAAAAGAGCATCTTGTCCATAACTTCGAATGCAGTTGGAAGTGGCTGTGTCAGCCGTAATATGATCCTTCCTATCCTCGATGAAATCCTCCCTGTCATATGTCATATCCTTAACCACTCTGTCCTTAGCGGTGTTTTTCCAAATGCTTGGAAAGACGCCCAAATTATTCCATTGCCAAAAAAATCCCATCCAGCATCCTTTTCTGAATATCGTCCAATATACATACTACCATTTCTCTCCAAAGTCCTAGAACGTCTTATTCATAATCAGTTAAGTACATTCCTTTGTAAGAATAGACTTCTAAATCCCTTTCAGTCCGGTTTTCGTCCTGGCCATAGTACTGTCACTGCCCTGGTTAATATTACGGATGACATCAGGTTAGGCATGGAAAATGGGAAGTTAACGGTACTGGTATTGCTGGATTTTAGCAATGCTTTCAATACTGTTGACTTCGACATTATGCTTGGCATACTAAGCTCTCTTAACATATCTCCAACAGCAATTGATTGGTTTCGTAGTTACCTGTATGGTCGCCGACAATGTATTAGTATTGAGGATAAATTATCCTCATGGAGTAATACGACTGCTGGTGTGCCTCAGGGTGGCGTTTTGTCTCCATTACTCTTCGCAATATTTATTAATTCAATCTCTAATCAACTGATTTCTTCTTACCACCTTTATGCAGATGATCTTCAAATTTACTCGCAGGCTCCATTGGGACAGTTATCAGAGGCCATCGTCAGTGTCAACAAGGATCTTGTCCAAATTTCTGGGTGGAGCAAATCATACGGATTAAGGGTTAATCCTACAAAGACACAGGTCTTTGTATTGGGCGGCTCTCGGATGGTTTCGAGAATCGACTGGTTGCAACTTCCACAGGTTTACTATGACGGTGTTCAGGTACCTTTCAGCGATAAAGTCAAAAACTTGGGGATCTTTATGGACAAGAACTTTTCATGGGATCCTCAACTGCAAGAGACCAGCCGCAGGATGTTTGCGTCAGCTGGATCCTTGTTAAGGGTTCGTAACTTTCTACCCACTGCCACTAAAACTGCGCTTGCACAATCTCTTCTTCTTCCCATCCTTGACTATGCCGATGCCAGCTATCTCGATCTCACCGAGGACCAGTTTAACAAACTTGAGCGACTTCAAAATTTTTGTATAAGATTCATATTTGGTTTACGCAAATATGATCATGTGTCAGAATTTCGTGCTAAACTCAAGTGGCTTCCTATATGCCTTCGTCGGAATGCTCATATTCTTTCCCTATTATACAGTATTCTGTTCAATCCCACTACCCCTCCCTATCTTAAAGAACGTTTTGAGTTCATGCGTGATTCACACTCACGATCCTTGAGATCATCGGAAAACTTGAAACTGAAGATGCCTATGCATTCCACAAGATTCTTTGACCATTCCTTTACTGTTCAGGCCGTACGCTTGTGGAATGCATTACCTGTGTCTGTCAGGCGTGCTCAGTCGTTGGTTTCGTTCAAGAGAATGGTAAAGGAACATTATCTTGTCATATAGTCGTTTCTAAAATATCGATATTTATAATTAAATATGTATGTTCATTTGAGTCTATGTATATATTATATTTATATATAGGTACATATTTAAAATATGTATATATATTATATTATATTTATTTTATTTACTTACTTATTTATTAACTTATATTATTATTATAATATACTTAGTGATCTATTTGAATATCGATTTTTAATAGATTATACGTTTGTATGCTGCAAACTGCCCTATATATTTTTCTTGACAATTCTTTCCATCCAAAGGTTGTCTGGAAGAAATTGCTTTAAGCGATAAGACCGCCATTTGTACTGTTCTTAATAATGTGTACTCCTTCTGTTTTATTTCTTTTAGTGTACAATAAAGTATATCTATCTATCTATTACCATATAATTTATTAGTACAAAATGAACAAAAATACCCCACTCTGTAACAATCCCGATGATACGACACACAGTCATAATATATATGGGTAGTAGTATTATACACGAACATCGACGCACAGCGGTTGCATAAATGATAGCTCGACAACGGAGGAACCACAAACGACACCCGAATCCTGACCCAATAAGAATCAGCAGCGCGCAAGTCCTCGTAGAACATCGTCATCTGCGACGCTTCCATTTCATCATCAAAAGTATCGTCCTGGTCAGATTCCAATATAGAGATATTCTTCCCATGCTGTTGTTGTTGTCTGGTAGTCTATCATAGCTTCCTCCTCCGTAGGAATATCTTCGTATTCTGTTGTTTCCCCATTTGATTCGGCATCCGCTTGCGTTTTCAGATTCGATAACCCCATTTGGCCCAGGACACAATTTTGGTACATATTCTTTCTGAATTGCTCCCAGTTCGTGGTAGGTGATGGCGTCCTCTGTGGTGTTGTCGTCTGTTCTTCCTCCTCCGACGATGGTAGTTCCCGTTGACTGTTCGCTAGTATCTGGTCCAGGTCCCGTTTGACCATTTTGTGCTTTTCTGTTCGTACAGTTGGTGGCGCACCACGTTTCATTATACTGATGTACTATCGGATACGGCTGAAGATATTGTAATTCTGACGATATATCAGAATTAGTGATGATGTGGTATACGTAGGCTTTGCCATTACTGTTCAATTTCGTTCCAATTGTGGCTTTTATATTGTATTATCTGTTGTACTTGGTGCTCTCAATTATCAGTTTGTTAACCTCGTTCGCCCTTATCATATGCAGGTGTTATGTATGCAAATTTAACCTCGTTCGCTCTTATCATATGCAGGTATTATGTATGCAAATTTAACCTCGTTCGCTCTTATCATATGCAGGTATTATGTATGCAAATTTTGTAGTATATAATGTCTTCCGAATTGTATTTGAATTATATTTTGTTTTCATGTCTGTTTACGATATGTCTGATCTTGTTGACCAAATTCTTCTGGCGGAAGAGGTGGCTACCGATCCGGTGCCTTCAACTTCAGCTGAATCACTTATATTGGAATCTGACCAGGACGATACTTTTGATGATGAAATGGAAGCACCGCAGATGACGATGTTCTACGAGGACTGTCCCTTAGAAACGTGTTTAAAGATATTAGCATATTAACTTTGCCGTCACTCTACATCTTGGAAAATATATTGTATATTAGAAAAAATTTGCATTTGTTTAATGTTAGGAGTGATTTTCATAATAAAAACACACGGCATAAACATAAAATTGTGGTACCTAAATTTAGATTAAGTAAAACTAGTAAGTCATTTTTAGGTAATGGCGTACGTTTTTATAATAAGCTGCCGAAGTCGTAACAGATCTTACAGAGGGAAAATTCAAAACCCATATTAAACGTGTCCTCACTCAAAAAGCATACTACAAGACTAAGGACTACGTTGACGACAGGGATGTTTGACATTAGTTCTTGCACATGTGGCTTCCCTGGAACCTCATTAACAACATATGTGTATGTCTATTAACTATCCTCAATTATGATAATTTTTTTTTTTTGTATTATTACTCTCAAGATATCTTTATCTTATTTTACAATGATTTTTTAGCTAAGTTTTGATGACATTTAATTATGTCAATTGTTTTATATAGTTTAGCTTCCTTATCACTTTTGTAAATGTGAGAACTTTGTGGACCTGCCTCTATAAATGTGTAAATTACTATTATTCATATAGTTTTTATTCTATTTTATTTGTTAATTTTTGTTCTACATTACTCATTGGTCTGTGGTCAGAACTCCATTGTTCTCTCACTATCCTAAATAATTGTACTCTGAAATTGTTACAGATATTATTTTTAAAAGAGTAACCATGGAGTTTCTTGCCGGCTCTTCTCCATAAGAAACGACTAATTGGAACCGTGCATCTAAATTCGACTTTTCATAAGCACCTGTATTGGTTTATGTGAAATAAAAACTTTTGATTTGATTTGAATTGTGAGTGATAAAGATGATGTATGATGCGATGAATAAATAATGTTAGTAGATAAATATATCAAACTACTATTCGTATACGATCGGAAATCGATAACGATACCGAACTATATATTGTTTTCCGAGCCAATCATCCACAGTCCGTTTAAACTCATCACCAAGTAGGTACTTATAGTCATTCAATCATCAAAATTCAGTTTGGGGAGATAATTACTCTTAAGTTTTTTATTTTATTTATAGTTTAACCATTTTTAGCTTCAAACATTATATCTGATAAACAAGTTTTAACCATAAAAATACTAACAAGATCCTCGATATGGAAGCCACTAGTATCTCCTAGCTCTCTAAATCAGTGTTCCATTCTATTTTCTTTCACTGTTATTTTTACGTAAGTGGCGAGGCATTTGACATTCGTTGAGTGCAGACATACCTACGTACTTACGTAGGCTTTGAGCGGATCCAATCTTGTCAGTTTAGAAGGGTGAATCAACTTTTGTTTTATAAGTGCTTTGTAAACTGTGCTGAAAGGTGCCGTTGGGCTTTTAAATGGTAGGAATTTAAAGGTATGATTGTGCGGGTGTGCGTGTAGTAAAAGTAAGCGGTTTTTAGAGTGTTGACGCGTCTTATATCTGAAGGTATCGAATAGAATAGAAATCGAATAGATATCTTCATATCAATTGTATATTTTTCCAATCCAAGGAACAGACGAAGCATATTCTGTCTTCTTAACCTTTTGAACGCCAGAACATAAACGCATCGGCGTACCCCCCACGCCAAGGTAACTGTAATCCCATCGTTTTTGTCATATATTTGTGAAGGATAAATGGGGCGTTCACAGACTGGTTTGGCATCTCCAGAGGTGTTAGACAGGGTTGTGTAGCGTCTCCATGGCTGTTCAACCTATACATGGATAGTTGTTTGACAGATTTAAAAGAGAGTGAGTGTGGATTGAAAATGAATGAGTTGCCTGTCAAATGTCTTCTCTACGCAGATGATCAAGTTTTGCTTGCATAGTCGGCGGAAGAGTTGCAAGACATGGTAACTATGATGAATGGAGCATATAATATGAAAGGGATGAAAATTAATGTAAGCAAGACGAAAGTAATGGTTTTTGAAAGAGATGCAGATGTATCTGAGTGTAAAGTAAAGATAGGAGATGAAAGTATTAAACAGGTGAATGAGTTTGTTTATTTGGGAAGCATGTTTACAAGAGATGGTAAGATTGACGAAGATGTGGAAAGGAGAGCAAATGCGGGAAATAAAGTAAATGGTGCTTTGCATGCGGTTGTGGCTAGCCGGTCGATGTCCAAAAAGGCGCGACTGGCTGTCCATAATGGTGTGTTGGTACCTACGCTTATGTATGGAAGTGAATGTTGGTCGTGGCAGAAGAGGCATGAAAGTAGAATAAATGCCGTGGAAATGCGTTCCTTGCGAAGTATGTGCGGTGTAACTTTGAATGATAGATTGAGAAATGAAGAGATTAGACAAAGTTGCGGTTTAAAAGATGATGTAGTGACAAAAATTGAAAGGAGTATGCTTAGGTGGTTTGGCCATGTTGAGAGAATGAGTGAACGGCGATTAACAAAAGGAATTTATAAGGCAGATGTTATTGGGAACGCCGGTAGAGGACGTCCTAGAAGGACATACATCGATGTTATTGGTGATGTTCTTCACAAAGGTCAGGTGCGTAGTACTCTCAACCGGCGTGCGTGTATGACAAGATGTATGAATGTGGATGAAGCGAAAGGGGTATGTAAGAGTCGTAGCATGTGGCGTTCTATAGTTTCTGCCTACCCCCATGGGAAAAAGGCGTGAGTTTATGTATGTATGTATGTATTTGTGACGTTGGCGTACAGGGTAAGCTTTCGTTTGTCACATATACAGGGTTATTGGTAAAACACTAACAACCTCTCAGGACCATATTACTAATATCATAAACAACAACTTTTGTTCTATGACTTTTAAAAATTCATCATATTTTAGTTCGTCAGATTTTCATACAAAAATAAAAATATTTAAATTGAACGCTCTAAAGCGCACCCGCCGCCCTAACCCCGCTCTTCTCGCTATTTTACTACCGCTTTCTTTTTCTTCGCATACACTTCGTAACATTTAGAGCGTTCAATTTAAATATTTTTATTTTTGTATGAAAATCTGATGAACTAAAATATGATGAATTTTTAAAAGTCATAGAACAAAAGTTGTTGTTTATGATGTTAGTAATATGGTCCTGAGAGGTCGTTAGTGTTTTACCAATAACCCTGTATGTGACAATGGCGTCCAAAAGGTTAAATCATTGGAAGGCCGTATTCACCAATACTTCGGTGAGGCAATCACGCCGTCCCTAAATCGATTTACGCACATTCTCTAACATATAATATTTCCTCAATAAACCACAGTTATTACGCTACACACTCATAAATACCTTTTATATTCCAATCGAAACATAATAACACGACGGAGCCATTACACAAATAGATAAGAGCGTCGCTCAGCCAACTAATGTTTCCTGACGACTGACGTGCCGCGGGCGATTCATTTTGAAAGCTACAGAGTGCATGCGACTTTAAAAACATTATTAATATACCTAGATAGAAATTGGACGGGATAACCACTACGATGTGCCGTTTCAATTTCTGGATTTACGAAACGATTTTAGTTGAAGCAAACAACCTTGCATGGAAACATACTCATTCAATTAGTCATAAAAGGAATAGAAACCTGAGCTTTATATCCTCTGCGAGTAGGTAGCTGCAATGCACCTTCTGCCTATATCAATATGAAAATAGATCATCATTAGACAAGCGTTTTCCAATCGATGTGCGAGTCAATACTCAGATATCGGTGGAGAATAGCACCTTATAGGTAAAGTGTGAAATTTCTTAATCACCAGCAATTCTCTAGTGTATGATAGACTAAAAAAAGTATTCGTGATAATACCGAACATGGTCTATGGCGTCTGTGCTACTATCTTAAATGTCTCAAATGATGAAGATTCCAGTGTCAAATTCACTGAAGGTCATCTAGTTGCTAACATAACAAAATTAAATCTAATTTGCCAAGACGAATGGCTTTTAATTATAAAATCTGTCATAGCAGAGGAGTGTAAAAATTTATTAAAGATTTTGTTCGCAATTATGTAAAACGAATTACGGAGAGCTACGAGTGCTAAGTCTACTCGGCTTATTGATAAAGTTGATGAGATTCTTATCTTGTTCTGTATCGGATAGATTTTCCTGTTGGCCTGCTTGTTCGTAAGATCTGTATTGAGCTGTATCAAGTGCAGTTTACTTATCTGGAAGATTTTTTTTACCATTTATGGGATCACGTTCTAACAGTTTACTGCTACATATTAGGTACAGCCCAGAGTGGTTTGTTTAATAATAATAACTTTTATACCAATATCAACTGCGTGGAGTATCTGACGATAATCCAATAATTTTGACTCATATTTTGAAGTCTCATATCGCCAGCCTGTAACGTTGACCTGGCTAAATATTCACAAAGCGTAGCCGACGATACCGACGCCGGCACGAGAAGTTTCAGCGGATAGCCACGAATAATATAATTGGTAATTACGTTTCTATGTTATAAATTCGCAGTTTGTTCATGAAATAAGTTGGTGTACCGCGGATGTGTCTAGATAATATTCTTTAATATTATAATATTAATTTTCTTTTCTTTGAGAAATTGGAAAACTGACGACGAAAAACCAGGCAATGCAAGCCGCCTTTGCCTACTTTTACGGGCACGTTAATACGTAAAAAGTATTAATGGATTCAATGTATTAAAATTAAATATACTACACGAGTCATCATCATCACCAACACCATAGCGATAAAATCCTATTAAAAAAATAAAGAGTTGTCTTCTCACGCTGAGAATCACCCACTGCTGGCTATAGGCTTCCTTTCGTTTTTGGCATCCTCATGGACCCTGTGCGTCATCAACCCATCGCGATTTCGGACTTATTAGGTGTAATGAACTAATAAGGTCTAGAACCAGACACGCACTTGTTAATGACCTCACAACGACCTCTTTAGTTACTTCTAGCGAAATGGGCCCTGAGAGTAGGTTGCAAAAAAACCCATATAAAAATAATGAATGAATGAAAATTTAATCTGGACAAGTAAATATTTAAATCAATTTTAAGCTTTTTTCCAAAATGGAAAAAAATACTATAAGAAGCCGCACCACAGTATATCCTTAGTTGGATAACAAAGAAACAATATTCTGCTACAGATAAAATCTATTCGAATGGAATATTAAAGTTATAGTATTATTGTTCAAAAGCCCCCGAGTCGGATCCATTAGCGTTTCGAACACTATGATAAAATACGCTGAAAATTGATAACTTTCTAATGGCTATAATTATATATTATTCGTCAAGGCCTTAAAGAAATTATACTGGTTAGTAGTTTGTTCAGAATCGTTTACTGAATCGATTTTTATCATTTTTAATATAGGTAATTTTTTATCCCAAAAATAATTAAAACTACGGAAATTAGTCACATTACCCGTATATAGTCAAAACAAACTGAAATGGACCGTAAATCAAGGCAAAAGGACTTTTAAAAGTGCATTTTTATTTGTATTAATACAAATTCCGTCATTCAATACAAAATAAAGAAAAATAAACCTTATTTCAAGAACGTTAATTTAGTAAATAACAATGCATATACATGTTAAACTAAAATTTCAGTGTATACCTATATATTATGATTATAACATAATATTCTAATTGGGGTGTATAAGGGTGTGCGTTAATTACGTTACATGTTGTATATTTCTATCTTTGATTTAATTTGGACATTAAAGCAAAAGCTTTAAGAACTCAAAGTAGGTACCTATTTATTATATACCTAGTCTGGCCATAAATACTGTTACAATTAAAAATAAGAAAGACATTACATTTGAATTTGGAATCTGTCATTTTTATACGATTGTTCATTGATTTTCTAATTTTGGCGCCAATACATTGTACAATATTTTGCGATATTAAAATGGAGTGGGGTGATAAAGAGAACCGAATCGCTGTGATTGCATTTCACAAAGTTGGGATGGAGCCAAATGCAATTTTTAAAATTCTCCATACGCTTGGTATTAGTCAAAGTTTGTGTACCGGGCTATTAATAGGTACAATGAGACTTCCTTTTTTTGTGATAGAAAAAGATCTGGCCGTCCACGTAGTGTTCGTACGAAAAAGGTGGTCAAAGCAGTAAGGGAAAGAATTCGAAGAAATCCTGTCCGAAAGCAAAACATTTTATCTCGGGAGATGAAGATAGCACCCAGAATCATGTCGCGTATTTTAAAAGATGACTTAGGACTTGCAGCCTATAAGAGACGCACTGGTCATTTTTTAACTGATAATTTTAAAAAAAATAGGGTGGTAAAATCGAAACAACTACTGAAGCGGTACGCAAAGGGAGGTCACAGAAAAATTTTGTTTACGGAGGAGAAAATCTTTACAATTGAGCAACATTTTAACAAACAAAATGACCGTATTTATGCTCAAAGCTCTAAGGAAACTTTCCAATTAGTCGACAGAGCGCAACGTGGGCATTATCCGACTTCAGTGATAGTTTGGTGGGGTGTTAGCTATGAAGGAGAGACTGAGCCATATTTTTGTGAAAAAGGTGTCAAAACATCGGCACAAGTGTATCAAGATACCATTCTTGAGAAACTAGTTAAGCCCCTTAACAACACCATGTTCAATAACCAAGTATGGTCCTTCCAACAAGACTCGGCGCCGGGTCATAAAGCTCGGTCCACGCAGTCTTGGTTGGAAGTGAACGTTTCGGACTTCATCAGAGCTGAAGACTGGCCGTCGTCTAGTCCCGATCTTAATCCGCTGGATTATGATTTATGGTCAGTTTTAGAGAGTACGGCTTGCTCTAAACGCCATGATAATTTGGAGTCCCTAAAACAATCCATACGGTTGGCAGTGAATAATTTTCCCATGGAAAGAGTGCGTGCTTCTATTGATAACTGGCCTCAACGTTTAAAGGACTGTATTGCAGCCAATGGAGACCACTTCGAATAAGCTTTTTATATTTTAAATTGTTTTATATTTATGTATTAAACTAACACACTGTACAAGTAATAAATATTATTTGCAATAAAAAAAAAATGTTTTTTCTTCGTGACAATATTTATGGCAAGACTAGGTATATAGTATGTGTCAGATGATAAAAGCCAGACTACTTAATATAAAAGATAGGCTTTGAATAGCTTGTTTTATATTTCTGATTGTTTACGGTTTACTCAAGTGCATTTTTCGCTATTGCCTTGAGTCAAGTTTGACTTGCAACCTCGCCGCGTGAGTAAACCGTAAACTAATGTAAATATGAATGTGTGTCACGAAGATTATGATACAGCTAGTCTTATTTTTCAGATTTAAAATGCATAGTTGTCTAAAGTATGAGTATCTGGGAGATTTGTTATACTATCTCGCCTAGTACCTAGGTACTACATACCTGTCTTTGTTGTTTGTTGTGCAAATTAATATTTAAGCCAATGTTCTATGTGTGCACTTACACTGTCCAAAGTTAAAGTGTGGGCGTATTTGGGTGCTGTTTGTAATTCTGACGTTCAAAAAGAAATGTATTTCAGTTCATTTTTAATAATGAGGTTTGATTATGAGATATCTAGGAAAAGTCAGCGAAATTAAATATTTAACTTGATGTACCTAAACTACATAGTTCAAAAATGTATATTTTACGAATGACTTTCATAGCATGGTGAATGAATCGAATATTTTTGCGTGTTCCAATAAAAACTCGCCAGGTATTTCGGGTATAATAACAGTTAGTTATTATACCCGAAATACATGGCGAGTTTACCAGTTGGTAACGCTTCTAAAAACCCTGAGAATTGGAGAATCGAGTCTCTATTTCAGTTATTCCTGTAGAATTTATGAAATTATTTCTGTTGTAAAAATGTAAATAGAACGTCGTTTTTTAAAGCGACAATTTTTGTGTTGTATTAAACTAATTAAAGTAGGTATTAAATAATCTAATGTTTCATAAAAATTAATGTCACCAATTTTTAATCTAAGGCTCAATTATTAGGTATGTCTTCGCTCATCAAAGAGGGAAAGTCTTACAAAAACCTAAGAGGTACTTATTTATTATTGAAAACCAAAAGTCGTTATACAAAGGCCCCTTTGAAGTCCCCATAAGAGGATTTTATGGAAAAATAAAATATAATCATCTCTGTCGTCTATTCAGCGTGGTTGTCTGAAGGACGCGTAGGCGACAAGGACTTTATAATTTTTTGGGTGAATTCATATCCATGGTAATAATATTTTGTAGAAATATTCCTTATATCTTATTGGGTAGGTTACATCCGCTAATCGATTGATAGCAGGGGAAGAGTCATAGCATGAGAGAAAACGACATTATTTAAAGGTAGGTACATAAACCATGTCGTGGTGGCCTGGAGGTTACGAACCGGCTTGCTAAGCACCAGGTAGTGGGTTCAAACCCAGGCATATGCCAATGTGACTTTTTCAATGTCATTATAAATGTACTTTCTTAGTTAATCTAAGACATCACTGACATACGCGATGAACAAAAACATCGTGAGGAAATCTGGATTTAATGTCTGAAATCCTCAACCCGCAGTGAGCAAGCGTGGTGATCAATCCTCGATCCTACTCTATATGGGCCCTTGCTCAGCAGTGGGACAGTTGTTTGTAATTCTTAACTAAGTCTACGGTACCCTCCAAGCGCGGATTGTGAAAATATTAGGTACAAATACATTTGCACACACAAATGAAAACGCAAAAATCTTAAAGATGATCTGGCTCAAAAATTGGTTGTGTCTAAAGTATTATCGATCGCGCGTAGTACTTACTTACGCAATGGCGCGGCGGGCCGACGACCGGGCTTTGCCCCAATGTTACTTGAAGGTTTGACCGCTTGCCTTGTATCATACGTGCATCCACGGTTTTGACTGTAGGATACTATTATGTCGCGTTGTAGGCTACGAGTAGTTCCCGAAAAAGACCAAACCTAGGTGTCGAAAAAAGTGACTAATAGCCGATACCTATAATTTACAGAGCCCAATTGGTTAAATATCACTCTTGTACCAAAATGAATCAGACCCCCAGCTTTACATAGTAGACCCTCTCATAAGTTAGTAGCTATCACATTTAACATTCGCTTACGAGTGTATTTACATGCCGAGGTTGGCAACACTTTGGTAGGCTAAACGATTCCTTCTTGGCTGTAGGAACCGGGCATAAGGGATTATTTCAATCACAATGCTGTTATTTATGATCTTAACGTTAATCTGGCCTTTTGCCGAGGTCTTCCTAAGTTCAATTAATTAATAATGCGCTTACTAATGAGCTTCCTTCATACATGTAGGTAGCGAGATATTGGTTAAAAAGGCCTTCGATGCACTTGTATGTCGCATAAACACAATATTCAAAGTATTTACTGTACCTTCTTGACCCATTGAAACAGACACACGGTATAAATACCGCTGCCTTGTTTAAACTCCTAATTAACGAAACCCAAGAGAAAGATATGAGACGTTTTTACCCGAGGACTTGAGAACCCTAAGAAAAATAGTAAAAAAATAAAACACTTCCAAGTGCCTTGTGTGCTTACCTGCTTACTAGAGCACAATATTTGAGTTTAAAAGCTTTAGAATGAAATGCAAAGCAATATTATTTATAGAGTTCGCCATTACTTCAAGTTGTACTTATGTTGGTACAATAGTTTGTAGTAGCTCGCTATCAGTTGTTTCCTTCAGGGCAGGGAAATGTTTCTGGGTCAATCCTTTTCAACGTCGTGTCAGTTATATTTAACTCAGTTGCTATGCGAAGAAATGTACCTATACGAAGAAGGTGCATCACTGTTTCTATGAAACTATTAGGTATGAGACGAGAATTTATTGGGGTAATAGGTTCTACAGACACAGTTATGATTTAAATTAATAACCTATTTATTACTCTTTGTAATCTGAGATATACCTATAGAGACTGCTATTATTTTAATTAACCCAAAAATTCGGTTGATTATTTAGTAACCCGCTACGTGTTTTAAAATCAGGATACAATACTTAATTATAAAAAAGAACGAACTACTGCTAAACTCTTAGAGGGTCACATTACGTAATTAAGTACATACTTGCGCAATGGTATTAAAATTGCTAGATATTATTGATTTTTTCTTTTTTTCTGTACAGACTACTATTATAGATGTCTACAAAAATCTTAATATAAAATAGTAGATGGAAATTATTTGGAGTCTTTTTCTCTACAAGTACCCCGAAATAAAAGCACGTAGATTCTTTAGAGTGTACCTATTTACTACTTGCCCTTGTCTGTACCCTGCGAAATAGCCCTAATAGAGCAGAGTTATTTGAATATTTATTACTGTGTGATATGTATAGTACCTACGTAAAGGTTTGTCAGTTTTCAAATTCATTCCTTTTCCACATCGCGGGCACATGTTACATTTTCCAACTGTTGAACGGAACAGACCAATGCATGGAAAATTTTAATTATTTGGTAGCAAAGGTCAGAATTGGTTTTTGCCTACATTTGACGCAGTAGAGCCAGGTTATGTATATGATTTGATTTAAAAACCACGACATCAATCAAATCAATGATTAAATAAATTGACACCACTTACTTATGTGTCATGTCATCATAATATCCTGTCAACAAAATCTTCTATTTTCATTTATATAATGTTGGCAATACGTAGTCGGTAAAATAGTTCGTTTCTTGCATTGTGCAAGCAAAAATAGACCTTAAGGTGTATAACATTTTCATTCCCCTACTGTACAATATTGCACATTTTGTTCCTTTTTTGTTAGTACCTACCTCGTACCTAAACATAAAAACGAAATCTAAAATTGGCTAACCACTTAATTCCTTCTCGATATCAATTTTAGGCATTGGATTATTAAGTTCAACTATTTGCTTGGAATTTGTAATCTATTGTATAGGTAGTTTAATTGTTACTGTAATCAGGAACGGTAGAAAATATATTTAAAAAAAGAACCTAACTCTTGTAGAATATCTAATTTTACGTAGTTTGTATTATTCCGGTCTTTTTTTACAGGCTACCCTCAAACTTTCCATTCGTTCAAGCTTAAAAAAGTCGCTGTAGATTGAAGCCTTACACCTATTATACCAAGTTGATAGTCTGATATAAAGCTCAAAAAACTCAATCTTTCATATCTTATAGTAAGGAAAACCCAGTCCCACACGGCTCATTAATTTTCCCAATCCCATTTATTGTGCAAAAAATTAATTTAAACCTAAACTGATGAAATACCTACTAAATAGCCTCACATCAGAGCTTTCGAGTACCCATAAATATAATTTGCTTTTAAACAAATCTGGATTTTAAAACTTGTATCTAAGGTTCAAATTTCTTTGTGTGATGTTGCAGAGTGGACTCATTACCTGTAACGACTGGCCATAAGTTTCGCCAATTTAATTCTATCGTCTCATCGCTCATACAGAACTTGTATTTTTATCACGATGTAATAAAAAATCCACGTTCGTGTTTTGTGTACTTTTGAACAGGGAAGTTTGGGTTGTTATGTGTTTGGGGTTACTGTGACGGTTTATGCATGTTAGGAGGCGGGGACTGATTTGTTACGGAATTAGGTAGTATCGAAGCTATCATTTTTCTTTCTTATGACTTATTTTATTTAACACTTTTTTTTTTCAATCTTACCTATATGTTATGGTCGTGTAAAGTCATCCTGGCGTTTATAGTAGCTTTTCTTTACTCCAGCATGTTGCAGCACGCTCCAGAACGTGTGCAGATAGGTTATATGCCAAGGTATCACATAAAAAAGCATGTTTGCAGAACCCAGGTCTTTATTTGGTTTTACACAGTCACGCGCTCATTATAGAGCGCATAATCAATATTTTTAAGTATAACATGTGCATGAAAATAGCCTTCACGAGTATCGATACTCCAGTATACTTTAAGAGCATTTAACAAAACCGATATTATTCAATGTGATTCGATATAAATTAATAATTCGATGATATCTTTGATTAACTAACAATCTAAGTACGAAAAGTATTTCCACGATAACTAATATACAGGCGTGAGGTAAAGGAATTGTCTCGCAGTAATCATTTGTTGTCAGCTGTCTCATCTTATAAATGACGGCAAGGTAAGCAGGTGGGCGATAAGTTTAGGGAATTACTAGTGTCATTTACTTAACAAATTTTATGTAAACATAATTCTGTGATGATGATAATTTACATTGGTTTAACAACAAAATCCTCGGATTTAAATAGTGTTAGATTGGATCGTTTAATATTTATAACAGTGGTTTACAAGATAAGCTTTGAAAACCCATGGACACTAGTGCCGTACAGCGAACCTCATGAATAGTAAATCAACGCGTAGCTGGCGGTGCGGCGTAGCGCAACATAAAGAGTATTCAGGAAATTAAATGGTATGATGAGGATGATGTTCTTAAAAATAATAATATACATTGAAAACCGTACGAGTGGAATCGAAAACTAGCATATTCATGAAACTTAAAATAAAAGAGCAAGGTCATGTAAATTATAACGTATATTTGAGTTTAAAGTACTTATAATTATATCAATACCGACACACAATAGCAACGCAGCTTAGGTAATGATAAAGTAATATCTGTGGTGGTTTCCAGTGTATAAAGATAAATAAAAATAATTTGTTTCCTTTGTAAAGGCAGGTGCTTCATGTATTTATTGTGTTCGTAGGTAACAGTTAAATATAACTATATGTATCTTATCTACTCCATTCTGATCATGAGCTTTTCGATCTCTACAACTACTTATAAGGAGCTGATTGTTTCACCATTCATAATATCTATAATAAAAATCAATAAATGATTAATGTTGAATAACTTATGAACTGATTTTATCTCTATTTCCGAATCTAATATCAATAAATATCTACAATAATAACTACCCGGTGAAGACGGCATTTCATTGAGCACAATAACAACTACTTTATCTGTTGCAATATCGCGTCGAACGAGAAAAATGAAACCTCTAAGCGGTTTGTTACGTAAACCGCAGTTCATTGTTTATTTCGCCTTTCCTGCTGTTGCCAATAATCTGGAGTCTTACAGTCAGTGAGTTTTCACAAAATGAAACATCTGCTTTGGCTCTTAGGATTAATTGAGTTAGATAGATATACTTTACTGTACACTAAAATAAATAAAACAGAAGGAGTACATTTTATATTCAGGCTTGTTTTAGATGTTTATTAATTAAAATACGCTGACTAAGATCAGCTATTCTGATCTTTGCCCGTGGTTGTTGTTAAGGAGACAATATTTTTATCAGGCGAATAAGAAGCAACACCCGCACCGAGCATTAACAAGGATTCTCTTTGCGGAGATTAGACGGGAGCGTATAACGTGCTACAATAGTGCGCTTGCTCGTAAGAAGGAAGGCACTAATAGTAAGAAGTTATGACAAGTTTTAACCATTATCTTGAAAATTCAAGAAAAACAAAAGGTCGTGACTCAAAACGCAATCTCCAAAGTAAAACAACGACAAACATCTCACGGTAACGAAACGTCAGAAAAATTCATTAATTACAAAGGGACACGAGCACGAACAAACTGTTGGTAATCTCGACACGATTGCCAAAACTTTAATTATGTTTTTGTCGGGACACGCCAGGTGGGTTGCCGACAGTCCATAGTATAAACTAGGAGCGGGACCACTTCAAATTTTAAATTACGTTTTTTGTAGAACAAACTACTGCTTTGAGCCATACTGATCTGGAGTTAACTGTAAAAATGTACCTACACAACACGCCGATGACGGTAATTGTTAATGTGATAGATAACGTTAAAATTATATGAGTTCGCTGTCGTGAAAGGTCACCAAGGGTGTCGGTTAGGCGGCGTGGACTTGCCTGCATCCTGCACGTCTGTTGCTTGGCTCATTTCGACGAATTGAACTTGCGATTTTGACAAGTGTATCCGGTATAATAATTATCTATACTAATATTATAAAGAGGAAAAACTTGTATTTTTGTATGTAACGAATAAACTTAAAAAATACTGGAACGATTTCAAAAATTCTTTTGCCGTTAGAAAGCTACATTATCACTGAGTAACATAGGCTACGGGCGGAGCCGTGAGGACACAGCTAGTCTATTATAACTTCAATATCACATGCCTAACCCAGGGTAGTCGTAGCAACTATATCGCGGAATCTTTTTACTTGGACGGTTGTATAAATTTGTTTATCGGTCTCGAGAAAAGGGTTTTACTTAAATTTCAATTTAGAGAGCGCCGGACGTCAAGTGGGCTGAATAGAGAAGTTCAGCTTTACAAGTTAAATTTTTGCTTTCCCAGCGTTTGTGCGAACAAGCAAAAATTACAATAGAATTAATATTTACTTGCTTACTTTGTGTTGAGAACCGCTGGGTTGGATAAATATGCGGAGATATTATAGCGGACAGATTTTTTTTTCATTTTCATCAGTACTTTATTTCAGATGAGTCAAATTGTTTTACTTTACCCGTCGTGTTTGTAACTTCATAGACCTTTCTTTAGACTTAAAGTCGCATCTTCTCAGTAGTCTAGTCGAAAACGTATATTAATGAACACTTTCGCCTCCAGAATGCGGCAAGCGGCGTACGATAGGAGTAGCGACGAAGCGCATCGTTGGCGGTGTGGAGGCGTCTCCAGGCGATTGGCCGTTCCTGGCAGCAATCCTTGGCGGACCTGAAGAGGTGTTCTACTGCGCTGGTGTGCTGATCGCTGACCAGTGGGTGCTGACTGCCGCGCATTGCGTTGGAAAGTAAGGATTTTATTTTTTGTAGGTCTGCATTAGTCCCTTTAAATAGTATTTTCACAATGTCACGCTCTTTGATCACCAAATCTCTTGACCATCATTAGTTAATTAGTATACCGTGGTTAGGTTAAATCATTCTTCTAATAAGTTGGTTTTCTTGCAGCCACACAGACGTCAACGGCTGGACAATACAGCTAGGTATCACGCGGCGTCGCGCACACGCGTACTACGGGCAGAAGGTGAAGGTCAAGCGCGTGGCCCCGCACCCGCAGTACAATTCGGGCATCGCGCACGACAATGACATCGCTCTATTTCAGGTTGTATTTAAGTTAGTCAGATATTAAGTAGAACATACACCCATATTCTAAGAC
This sequence comes from Amphipyra berbera, assembly GCA_910594945.2. Lineage (NCBI taxonomy): Eukaryota > Metazoa > Arthropoda > Insecta > Lepidoptera > Noctuidae > Amphipyra > Amphipyra berbera. Next base: position 22,765,445 of record OU343122.1, read on the forward strand.
GTTCCTCCAAAACTTACTCGACTCGACTCCACCTCGACTCAGTCTTTCTCACTGTTTAGGTAGATTAGGTTGATTGTGGTTTGAGAGGGTTATTTTGAACAGAAACAACGTCCTTTCTTTACGCTCCATATATTAACACTAAAAAACTCAACTGCTTTTAATGTGTGGACTGTATATGCATAGATGTAATTAGATAGATAGGTAGGTACACATTCATACCTCAGCTCACAATGTTCGCATAGCGACATATTAAAACTATTTGGACATTCCGCCCACCAAAGAACATAGTTCTTTATTTACGAAGTATCCTTAATATAAGTAAGTAACAAAACCTCAACAACAATGAGTAAAAAAAACAAAAATCTAGTATATAGTATGGTTTAACTTTGAACCGCCCACCATGATGCCTGTATTTAGTTACAAGATGCAAGAATAAATGGCTTAGTAATAAAACAAACTCAACTGAAACTTAAAACACAATTAGTAAAACATGTAATTACTCAAGAAATGCGTAAATAAAAATATAAAATGCTTAAATTACTCATTACATAAAAAAAGTTATTTAGTTATAACACATATTTTATTAACCGGACGCTTATATTCACCAGTCTTACATTTGATCGATACAACACGGGTTATATTGTCAGGACCGGTATGTTTCTGTATAATTTTGCCAAGAAGCCATTTAGCAGGAGGAATATTATCCTCTTTTATAACAACAATGTCACCAATTTCTGGTTCAGTACATTTCGCATTCCACTTATACCTTTGGCTAAGACTTACAAGATACTCTTTCGACCATCTACTCCAAAAATCGTTTACAATTTTTTGTGTAAGTCGCCATCTGTCTAAACCTACTACATTACATTTTGAACAATCCTCATCCGCAATATTTAATAGCGGCTCACCCACCAAAAAATGGCCTGGTGTCAAGGGTAGTGGGTCATTGGGATCATCGCTAAGTATAGTTATAGGTCGTGAATTTAAACACGCTTCTACCTGTGCTAAAACTGTCGCCATCTCCTCATAAGTGAGTGTAACATTACTGATAACCTTACGTAAATGTGTCTTAGTACTTCGAACACCAGCCTCCCACAACCCACCGAAATTTGGTGCGTGGGGGGGTATAAAGTGCCACGTTGTTCGCTCCAAAGTCAGCAACTCCGCTATTTCCTTAGGAAGTGCCGATTTGGCACTGTTGAACATATCTCTCAATATTTTGTCTGCACCAATAAAATTGGTGCCATTATCACTGAACAAATCTTGACAGTGGCCTCTTCTCGCAGTAAAACGTTTGAACGCTGCGATAAAGCCCTTAGCAGTCAAGTCAGTAACGGCTTCCAGGTGTACTGCTCGTGTTACCATGCACACAAAAAGGCATATGTAGCCCTTGTATGATTTGGCTCCTCTACCCGGTGAGAACCGAATACTCACAGGGCCACAGTAATCCACGCCAGTAGACTTAAATGGTTTACTGGGTTTTAATCTTGCCTCTGGAAGCAGACCCATTAATGGTATCGACTTCTTCGTGGAGTACCTTAAACAAACGACACAGTCTCTAAAACACTTCTTAACACGCTCTTTTGCTCGTAGAATCCAGTACTTTGTTCTCAAGAGATTCAACATAGCCTGTGGACCTCCGTGTAATGTTTTGTGATGAGCTTCGATAATAATAAGCATGCTAAAATGGTGTTTAGCGGGCAAAATTATCGGATGTCTCGTATCATAACTGGTGTCTGCTTGTGTTATGCGACCACTCACTCTTAATATCCCTTTTTGATCTAAAAACGGACAAAGACTTCTTAATGGGCTCTTCTTAGGTACACATCCTCGAGTCTTTAATTGTTTTATTTCAACTGAAAACTCACGTTCTTGAATTAGTTTAATGAAGGCCATTAAAGTATCATTTAATTCTTTTGCGGTAACAAATTTCGGTAAAGTCGGTCGTTTATTTTTAGGTAATTTTAAATTTATTATTCTCCTGCAGTATGATATAACCTTTAATAACCTCAATAATGACGAAAACCTTGACGAAACACATAACTCGTTAATATTAGATGAAACAATTAAAGACTTGATTTTCTCCTCTTCTTGTGTATCTATAACAAGTGTATTGTCCTTTTGTATATTTAACTCTGCCAGCCATTGAGGTCCTCTCCACCACAATGGATGGTTTCTCAAATCTTGTGGTTGCAAGCCTCGCGACGCACAGTCTGCGGGGTTCGCATCTGTCGTAACATGGCCCCACTGCTCTGCATCAAAAATGTTTAAAATAGTGGAAACCCTATTACTTACAAAAGTAGTCCATTTACTAGCACCTCCCTTGAGCCATGCTAGGACCACAGTGGAGTCTGTCCAACCGTATAAATCCCCTTTGGGTATATCCATTACCTGTGACACCTCAAAAATCAATTTAGCAGCCAAAGTTGATCCACATAACTCTAGTCGGGGAATCGAAACTTCCTTGTCGATTGGCGCAACTTTGGTTTTTGCAGTTACTAAATGTACATGTACGTTATTTGCGTCATCAATAACTCGTATGTAAACTGCAGCTGCAAAGGCTGCTTTTGAGGCATCTGAAAAAACATGTAATTCAGTTTTTGAAGCTTGTGTTATATTTAACCATCTCGGAATTGTAAGCTCCTTTAAATCAACTAATTTTCTCCTATATATCAACCACTGTGTAAGTAGATCCTCTGATAAGCAGTCGTCCCACTCAAGGCCTGATTTCCACAGTCTTTGTATGAAGATTTTAGCAACGACTACTACAGGGGCGATCCAGCCCAACGGATCATATAATCTAGCTATAACAGACAGTACTTGTCGTTTAGTGACCGGCTCTTTAGACTCAGGTAAGTTAAGCACATACTCAAAATTATCAGATTTTCTACACCAACTTACTCCCAGAACCTTGATCGAATTATTTACCTTAATGGGTGTTTTATAGTCACTGGCGCGTTCTCCACTTTTGCCGATATGATTTAAAAATATTTCATTGTTACTGTTCCACTTTTGAAGCTCGAACCCACCTGATTTCATTAACTCATTCATCTCATAGTATATGTTCAAGGCTTCAGTTACAGTTTCAGCACCGGACATCAAATCGTCCATATAAAAATCTTGTTTAGTCACCTTAGCTGCTAACGGGTACTTCGATTCCTCTAACTCAGCTAGTCGTTGTAAACTCTTCACTGCTAAGTAAGGCGCGCATGCTGTACCAAATGTAAGCCTCACAAGCTTATAATGCCGTATGGGTTCAGATGTATCAAACCTCCATACGATCCTCTGGAAATCAGAGTCTTCATCTGCTACCCGAACCATTCTGTAAAATTTCGTTATGTCTGCTACTAGACATATTTTATGGTTCCTCCATCTCATTAAAATGTGCCTCAGATCTTGTTGCAATTTAGGTCCAACAAGAAGGTTATCATTTAATGATACGTTATTGATTCCTTTGTTTGACGCGTTGAATACAACTCTCACCTTTGTAGTTTCCTTGTCGTCTCTCACCACTGCATGGTGAGGAAGATAGACTGCACGATCATTCTCGACCTCTTTCGCACTCACTTCTATCATGTGATTTGAACTCAAATATTCCTCTAACACTTTATTATACTCTATTCTCAACTTCGGATCACGTGATAGCCTTCTCTCTAAACTCTCTAACATTTTAATAGCTCTCTGTTTGGAACAGCCATACTGACACTTCGGATCATCCGTTGTAAAAGGTAATCTTACTATAAATCTTCCGCTGTTATCTCTAATTGTAGTTAATTTAAATAAATCCTCACATACCTTCTCGCTTTTAGTCATCTCCTTTTGTAATATGTTAGGCTCATTTTCCATTTCCCAAAATTGCTTGAGTAAGTCATTATCTTCTAAGTGTACATGCATACTAGTAAGATTGCTTTTTACTAAAGAGTTGTATCCTCTTGAAACTTTTCCTGAAATAATCCACCCAAAAACTGTGTTTTGTGCAATTAAATTACCTTCAGATTGTCTAACAATACCGTCAAGCAATATCTCTCCATATACTTCTGCCCCTAACAGTATATCAATCTTACCGGGTGTTGCATATGTAGGATCCGCTAAAGGTAAATTATTAATTTCAACCCACTCATGTGAACTCAGGTTGGCTGTGGGAAGCATACACGTCAAAGAATGCATTACATAAGCGTTAACTTGGATTGAATTTGCTGGATTATGGCGTGATTCCATTTGAAGTGAAACTCTATATTTAATTCTCGTATGACCATCTCCTAGCCCTGACACAAAACCATTTACAGGAATGCGTGTTAACCCAAGTAACTGAACAGTAGCCTCTGTAACTAACGAAGCCTGTGACCCCTGATCTACTAAAGCTCGAATACTTTGTTTACAACCACTTGAATTAAATACCTTTACTCTAGCCGTTGCAAGCAGCACCCTGGTAGGCTGCAGCTCCTCCCTAGTGAATGTAGTAGTGATATGGGTATCACCTCGTGATGTGCTCGGCTTCTCGTATTGTTCACTCGGTGATAATGTTACCTCACTTGCTGGTTTGTTGCTCTCGTTACTCTCTCGCTCGAAGTGTAGCAAAGTGTGGTGTCTTCTACCACATTTCTTGCAACTCATTGATTGACGACACTTGATGACAGGATGTGTAGGTGACAGGCAGTTGAAACACAATCTCTTATTTTGCACAAACTCTTGTCTTGCCTTTGGTGTCATAACTCCGAAACGTTTGCAGTGGTAAATATAATGGTTCTCATGACACATTGCGCACTCAACATCTGTAGAATTAGGTTTGTTTTCAACTGATGTGTGAAATGTTTTTGTCTTCTGTGCTGGCTTCACTGTTTGTGTTGATCGTTGAGTGGTGGAATCAATCATCTCTAAGGATCTAAATCTGTACTCTAAATAGTCTCTTAACTGTGACCAAGTGGGTAATTCATCGCTAGAAGCAGTATTAAGATACTGTTCCCACTGTTTTATTGATTCTGCATCCAACTTTGCGACGGTTAGATAAACAACAATTTCATCCCAGTTGTCCGTTTTGATCCCTATACCCTGCAGAGACTTCATACAAGTTGATGTGGTGTCTAGCAAGTGTTTTATTGCACTAGCCGACTCAGTAGGTATTTTCTTAAGTCCAATCAAATTGTTCATAATAGCATTGCAGTTATAACGTTTGTTATTATAGCGTTTTACTAATTGATTCCATGCCTCCTCATAATTTGCTTCAGTAGTTGTAAAATTGCGTAAAAGATTTAAAGCTTCACCCGACAAATTACTTTTTAAATAATGTAATTTTTGAACTGACATTATGGCCTTGTTGTTGTGAATTAGCGATGAAAACATGTCATAAAACGTTTGCCATTCTTCATATTTTCCTCCAAATGTAGGTAGCGTAATTCGCGGTAGCTTCACCTCACCATAACTGTTATCGTTAGTATTAGCCGGCAACGTAGTACTTTGCGAGTGCGAAACTGACGGTATTAAAAATGGTTCCAAAGCTTCTCTTAAACTAGTTTTGTATTGCACGTACAGTTCCTCAAATTGTTCGTAATAGCCCTCGGAGAAGTATGTTTCTTTCTTTTCTTTCGAAATATCCGAAAGGATAGCCTTATGACCCTCTTTAAATTCTTTATACTGTAGCTCAAGTACCTCCAGTCTTGTTTCCAAATAAGCTTTCTTTATTCTTTCTTTAGGCGTTTTCTTAAAATTCCGTTCGGATTTCTTCAAATTGTTCATTAACTCTTCTTGTAATGCAATACGTTTTTCCATTGTATCTGTTCGATAGGACGCGTTTCTAATATAACTCCAACACACTCACTACTATAGTTACTAAATTAGCCTTTAAGTAACACAAATTGTTCAAGTTTTTATCTCACTCAAATGTCTCGTAATTAAAAGGCCACACTCGTAAATAACTATAGTTCTCACTTGTTTTATACACTCAGTTCGTCACCGTACTAACTTGCTTATAACTCGTAATTATTCTGCTTTCAAAAGTATCTTATTTCTATTCACGTTACCGATCACTTGACGAATCCTTATCTAAAGAATGCGTTCTTTTGTTCTCGCGGCGTGCGGCTAAGCTCGATCGTAGGTGACACAATCCGGCTCGTTATGGACCATATTTTTAGGTAGATTAGGTTGATTGTGGTTTGAGAGGGTTATTTTGAACAGAAACAACGTCCTTTCTTTACGCTCCATATATTAACACTAAAAAACTCAACTGCTTTTAATGTGTGGACTGTATATGCATAGATGTAATTAGATAGATAGGTAGGTACACATTCATACCTCAGCTCACAATGTTCGCATAGCGACATATTAAAACTATTTGGACACTCACTACCATCGGTAGTTATAGTTGACATAAACGTCCTCGACTCGAAATTTTTCCTCAGTCGAGGTAAGGAATCATCTGACAAACTCAAGATACCTCGGAACCTACCTTAAGGAAGGAAGTGTCAAAGTACGTATGTAACAAAAATAAATTTTGAAGACTTTATCGAATATGCTTACGATAATCCTTACAACTATTTATCGCAGCGTTATTTGCGCGATGCAGATAATTCAAATTATGACGTAATGACTCCACTCTACCGCGACTCATTTGAAGACACCTCAGTCGAGGAACCGCAAAGTTCACTCGAAATTGCGACTAAGAATACAGTTTTGAAGGTGTTTTCGAGGCCGTCCTGAGTCGAGTATGTTTTGGAGGAACGTCTTAGAATATGGGTGATAACGTTTATTTCAAAAACCTTTACTAATATTCCGAATTACGTCAGATAAGTTTAGCTAATTCAGAATGAAGAGCATCTTTGTTGGGCATTAACTTTGGTTGTAAGAGCAATATTTGATTTTGTTGCTTAGCCGGCGGTTCCACTTTGTTTCTTTCTTTGAACCAAAAACGCAAAATAATGTAATTTAACTAAACCGTGTATTGTGTAGCTATCAGTGCGAGTGCGGTACCACGAACAGGTGTCGCCAGTGTGTCTGCCACCCGCTAACCGCGTTCTTAAGCCGGGCACACTCTGCACAGTCATCGGATGGGGGAAGCGGGATGATAAAGAACGTAAGTCAATTTTGATCGCTCTCGCTCCGATAATATTGTGATTTACCAACACATAACTTCGTCTTCATAAATCATTTTTCTTATTTCGTTACTGTAAACCTTCTGCTTTACCTTAGATATATTCTTTAAAACTTTTTCATTTAGAAGCTATCGAATTCTTTTCCAAATTATTTAACTCCAGAACAGCAACGTTTTATACTACAACGATCCCAACTACCTGTAATCTACCTTGATGTATGAATAGCGATTTATTGACACAGTATCAGAATACGAGCCAGCGGTGAACGAAGTGGAAGTGCCAGTTCTAAACCGGGACCTGTGCAACCAGTGGCTGGAGCACCGCGACCTCAACGTGACGGAGGGCATGATCTGTGCCGGCTACCCCGAGGGCGGGAAGGATGCTTGTCAGGTAAATTTGAATCACAATAATTACTAATTAAGGAGCAAGATTCACCACTGGTAGAAAGACCAAGGCTTTAAAAAAGTCTGCTTTAATTAACAAATTAATTATAGTTCCAATTCTTAAAATTATATAACACGCCTTCGACTAAGTAATGAAAAATAAGACTGAAGATAAGGCCTTGGTCGGTTACTAAAGCATATAAACAGTACCTATAAACTATCTCAATACACTCCAGTAGATCTGTTATCACAGACATCATCATAGTCATTATTGAAATCATTTTTATTACCTATGTATGACATTACTTTTTATTTTATTTTTATCTTTTTGACATCTTATTGTTTTTTTTTTTCAATAATAATTATTTCCTTTTTTATGTCATGTCCTTATTTTTGTTATCAAATTGTGAATGTGAGTACCATGTAGGCTAGCTTTATACACAAATTTTGTAACTGTTTGGCGGTTTCGAGTATTTTTTTATGACCTACGCAAATGTCCGGCTGATTGGCAGCGTCGTGCGGCAGTCGGGTTGTTGATTTCCCTAAAATAAGGTTTGAGCTACGCGATGACTGATGCATGCGTGCCGTCAGTTAGGACAGGTCAACTCAAACCTGCTATGGTACTTTCCTAATAAGGCCATTCCAGACGTTGCCCTACATTGTTACACTCACATAGTTTTTATACCACAATGTCTGGACTTTAAAAGAGATCTTGATCTCTGAGTTTGTTTCGGCTTTTCTTCTCAGAGCTAGTCAGATAGGAAATGCTGGCGCCATCTAGTCTTAAAAAAACATTACATTGACTTGTAAAACTGTCTGTAACAGATTTATTTACAGAAATAAAAATCATTTATCAGTACCAGGTAGTTATTCAATTCTAACTAAACAGGAATCCCCTGAGATCTACAAACACGTGCCTATCTTTCGGGAATTATTCGCCGTAAAATGTTGTTAGATCCGTCAATACAATAAAAGATATTTATTTGATTGAGCACGATATTACATCATATTATTGTGAATCAAAGACTATTATATCAGATATTAGAGACGGACGAACAATTCTTGATATAGTACCGATTGTTCAAGTTTTACTTTACATACCCGAGCACTTTTTTGGACTTATTATTTTGTATGATAATAGCACCTACAGTTATTATTGTAAGATGATATTAAACAGGTAAGATTAATAATAGAAATACTTATTTATAAGGCAAGATAACACTAGGAATAAGAAGGGTTATTGAGTCTTAATTAGTGTTTATTCAAGTTTATGGACATCGAAATTTAGTACCTATCGAAAGGACAGATTAAGGTTTTCCTTAATCTTTGTCTTATTTGCGACAGCGTAAGCTTTTGATTACAATATTGACGATGAAATTAAGTATTAATTAAATAGCATCATTACCTCCATCAAGTTTATCGAGAAAACAGTAAACAACTCGTTTGGTACATCGTTCTGATTGTGGTACATGTTGCTTCTTAAAGTAAAACAGTAAACAACTCGTTTGGTACATCGTTCTGGTTGTGGTACATGTTGCTTCTTAAAGTAAAACAGTAAACAACTCGTTTGGTACATCGTTCTGGTTGTGGTACATGTTGCTTCTTAAAGTAAAACAGTAAACAACTCGTTTGGTACATCGTTCTGGTTGTGGTACATGTTGCTTCTTAAAGTAAAACAGTAAACAACTCGTTTGGTACACCGTTCTGGTTGTGGTACATGTTGCTTCTTAAAGTAAAACAGTAAACAACTCGTTTGGTACATCGTTCTGGTTGTGGTACATGTTGCTTCTTAAAGTAAACTTATCATTTATTTATATTCATGTTAATTTTCCTTACTATTTTATTATTTTTGAAAAAACGTCGCCCCACGCTAGGATTTCTCCTGTATCGTGGATGCGTTTACAGACACAAATCTTCACATGCACAAACACCCAGACGCGGAACAACTATCTGTAGGCCATAAAAATATTTATTCCGTGCGGGAATCGAACCCACGACCCGCAGCGCAGAAGTCAATCGCTTAGCCACTGCACCAAACGTGCCGTCTAATCTGTTATCGTGCTCGTCTATTATGAACTGAAAGAAACGTATAGCTACGAAATTTACGAAAAAGTAATATAAAGTGGTTGGATTGAACGTACCTACCTAGTAGGAAACTAAGGTACCTACTTTCAGAAAAGCCATTCCTCCAAAGTAAACGAAAAGCTCTTGACACACTAATAAAGTCCTTAAGAAAACATGCCAGTAAAGTAATAAAACTAAAAAATGTTCTAATACGGCTCCTAAACAAATATTTGTTCAGCCAATAGGTAAATCCAATAAGTAAGTACGTTGGAAGCCCACGACAATAAACATCTCTTAGCTAGCAACCATCCAATAAGGAGCTTCGTATTTACTCCACTCGTTCTCCCAAATTCATTGGAGTTCCTTTATGAACGCTACACTTTAATGGTTCAGTGAAGCGCGGTATCTTCGTGGAGATTTTATGTAGTTTTACAATGGTTTTACAGGATGTGAAATTTTGTGGTCAGTGAAATGTATGGAGGTATTATTGGCTCTATTTAATTGTAATCAAACTGGACATTAAAAATCTCCCAAATATTTGTAGTAAAAAAGGCAAATATGGTAGGTAAAATACTCCTCAAAAATAATTATTACCTACTTATGATTCTACTATCTATACTAATATTATAAAGAGGAAAGATTTGTATTTTTGGATTTTTGTATGTAACGAATAAACTTAAAAACTACTGGACCGATTACAAAAATTCTTCTGCCGTTACAAAGCTACATTATCTCATTGAGTAACATAGGCTACGGGCGGAGCCGTGAGGACACAGTTGAATAAATTGAAAAATTAATTTGAACACTTCAAGAAAAGCTGTGCCATTCTATGCTCCAATGAACCACGGGTCCAAAAAAATAATACGCTTTCTTATACTTTTCCCCAACTCTCTGGTAATTTCGGCTTGTTTAGCTGACGTTCTTAAAAAAAGGGATGCTAAGAGATTCACTCGATGTTGTTATAGATAAGATAAAAATAATTTTATTTTGCAAATATGGGTATAAAAATATTTACTGTGATGTTATCCAGTATAAAGTTGAAAACATTTGTGCGTCAGCCGTAACTACCAGTCCGGATAATAAATCTAGGAATATTACGTTTGAAGAAAATATTGTAAATTGCTCTCAATAAAAAACCTCCAAGAGGTATAAGCCGTAAAATGAAAAGGGGCTATAAAGTCAATTTAAGTTCTTATATTTCGCAGATTCGGTCATAAAAACTTATTCAAAGTTTGTCGTAAGCAATTATTTTTGTGGAGAAAATGTGTTAGACCTACATATGATTAAAATTTTAATCACACAGGCCGTTATTTAACACACAGTTATGACCGGATCAAAATTTAATTTAAACCAGTCAGCACTTTTGGTATTATAACAATGAACAAGGGTAAGGGCTTCCGTCGTGTGGACATAGCCTAAGCAATGCTGACGAAGCAACACTTTGGAGTTGCCAACAAGACCCTTTAAACGTCAGGTTTATTTCATACACTAAAATTGGAATAAGGACATACAGTGGAATAACAATGCAATTCTGTTTTTATTCAATTTTTTTTTCGAGGCCTTACTTCACCTTTTCGCGACTATGCAAGCCTCATACGTACGTCCTATTATATTACTTAAAAATAACATTAAATACAAAAAAAAATACCTATTGCTTTAAGCGATACGACCGCCATTTGTACTGTTCTTAATAATGTGTACTCCTTCTGTTTTATTTCTTTTAGTGTACAATAAAGTATATCTATCTATCTATCTATCTACATGTATATACATAAAAATATACATAATATCGAAATTGTGGTATTCAGTGGATCTTTACTAACTTTGAGTTTGAAAGGTACTTTTAGGTCAGCTTATGTAAGACATCAATATTTTTAAACTGCAGAAGTTGTCGACGTTTTGGATTGTTACGAGCACACACAATATTCTGTTGTATGTATGTTGCCTACAAAATTTCTTAGAACATCAACTTGATCAACGTAAGTGACGTTTCAAGGAAAACAAGTCGATTTCTACAACGCGATTATTTTTTCGCTGGTAGTTTTTGTCACTTAAATTTTATGCTCGAGTTAATCTGACTGTTGGCTACAAGATATAAAACTCGATCCTGGCTGCAACAGAGATCACAGTGAGGGCAAATTTATTTCATGTTTATCTTTCTCATCATAACCATATCTAAAAATTATGAAATTGATTAAAAATGTCTAAACTAAACGACGCCACCACTTCGGTACCTAATAATGTAAATTAAATGTAGACGTACTCAAATAGGTACACCGTAGTTCTAATAACTGTCCTGTCTTTGTATTCCAGGGTGACTCAGGCGGGCCCCTTCTGTGCAAGGACCCTAATGACGCGATGCGCTGGTACGTCGGCGGCATCGTGTCCTGGGGCATCAAGTGCGCCCACCCACGCTTACCTGGAGTCTACGCGTACGTGCCCAAGTTTATACCTTGGATACACCAGCAGATCGCGCAGTATAATGATGATAATGCTAAGTCTGAAGACATATAAGGAGGATAAAAATATTCATAGGACATCACTTTGGAATAGATAAACCACGGATAACTGCATATTTGCCGTAAAATTCCAAGTACCGTTAACGACAATGTACATAATTATGTAGGTATATACTTTAGTTCACATAAATGCGGACATTGCAATGGAAAATAACTCTGGATTTAGATTTATTTCTGGGTTTGGGTTAAGATATATTTAAGAAAATAAGTCAAAATCTATAATTATCATCAGATTAGTCAAAATCTATATCTATATCTATAGTTTATTATTCTAAAGTGATGTCTAATTGAACTTGATATTATACGACTGCACGTTTTGCAGAGAACTAAGATTATGACAAATTATGACAATAAATATTTAATGAGGACAATAAATACTCAACGCTGACAATAATAAAATAATTATATACAATCGTAAATATAGTAGGTAAGTCAATTTTTCAAGAAAATCGACATATTTATACAATAAATATATACAAAAGTCCTGACGCATATATGTGTCTTGGGGAGTTGACTTAAATATTGGTTTCGACTCTGACATATGGCTAAATATTTTCACATATCACTCGTATATCGCGTGATGTAAATTATTTGAAGCTGTGATAGTAAATCATTTATTATGAAGCGAAAAAGTCGATATTGTATTGAAGTTTACCGTGACTTGAAAGTTGACTTTACATTGTGACTGGACGCACCTTGCGTCCCTCGATACTTTTTCTCGGGGTACTCAGTCATATATCAGTGACATAGATATAACTAAAATTATATATTAAAAAATGTTTTAAATAATGTGAATTTTATATTATGTAAGCTGCTTTTATAAGTAATGTAGTGTTCTCAAAGCTTTAGCAGACTTTTAGGAAGATTTTTTTATATGGTACTATGATTGTTTGATTTCTATTCTGTGTTAGACACTAGTGTAGAGGAAAAATCTCATTTGTCATGCGTGATCATGAATTTGTCCAATTTGTTAGGCAGGATGGATCATCTCTCAGTTTTGGACAAGTTAAGGTCACGAGTGACAAATCTCGACGTCCGTTATATCTAAGTGTATGTTTGTTTGATGTTTGATGTTAGTAGTTTTAGGTGAAAGTGCTTTTATAGAATAAAATTAAATCCCATTCACATGGATGCAGGTTAAAAAAAATTGACAATCATTGTTTAATAAAGAAATAGATGTTAATAATACTGTTCTAAAGTTCTTCCTCAATGACAATAAATTATAAATGTCGGGCTTATATGCGATGAAATCGTAACAATGAAATAATAGTTATAAATGAAACCCAATGATAATATACAATTTAATTGAAATGTTTGATAAAATAGTCTGTTTATGTGTTATTAAGTCACATATTATGTGGTAATGCGTTTTGTCGATATAAGACCAAAAAGCTATTTGACAGAATAATATGACAATAATAATTTTTGAAAGTATATTTACTATCTGACGTAGTATAAGCTTTGTTATTATACAATTTAGATACTTCTGTTTCAGGATTATTTCTAAATATAGGTAGTGTCATTTTTAAAATCCTTGAAATTAATGAAACTTATAAATAAATTAGAGAAATAGCTTTAATAGATTTTAAGACGTCATAACATTATTAGATGTAGATGTGGTAAATATTATTAAATTTAGGAGAAAATTTTACTTAGTTCCTTTTATACGGGTAATGTTTTTTTTATCGCGTGGTCCCTAGACGTTATGCGATCCAAATTTGGGGTCTCTAAGAAAACGTCGTTATAGCACAAAGCTATGCTCAAAGTAACATAGTTATATTTATATAAGCATAGAATGAAGTAAATATTATAGCGATGTGACCATGAACAATTTTAAACGTATTTTGTTGGCTTATAAGGTGGAGGTGAAATTATTCAACTATAAAATACTCATATAAAATACATGCTCAGCAGTTTTTATAGTATATACCTATCATTAGTTTCATAAATATAGTAGATCCCTAACTCTGCATTTAGTACTCATCTTTGCATAGGTAGTCTACGGCCTCCTCAAGGCTCAACTTTCGGTCTAAAAATGGCAAGTGCTGTCAGTCAATTGTAAAACTGAGTTCATGTTCACATCGCACTAAATATACTACATTTACACGGATGTATGGTTGTTGACTACTTGTGAGTCTCCTTCTAAACTCGAGCTTTCTACTAGTGTTACGAGAGGAAAAAAATATAATCAGATATTTAAACTATCAATTTTAATATCATGATAAAAGGAGTTAGGTTGAAATATTATTTGATAATAATAGTTATAAATATTATGACGGTTATTTTTATGTAAGAATCATCCTTTTCTATGTAGTGACTGAATTAAAGTAACTTGAAAACGAGAACAGAATGAAAAAATACAAAGAAACTTTATGAATATACAAAAATATAAAATTATTAAACACTTAATGAAAAATATTTGATCTGTTCTTGTTTTCATAAAACCTAGATGTAATAGATAGTAAGCTAGGTAGGTATAATGAAATAAATTAGTATCTATTAGGGCCATGCTTTAGTGTTCTGTGACATCTTATGATACTTGTGATCTTTGCATTACGGACTCTGCAGTATAGTACTCGGTACATTTGCTAAGTTTATTTTCTACTCGCCTTTATTATTGCGATTTTCTATTAATATAATTTAAATAATTGGCAAAGTTATTCTGTCTTCTATTTAAATAAATATTTGAGTAAATTGGGAGGATGGTATAGTAGAGTAGAAGTACAAAGGCTGATAAAGGAACAAAGTAAAATGATTGAGGGAACGAACGTCACTTGTTATTGAACAACTTACTACTAACTAAGTAGGCAAATATTTTTTGGTTATACCTATTAAAATTACAGAATTTAATACATCCCACTGTACTTTAATAGTTTTTCTTTCAAAAGTTAGTGATTAGACGATAGAACACCTTACATATTTTTTCATAACTTGGAGCATATTATAGTAACATCCTATTGATCTACAACCAGTAAACATTTATAGTTGGAATGGAAAGAATCTATCTTCAATATTAATTTGATAGGCGAGCACTTTTCATTTCTATTAGTCTGTCCAAGTTACTTCTGTAGTAGCGAAGCTTATTTTATAGAGATGTGTCTCAAACGAAACTAAGTTCGTTAATGAATTATAAATAAACATAAAAATGCATTGGTATTTGGCTTTATATAGAACATGTGTGGAATATGCATGTTCAGCTCTTAATGTTTATATGAACATAGGTCTACATGTTTAAATGTACATGTATCGCGTATATTGTATACTGTTGTAGATTATAATTGCTGTTGAAAACTAAAATATATGGTAGACTAAATTGTGTCGTGTTCAAAGCATATCTTCTCTGAGTCAGCAGGTTTGACTCCACCCATAGTTATAGGTAATAAAATTATTAGATACATACGTATTTGTAAAAAAAATAGTGACTATCGTAATTAGCGACAATAAATATTTTGATAATGAAACAAAAATATATATTATTCTAAATTTCTACTTGTGGTTACCTAGTGGTTAAGTTTTCATACAAATAATTACTGAGGACAATATTATATAAAAGATACCTATCAGTATAAGAAACAAGTTTAACCAAAATTGGAGTAAAGACAGTCGGACTCGTTGAAGGCATAACCACTAAATATCCCTGAACACCTTAATATCAAGCTTGGAACTTGTAGTATATTGCTTTAGTCTATATAGTTTGTCAACATTTGTTTGTCCTACATAATTTCATCAAAGCCATGCATTGCAGGTTAAATAACGGTTGTGTATTTAATGTTTAGTGGTGTTTACGTCACTAGTATGACGTCACTGTTTAGTGCTCGCATCGGTGTACACTGGCCCCTATTGAATGTTGATCGTTGTAGAAAAATATTTATTAGATATTAATGAGTGTTTCTTTTCAAACTAATATTATATTATACATCTACTAAATGGATATGAAAACTTTGCCTCATTATTTTATAGTAACAACAAGTGTTAGTACACTGTCAATGCGAAGGCAGAAACTATGAATATAATTTCTCTCCATGCTTAGAAACATCTATAATATTATTAAGTAAATATAATATTTCTTTCAGAATCTATCCGGGCTGGTCCTCAATTATATTATTTTTAAAATATAAGTATGAAAAGAGCTTATTCCTTTGACAGTGTAGTAGCATAATATTATTTGAGACTCATTTCGACTTTGTTGAAATCTTAACATATTTTTATACCTATGTAAGTCTAACGAAAAATTTAGATATTGTCAATTTCTCGCCAACGAGTATTGTATGCGCAAAAATATCAATTAATCTCAATTACATACTATATACTACGTAATATTTTTTGTTGATGTTAAAAGTATCTCTTATTAGAAACAAAATAAGATATGCTCACTTGATGCTAACAAAAAAAAATACAATGAAATAATACCAACTCTTAACAAAAAAGTAATCAATAATGATTTTTTTCACTAATATTCTGTGAGCCTACTGCGGAATAAGTCTGGTATATAAAACATGCAATCAATAATGTAATTATGGCAAAGTTCAAACAACCGTGGAAATTAGCAAACTTAATTAACCAAAAATAAATATGTTTTTGGTGAGAGATATTTTGAAGACAATGAAGACAATAAAAGTGATCAGACAATATTTCAACGGGAGTAGTCCGTAGCCTAGTTTGTTGATTTATCGAACTTTTGTATTTTTCCAACATCTAGACTTACTTCGTAGTTTAGATATTTGTCATTAAGAAATTAGGTTAGAGTAATAATTGGGACTGTATTTTACAGATTTTAGTTTAATAAATAATATATTATATATATTCGGTAAAAAATGGAAAGCGCACATCCACTTATGAAAATGGATACGGAAATCATTTTATATATTAGTTAAGCACCTACTTATACTTGTCATAGTTGTCCCTTTATTACTTTAATCTAACAATTACATATAAATATGTAGAAACGTAATAGATACGCACAAATTACTCTGTACTATAAAGCCACTATTTTAGACGTTTTCCGTTTATATATACAAGCTCATTACTGTGGAATATACTAGATACATGTTTATTATATCGATGTTGTGTGCTAGGAGATGTTGCTTTCAAAGCTGTTTGTAATAAAAATTCTGTTTTATACGATTCTGCAAACTTTTCTGATATAAATATTGTGATTATAAATTATTATTATAGTTTTGCAGAGTTTTATATACTTACAGTTTGGTAAAGGTCTTGTATTGCAAATAGATACCTAATATTGTAGACATAGGCAACACAAAAAAAATATTTTTTAATAAATTGTCACATTGCACTCGTTGTGTATACACATTTCCTATAGTGCTATTTTAGTTCCAAGTTCGGTGACACGATAATATAGTTTAAATAGGACTTTAATGTGATGTTGGTGTTTTGTTCTACATTTAATTTTTTTAATCCTCCAAATATACAGAATATGTTTCATCGATGATTTGATTAGCTATTTATTTAATAAATTTTACCAACACAGTCTGCAGTAACTTTGCATTACGATCAACGACAGTTCACAAATTCATATTATATTATGTAATGTTATTCCAACTCATATTTAAGTTTATCTCGTACAGAACATTTAGTATTGCGTCGTTAGTTTGTCATTGTGGCGAGCCAGGAGCGTGTCGCTTGTAACCCCCTTGTGTAGCTTTACTTTGTTCCTCAAGCTTGGATTAAATATTATAATAAATAGCTGGTTTTATTTCGATAATTACAAATCTTATTTTACACTCATAGCCTTGACGTATCAAACTATTTTTTAAAGGTCCAATGATCTTGGCCGTGCTACGTTGCCAGCTGTTGCCAGCCCATCATCAATATGGTTTCCTTCCGCTCAGATGTTTGTATTTTACACTCAGAAACTTTTAAGAAATGTATAAGAATTACTTTTATCGATCAATTGACCGTTTGACAGGTTATCTCAAAAGAATCGGAGTAAAACATACCCGTACGAACATATTCATAGACACGGTAATAATAATTAGGTAACTTGACACACGAGGTTATCGACATGTGGGAGGTTGACTCAGCAATTGTTGTGCCGATAGTCGTTACGGCCAATGGCTTAATAGCCAAGAGCCTCGACCAACATCTGGTGAGGCTCTCGTTGGGCAGCTGGGTCAAGGGCCTGATACAGTTCGCGGTACTTCTGGGCACGGCACGAATTGTCAGGAAGTTCCTCTCTCTGAGGCCCTGACCACCGGTAGTTTGGACCCTGTTCCCGATGCCGGTGGGCTACTATTTTTTTAAATGTTTTTTTTATAATTATATTTAAAAATGTAATGAATATGTATATAAAGTGAATACAGGAAATAATAATTAGGTAAGATTTTGGAATGTTAAACCAGTTTTCGGTATAATATACTGCTCCAATCTAACAAAATACATAAGTCTCGAAGAAGGCAACTATGTAAATATTTTTATCGAGAAAATTGTAACGTATTACATTTTTGGTTAAGCATTAGGGTTCATAATATAGTTTAGTATGATTATCAGTTTTATAAGCATAACACCTGGTTTACTCAGATAAAAATTAAATCTAATATTGCACAATTTTGACAGCTACGCTTAGGGCCCTAGACTCGCAACTCGGAGATTGCCGTCTATTCTTAGGGGCTGACGAAGAGGTTAAATATTAACTAAATTATTGTCTTTGGGTAATCAGCCCCCAAAGACATTCAATAGTAGTAGTACATAAGACGGGCTTAAAACTACTTAAGCTAGAAAAATTGAAACGACAGTAGTAATTGAATTAATATTTTACTAATGGATACAATATAGTTACATTAATCAACAATAGGTATAAATAACTAGGCGTCAGCCGCTACCTACTAAGACGTGGTACATTTCCATTAAATATTCGAGCGGTAGATGACAGATATAAAAGGCGCCACTATCGCATGTCCCTCAGAATATTTTGTGAAAATAAAAGATGTCTTTATTAGTGTGTAAATATCTAAATGCGCCAATCTGCTTGTAATGAGTATTGAGATGCATTATGAGATTGTTATTTACATAGTTTTTGACAGTGACGATGATGGCGCCCTTATGTCATATAACTCGTAACAAAACGCCAGCTAGTGTAGAGACACATTCATATAATGTATAAGTATTCTAGAGGGACTTCTAGAACTTTGACTTTCTCAACACCAGCGACATGTCACTGCGGCCCATTTAGTAAAATCAGTGGGTCTGCGTTATTATCGAGATTTTTCAAACTCTACGCCGAGATTACTTTTGGGCTGAAATTTATTTACGCAAAGGGGCATATAAGGACATTTAATTTTACTTAAACTTCAGATTTTATGATAAAAAGAATAAGGTCTCTGGTTTGCAATAACGAAAAAATATAGGTACACCAACACAGAATATGTATATTATAATTTTATTTATCCATAAGATTGCGTAAACAAACTTCGCCCTTGATTTCTTTAACCTGAGTTTACTCGAACTTATTAGACGTAACTTGTTAAATACTGCTACAATCGATATTCCATAGCTAAACTAAATAATTCGTACATCGAGGACCGTTTTGAAGGCGCTAGTCTGAAGAGGATTTAAATCTAAGCAAACTATGCAAGTAGGTATTCAATATCATAATTTATTATATTTATATTTTTAATTTGTTTTTAATATTGACTTTGATGCGCAATGCATTTCAATTGACTTTAGTGTGCAAGAAATGGAATTAGGAACAATACACGGAGAAGAAAACCTAATTACTTCTTAAAATTATTCGCAATTATTTTTAATACCACAGTGCAACTATCTTCACTATTAGCACAGTAATTGAGTGGTTAACTAAAATCTGGTTCTTTAAAGAGTTGCGGAGGATAGAAGGGAGTCGCAGCAACAAACTACATAAATGACAGTTTGTATAGTAAATGATGGAATAGCTTAGGTGTTATCTGATGCACGCACGTGCACTCTGAGTGAAACTTACTAATATTAGCCCCTTATACGCTAGGCTAAAGTAAAATAATAATTTTACCTTTGTTATTCGTTGATTATTTTTCAATTGAAAGAATAATTTCGTTGTTGGGTAGGTATACGTATCAGGAAAATAATCAGTGGTGACGTACAAAACGGCCCTCGTATGAAGCATGAGTTTATTTAAAATAAAGTGGTCGCACAACATCCAAGTTCAGTCTTGAGTATTTTCTCTAAATTGACTAATCGATTGATCTGTTACAGTAATTACATATACACGAATTTATAAGGGAAATTAATGAGCATACCGTAACAATGCTACCATTGTTAAACAAATTAAATACGCTCATGCTTTAAAATATATTTATACGTAAAGGTAGGTTTAGGTTTAACTTTATAGTTATGAAAAAGTTAACTATTTTACATTTGAAATTGTGATGGTAAAAGTGTTTTTTTTAGTTTCATATCATCCAAAGCTATCCTGTACATTCGATTATGATTTTTTTAATTAAAAATAAATTCTAAACATCACCATTATACAGTGTATTAACGTATAAAAAATATTATGTAAGTTATAAAATAATATAATGCTAAATTAAAGTTGACAAAGCCAAATTACGGCAAAATAAAGTAAACTTACAGTCTCAATAGAGGAGTATTATGACAAATCACGTAAAGTATATTCAGTATAATATAATACACATAATATAAATAGGTGCGCACGCATGCACGCGCAGGCGCACGCTCGCACAATGATGTAAGCGTAATCGCATTTAGAATATTAAATTACCGAATTATTCAGCTACTTCGCATAATGTCCGACATTAATTGTATTTATTCACAAAACTAATACGTGAATAATGTTCTGATTATTACAATAATGAAGAAATAAAACCTAAAATAATGTAAATATTCGTCTGGAGTTTATTTATAATGTAATACTGTTTAAATACATACAAATTGGTCCATATCTGTCACACACTTCATAAACTGTAAAAAACATCGTTAATACGAAGTAGATATGAAGGGTGGGCTAAATAAATGACTTTTCTTTACGCTTCCCCTGTTCTAGCACTTGATTTAATTGGTAGTCGTTGTAAGATAAAACTACTGTAAATTAATATCCAATCGTTAATAAAATAAAATAAAATATCGTATGGGCGAAAATAGGAACAAAAGTACAGATTATTAAACAAACTGCAAGAACAACAGATATTAAGAGTATGTGAAAGATATAGTCCTAATTCAACACCCGAGTCCTACCGTAATTACAATCGACGTTATTACAAATTGACAGTACACAAGGCTTTAATATACAATCAACTATACAGTACAGGTACAAATGAAACAATTAAATTCTTTACACCTACATCAACAATTATTATTACTTCATAAGTATATTTCGAAATAAATGTATTGAATAATTTTAATATTTTTTACAAGAAATGGTCTGGCATTTATTTAAGGATACCTTAATTCTTTCTTCACGATATCTCTACTTCGTTAGGTCACATTATAACAATTTTAGTCGTTACTACACATCGACGACTTATCGGTTTGCATATTGACCAGATATCTGTCGATTTAGTTCCTCACAAATTTAGTCTAGTCAGTACCTACTTATTATTATCGACTGAGAATGATTAGTCGATTAATTACAAAACCTTATAACTTAGGCATTCGACAGGAGCTATTTGAGAGCATAGCGTCATCTCTTTCTTGCACACAAAATATATAATGACAGTTAAAAATGTTATTATTGAAGTTTGGGTTTAGGATTATTGAGAAAATGATTTAGAAGTACAATCCAGACGATTTCTTACACAAATTAATAAATAGTGTCATATATTTATAAAATAATATCATCATTTTAAAATCAGACATAAATCTACGTAAATACTATGTTATATAGAGCCTCAAGGCAGCTTTACAGATAAAATATAAATTTTTATATCAACAAATTATATAGGGTCGAAATTATTCAGTGGCTGTAAAAGGTACTTTTCCTAAAATGTTTTTTATTTTTATTTTAAACTTATTATCTAGCAAATTATTTAAATTAAATTTTAATTAACAACTTTTTCTATTCTATTATAACGAAGTTTGACTTCAACATTCAATAATTCAAAAGCGTTCATATAATTTTCTGGATATAATTTAATAAAATGCATAATTAAAGCGTGTATATACACTTCAACAGCCACTGAACAATACCCTGTATAGAAAAATCTATGAATTCAATAACATATCAGTGGCGACGATATAATTCATTTACTTAAATTTAATGATATGAAGCAAGCGCAAAAGTTTACTGATTCCAAACAATTGAAAATACTATTATAATTTTCATATACATATATAATTCTAATAATATTATATAATACCTCTACACGCTTAGCATATAGTTCATATATTAATGTTGATAGATGAGTTGTCAGTTGTCAGGCGTCTGCGATCAATTGCTTAGGCAATCGATGAGTTGATGGTACCACTAGTTCATGTAGCAAGGCAATTAAATCGTTAATTATGTCAATAATTAAACTTGATTTGAAATATTTATAATTTTGAGTAACGGTGTCGCTATTTGCAGAGTTCTTACCTTTTGACCATTAGTTTGATGGTGCCAGTGCCACATTATGACAGGCACCGTATCAGAATGTATAAAACAAGTCAACACATCTATCACATTAATGTAACGTCTTTGCTGCCAATCTTCGATACTTTTCAGTCGTTAAATAGCCTCTTTCGAGAAAATATCACGCACACAATGTCTACCGCTAACAATATGGAAACGATCAAACGTTAAAAATCTTTGGTGTGTTGAGTACTATTAGTTACTAAAATGAGAATTTAGGCGATTATTATGTAATAATCCACACTATTATTTCGCTTCAAAATCAATTTTTCGCCCAGGTTTAATATTTTGCTTTCGGATATTGCAAAACTTTTATATTATACTGACAAAAGTATACTTCAATGTTTTCTCGACTTTTGAACTTTTTTTTTCGCCTTCTTTTTATTTCCATTACTAATTGATAACAAAACCATGTCAATATGAGCGAAATGGTAGCTAGGTACTGATAGTTATATTACCTACTTCATAGTAACTAATTATACTTTTGTACAAAATGATTAGGATATTACTTATCCAAGTACTTATACTGGAGCTGATGTTCAAGGGTATTCCTTATTCACTCAAAATAAGAAGTAGAAAGATGTTGGATTATAAATAACGATAGGTGATCACGAATAAATTAGCAAATTGGATGGGTTGGCATTCCAAAATTTTATTCGAAAGGCGATTAATTTGTGTCCTAGTAGTAATATATTAACAATCGCAATAGACTATTATCAGGCGCAGCTGCCAAGCTTGAAATGAGAGTTTATTTAGCAAGTGCCCTAGTCTAACAAAATAAACGATTCGCGCTTGACGAAACGTGGAAACATACAACAGTAAAAAATCGTTGGAAATTAATTAATGGTACAACTGAATAATTTGATATTATCATTTGTAATCACCTATCGCTTATTAATGTCGTAATAACAATTGTGTCTAGCACAGAGTAACTAATACTCCACACGAATACGGAATACGTACTCTATGATGGATTAGTTATACTGTGATATAAATTGCAGAGTTTCTGCCTACCGCTTACGAGGACATTTATGTTAATTATACATAGTTATTTGTCGATCGTCATTGTTAAGATAGAGATATTAAAATTTAACAAAGTGATTCTAGACATGCAGTTTATAAGATATTTTGGATCGGAATGGACAACCTTAAATTAATAGACGCTTTGAGTTTGACTTACACAGAAATTGGTAAAGATTGATAAGAGAAGTGTACAGAGATGTGGAAGACTGAACAATTTAGAGACAATTTTACAACTCGATTATATCAATCTAAAACTGGATAATAATTATGTATACCTCTACACACTTCCCATTGTTGAACGATAGATCTGAGAAGTGCACACGTGAAGAATTGTAGAGCCTCAAAACGCGTATGAACATTTTAAATGAATTAAATCGTTCTTCTGAAATAGAGTGTTTCTGGAAAACTTCAAGCAATAAATAGAAGATTCTCAAAGGTATGTACAGGGAAGACGAGGGTGCGATATTTGTAAAACTGTTTAGCTTTTTTACAAATTTTACCCTTATAACGATAGAGGTAAGATTCAAAAATATATTTGTAAGAGACAACAGTGCTACGTTTAAATTTTTAGTCTTTTAACATTCGCTGTTTGGGTTCGAAGTGTTTAGGCCTTTAACTTAAATATAATATTAGGTACTTTTTTATATCCAAATCATCGTCAAAATTATATTAATCATTGACCGAGACATCTTATTTGATTTATTTCGGAAATGTTTATTAAATCTGGATTTTCATTAATGGAATCAATTCATAAAACTCTAACATTTTAATTTAGCAACGTCCATTACGAACATTTTAAAACCACTTGTACACTATTATTTTTCGTCAATCGTATAAACTCGAGTCCGTCCCACAAACACTACTACTGCCATGTATTATTCTCTTACATAAAACAGTTAAGTAGCGCTAACGTAGCGCGTTTAGCATTTTTTAAATTAACGTACATAAGTACAAGGCATGGTACAAAATTCTAATCACTACAGTCAAACTAAAAGGAGGTAAGTACATGGAGTACTAATGGATTGTTTCAAATGGCTTTTTTTTTTTATTCCATTCATTCATATTACTTGAAACTCCACTATCACTTCAAAATATCCGTCAATGCCAAAAAATAAAAACAACTTCCAAATGAACAATTCATTAGTTCTTCACGTAACCTCTGACCAATTACCTGTTACTTCAACTAAATACTTGTAATCAATAATATGCCTTATAGTTACCGCGATAAGGATCTAATTGGACTGCTGTATGGACGCGAGGAAGGCGGGGTCCACCGACGCCACCTTGGCCGTCAGGAACGCGTGCATGCAGAACAGTAAGCTCTGCAGGATCTGGCATTCTAGCTCCTGAAATATTCATTACTTGCTTCAGATATACCTCCAGGTTACAGCCGAAGAATCTTTACTAAGAACAGTTCTCTTCCCTTAAGTTTCACAAATAATGGAAAGCAGTAACTATCTCAAACAAGTACTTTGCAAAAACGAAGTTTACTGATTGATTGAGTGCTCTAAGGAGCCACATAATAATAATACCTATATACCTACAACAGTTAAAAGGAAGCAGCATCTTGTTCACCCTGGTTTTGATAGTGAACATCAGAATGACTGGCCAAAATGAATGAATGATTTTTAGGGCAAATAATAAAGATTTTATTAGACATTTTTCGTTTACTATGTTAACTAATATAGAAAGTCACATATATAAATATAAAATATTAGCATAACATTTTTTTAATCAACATTTTTTTTTATTTTTTTTATTTTATATATATGTATGTATAAGATGGAATTAAATTAACTGCAAATATTTTAAGGAGAGGTTCGTTCCGTCTTTGATACTGAACAACTTTCGCAAAAGAACATATATCGAAATATGAAAAAAAAATCCCTTCTCTTTCGGTATTAGTTACCATAGTAAACAAAAAATCTCTAATAAAATCTTTATCCCTAAAAATCTAGAAAAATATATGTTTAGGTATCAAATAGGTACTACATTATTGTAAAGGCGAATTGAAATTTAGGAGCCCTTACGTGGAGATTCTTAAAGTGGACAGTCATCCTGACGTCAGAATGACTGCCCAGTTTTTAAAATCATTTTCTCAGTTATTAATTAGGTACCAATTATTTAAACAAAGGTATCAAACAGTAGCAAATAGGTATTAGATTTTAATAATATTTTAAAGCTGATCGGTCATTTTGGCCAGTCATTCTGATGTTCACGTTTTGATAAGGTCGTGAAGGTGATCAAAGTGTCAAATCCCTTACAATATTACATTTGAAAGAAATTACCTTAGTTTCAATAACTTTGGTCTCCGAATCTTGGAAGTGTAATTTTAGTTTCGATTTTCCATCATCGCTCGATCCTCGGAGCTGAGAAAACCTGAATTAAGAATTATAATTAAATTAAATGTAGGTAACTTTCCCACGGCAGGTTTGCGATTTCAGACCATGAAGTCAAGGTTTCCTTACGATGTTTTGCTCTTCACCTAATGTCAGTGGTGTCTAAAATTAACTTAGAAAGTGCATATGACATTGAAAGTGAAATGGGTACATGCTTGGGTTTTGACCCTCAACACGCGGGTCCGTATAGTTGTAGGTATAGTTAGTATAGAATCAAGTGTACCTATAGGCCCACACGGGCTTGGCCCCGGGCGTGCCCTCGCTCAGTGAGAACCCCGCCGACCAGTCCAGCGTCAGACCAGCCGCGCGCCCCATGTGCACTACTGTGAATGTCTTCTTCTGTAACAAAAAAAAACTACGTTTACATTGTTTGTATAGCGCAATGTGACGGTGATTGGTCTAGATCTCTTATGTACTGAGTATCACATTGATGCAAATTTTATTGAATTTCGAGCCACATGGCAAAAAAAACACTTATTATCAGAAAATATATTCCTATTCATTATTTGGTGAGCGCTACAAGTAATAGTACATTATGATATAAGTGTGCTATGTTGGTCATTCTCATTACGGTTGAGGCGGTATTGTGCGCGTGAGCCACAGGCGAGTGCGTTAAGTGAGCCGAGACTGTAATGATCAATGCACACGCATATCATACGACGTTTTTCAACACGCTCGCGAGGAATAAAACAGACTTGTATTGTTATTAACTTTTAATTATTGAAACAATTAGTGAAAGTACAGTTCTCAAAATGATACCGAGCAGTTATTGTTGGCATTTTTACAGTTTGTGTTAGGGTATTGGTATTATTAATAATTTCGTTATTTTCATTTTCTTGGGTAAATGTCGGCGATGGTGAAATAGTTTCATAGGAGTTGGATGAATGTTTTAAACATAAGGGCTTATTGGTGGGAGCAGGAGACAGCAAATAACTAGTGTTACGCGAACTAGATTGTCGCAGGTCAGGGCAAAACTTCGCCTGTGGCTCCATTTTAATTGCACGTGTTATCTTAGCATTGATGTTTATCTTGTTATGAATAGACTCTTCGAAATCAGATTTAGTGACTGCATTAGATCGCCACCCGCCATGACGCTTTAAGGTTAATATATCGGCCCCCGAATCAGCCATGTAGCCGAAGTTCTTCCAAAACTGTGCCCAGTGAAGGTAAGTATCAGCCTCGGGCAAATCTAAATACTTTGCAATTTGTCTTGGCATGGCACCAAATTTGTGGATACCAATAGATTGAGCAGTACATTTACCTTTTTGAAAGTTTTTGAAAAAAGCAGATTTTATTTCATAAAACGGACCGCAGATTGTAAAAGATCGTGGAATCTTGTTTTTCGTCTGCGTCAGGATGACTGGACTAAGAGAAATTTTGGAAGTTTGAGCAATACCAAGTTTTAGTACGACGAGGAAAGTGGCCAGCCGTTCTGAAGTCAGAATGGCTGGCCACTTTTCTCGTAATAGTTTTCCCTCTTTAGCGAGGTACCAATTATTTGATGTCTGGTACCAGATAGTACCAAATAGTCACTAAAACTTGGTATTGCTCAAACTTCCAAAATCTCCCTTGGTCCAGTCCTCCTGACGCAGACTGTTTTTCGTATTGGTAATTTTTACGAGAAGCATTTCAGCCTGGGGTCTCTATATCTTTTGTTGTTATATCACAAAGCTCTTGACGTCTACACGCACCAGTAATACCGAATATTAACGCAACCTATAAAGATTTCAAATAGTAAGTTATAAGACTTTATGCTAGAATAAAATAATTATACAGATGATAGGTAGGTACATTTAGATTTATAATGTTAAACTGACCTTTGGTGCCAGGTACTGACTATCCGGAGCTTCTTATAAAAACTTTTCTACGTCGGTTGGTGACAATACTTTAGATTTCAGACCAATATATACGTCCGAACGTCTCTTTAGAAATGCCGTCAGGTTATAATAATAAAAAAAAAATATTTATTTCAGACATATAGGTAGTCCATAAATCAGATAACATTAAGTAAATCAAATTAAAAATAATAAACATTCCCACAATCAATCACAAAAAATTTGTCATACACAATTTACACAATAATGTCAAAAAATGTTATAGTAAGTACCTACGTTTTGATATCAATATAATTTTTGATCTTAACAGTGCTTTTTAACATTAAATAGAATCACCAAAGCGAGCTGGGCTTGTATTTATTAGCCAGTTCATTGAAGTAAGCCAAAAATACGTGCTCAGAAAATGATGAGGTATTTTTACTGATTTTCCATGAAGTATGAAAGTTTCATAAGCCGCTAGGTATTTCTCTCTAGATTTTGGTGGCAACAGACTATCACATGCGCTTCGTGCCTCGATTAGTATTTCCGGCGGCGTCAAATCTACGTATTGCTCTTCTTCCCTACTTAAAGTCGTCATTTTTGATAATAATCAACCACACAGCGAAAACGTTTACTAATATTTATGAAAAATGGCGTGCATGTTTCTTGAGTTTCTTTTTCTTTTCGCGCCGGGTCAGCGATGCGCGGGCAGTTTGGAGCAAGGGCACGAACAACATCGACATACAGCCAATATTAAAAATATAATACAGCGAATATTTTCGTATTTATGACATAACTTATTGAGAATTATGAATAATTTGATAAAATTAAATGTATTATATTTTAATTAACACAGTTTATTGATTCTTTTTAATTAACAAAAAAGTTTACTATTTTTAGGCATAAAAACGCTTTGCTAAGATTGAAAAAAATGTAAAGTAAAATTCGTAGACATAATTATATCATTAATCTGTGGTACATTTTACCGGACTAGTCCGCAATAAACTACATTACGAAACTAAAAGCGGTCCAATGAGAGCCACTTTATGAGCAAGTGTGTTGAAAACAATATTTCCAAACACATCTGTTCCAAACTCATAATGTTGATGCATAAAAGCATTTTCCATATAGCATCCGTAATTTATAATAAATTGCCAAAAACAATTAAAGAGGCAGATTTTAACATTTTTTTAGAAAAAGCTTATTGAATTTTTGATATGTAAATGTTATTACACTCCGACAGCCTATTTAAATGACAAATGACAATTACACAGTACCTACCTACTTAATTTTATTTTAATACTTCGAAAATACTTCAAATGTACATACTCGTACATTAAATTAAATTGTGTAAGTAATAAATCGCTATTTGTTCTATGACCAAGTAACATTAAATTTACCTAGTGTTTAACTGTAATGATAATTTAATTTTAAACATTTTAAAATAATATGGATATGCTTGAATTGTTATATTACCTATATTTTTCTCTATTATGACGTTTAAATTAATTATTTGTGTTTGATTATGTTCTACTTAACTATTAATTACGATTTGTGTGCTTGATGTTTTGCATGCCGCTATATTATGGTCAAAATACTTGCATCTTATATTTCTTTGTCAAAGTATTTTTGCAAATAAATATTCTGATTCTCAATTTTCTCTTTTACAATGTGTAACATCATCAAACAGAAACCAGAAAGTAGTTTAGAATTCGTTTTACTATTAGATTCTAATTGAGATATCTGAGATGTGTGGTTATTTCAGTTTCGAGTTGTATAAGGGCCGGTTTTTCAATCATCAGATAAGTTTTACGACACGTTTGGTGTAGTGGCTGAGCGATCGGCTTGTGCGCTACGAGTTGTGGGTTCGATTCCCGCACGGAACAAATATTTGTATGGCCTACAGATAGTTGTTCCGGGTCTGGATGTTTGTGCGTGTGAAGATTTGTGTCTGTAAACGCACCCACGATACAGGAGAAATCCTAGTGTGGGGCAACGTTTTATAAACCAAAAAAAAAAAGTTTGGCAATGAAAAATGCTCTGCGCTGCGCCTCGTCAGATCTGTGCTGGCCATAAAATAATAAATAAAGTAATGCTCTTTGAAAGGTTACCTGTATTCAAATTCATCCTCGAAGTTTATATTGTTTTAGAAAAATGAGTTTCTTTTTTAAGAGTAGATTATTAATAGACGTTAGACTAGCGTCAGAATGACAATATCGGCAAAGAAAATCGGTGCACATACAATTGTTCCAATAAATAATAATTTTGTATTAAGATTGCTTAATCGTTTAACAGAAATGCATGGGGACGGTAAACATGTTTGTACAATACGATCAGTACCCAAATGCGCAGACGAGGCTCCAACTGCAAACTTTTTTCAAAAGCAGGTTCGATATTCTTTTATAAATCTCTTGTACTTACCAAACAATCTTATAAAAAATACTAAAAAAATTCACTTTTAGTTTGCGTGTACCTAATCAATAAAGTCTGCCTGTATCTGTCGGCCTTTAACTGATGGATTTAGACGTCGATTGATAACAGAGACATAGGTACCTAATGTACTTGGAAAGTACTCTCGCCCGTAATTTTACTACTTGCCGTGAATACTTAGACTTGAACGTTGCTGATCCCGCCCCGCCGTGTCAACTGCCAGGGCCTCGCCAGTCATTGACTGTGTGCACCATGAAAAGGCAGTTTTAGTTGGGGAGCCCCCGCGTATACATCCAACTAAACTATCGTTTGTTAATTTAGTTGTCTGGCTATAAATGTATGGGATTGCGTATATTAGCTCAACTGGATATCTGTACAAAAATAAAATCGACCAACTGTTTCAATGTATGCGCGCACCCAATAACAAGTTGTTGTAGTCTCCCGTTTGTTGTTGTCCACCAGCGGTGCGCGCTCCACGAGCTAATACTTCCGTGTGAGTGGCACCACGGCACGGCGCTGTTCATCCGCAGCCTCAAGCGCCTGCGCAAGGAGCGCGACCGGCACACACACCCCTTCATCTGGCATCCCTACAGCCCTATCAAGTACTACTGGGACTGTATACAGCTGTTATTTGTGTTTGCTGTCTTCCTATACATGCCTGTACAAGTATTTATTTCTTGTAAGTTGATTGTATGTGCTATTGTACTAACAGTAACATCGTTACCTACTTGCATTAACAGCCCATTCACATTAGCTAGTAGCTTCTTCCAAAAAGTAAGGAATGACCGTACGTACCCAATGTGGCACAGTTCAATCTACCACAGGGGACATTGCTGCTCAAAGCCCAGACACCAGGTCGCAAAAAAGGGGATTACCTTGCAAAAGGTCCGTTAGTTCAGATTTTTGGATATGTGTAATATTTAGAAGTTAAAGGGCATAAAGTAAATTTATTACACATTGTATGGTAGATATCTCTACACCAACTGTGATAACAAAAATAAAAACAATTTCGAGAAAATGAAAAAATAATATATATTATATTCAATGATATTATAAGTAAAAAGGTGTAGATAGGTTACCTACACAACATTCGATCTTCAAAAACGGCACACTAACACACACATAAATAACTAAATATTGCAATAGCACACTTCATTACGATTAGACGTCAAGACAGGATGGCACGATTCGATTATCGCGAACGAAAAAGAGACAAATGTAATTGCATGAGTGAGTCGTCTAGTGTAGCAGAAACGATGTAGAATAAATTAATCAGATATGACATTTTACCTTACACCGTGATTTATGCCACTATTCTTTCCATCCAATGGTTGTCTGGAAGAAATTGCTTTAAGCGATAAGACCGCCATTTGTACTGTTAATTATGTGTATTCCTTGTTTTATTTCTTTTAGTGTGCAATAAAGTATATCTATCTATCTATCTATGCCTAAAATGCGATTCACTGATGAGTTAATAAGTAATAATAATATTCAAGTAGACGAAGTCGCTATAAAAATGCAACATTAACAAAACCGTAAACAAATTACATCCAAAACAGGAAACGCAGATTTTTTTAATAAAGTGTATCCCTTGCCAGACATGTACTTGTCTTCGACTTTAAAATGAATGGAGCATATTTTATTCGATTTATTCGGTTGCCAAAATTCTTCATTTCTCTGTTTGCGGACTATATCCACCCACTGAATGCACCTTAGTTCATTTGTTGGAAATCTAGAAACAATTAATTTATTTAATACTTACACATAAAGATAAACATTCTACTTTACCACACACTAAAATTTATATTTTGATTCAATGTAGTAATATAATATTTAATCTATCCTCCATCATCATAACAAAAATAAAAATATACATTTGAGTATAAATAATAATATAATTATGCCACCATTTGTACCTACTGTCAGGCAACTGACTTGTCTGTTTCTTAGGCATCATTTTACTCTATGATCAGTAATGACGTTTTAGGAATATAATGTTTGATTTGTTAAAATATTAAGATAAATAGGATTTTAAGAATGATATGTGATTTCTTGACTTTTAGAAGTTTTGCTTGTATAATTTGTGCAATATCTCATAACACACGACTGCATTTTCGGAAGTTTAGGATCACTTTTAATGCACTCGGTACGTGAAGTGCACCCGTTGACGCTGGCAACGTGACACTGACGTCAATTCTGGCCAATTAGCCACATTTTAACGTGTCGCTTACTGAGCTCTTATAACCTATCTACACCTTTTTACTTATAATATCATTGTATATATTTATATTATATATTTTGTAATATGGTACCTACCATATTACAAAATTAACAGTTTCAGAGGTCCATCCTCATATCCACGCTTAACCAAATTGTTTTTGTTTTAATATTGGCTTCAAACTCGTAATAGGTACCTAAGCCTTTTTTGCGTCTTAGGTTAAAAATAAAATTTTGTAATAATTGTGTATTTTGTCTACCTTAAAGCGCAATATGGCGTACATTATTAACTGTCGAAAAAAATGCTTCAGACATGAATCGCAAGGAATTTAATCCTCTACAGAATTGGTGTGAGCTATTTTTACCGTAAAACCCATAGAGAAGCAGTTATTTATTCAAATCACATTTTAGGGGTCTTTAGTCCAAGACAGAGGAGCGTGCTCCTGGTCAAAAATTTAAAATTTTCATAAGAACATCTAAATATAACACATATTCAAAAATCAGAACTGACGGACCTTTTGTAAGGTAAAACTACCCGGCGATTAGACTATCATAAGAGACTATTTAGGCCAGTCAGCGACGGAGCTCGCGGAACCCAAATATTCCCATATCAATATCAAAATAACATAAACTATATTTTACTTCTAGGTCCGGATTACTACGACTGGTTCATTTTGTTCACGGACGCTCTCGCATTTCTTAACTTGTGCACTGGGTTCATCACTGGCTACGCCGAACACGAACACAAAATGATCATCCTGGAACCCGATACGATTGCGACACACTACCTTAAAACCCACTTCATTGCAGACTTCATTGGGTGTTTGCCTTTACAACTCATAGTGCCTTTTGAAAATTGCGAGTATCCGTCTCACACGGCCATGTTCATCTTCAAGCTGCTAAGAACTTTATCTTTGGCAGAACAGTGGAAGAACGTTATCGGTCAGTTTCAACTAACCTACATCAAATACGTAGCTCTAAAAATTTCGGTGTTGTTGATAATGTTCTTCCATTGGATGACCTACATTCACTACCAACTGCCTATACTGTGCTATCACATGTACGATGACGACGAAGGCTTCATAGCATGGCTCAACCGGTTCACTATTATGAAATATGAACAGAGCAGAACTTCATTATTTCAGAAGTATAGCACGAATTTCTATTTGGTGTGCGGTTTGTGTATCGGAGCTGGATGCTATACGCCTTTAGATACACATTTTATACCCGAGTTGTTGTTATCATCAAGCATGGGACTCATAGGCGTTCTCTTTTTAACATATACGTTCTCAGCAATGTTGCGCCTAGCAATATACAGGCAATACGAAAAATACTGCTTCAATGGGAAATCTAAAGAATTGGAGGAGTATATGCATTTTATGCAGTTACCGAAGTATTTGCAGCGCAAGATAAAACTGTTCATAAACTACAAGTTTAACGGGCACTTTTTTCATGAAGAGGCGATAAGGAATACGATCAACGAGCAGATCAGGCAGGATATCAACATGAACTGCTGCAAACAACTGGTTATGAACGTGCCGATGTTCCAGGACATGCCTATCTCTTTGATTAATGCTATCATATTCAGTTTAACGCAAGTGTTGTATATGCCTGGGCAGGTAAGGTTTACTAATTAATTTTTTTTGGTTTCGTTAGTAATTTGTCCGACTCCGGCTAAGATTAGTGATGGTATAAGAATCGGCTAAGGAAATCTCGCTGGATATTTACTGCGGAAAATGAGGCAAAAATTAAAAAAAAAATTGTCAAGAATCAGTCGTGTTGACATTGTTATAAACACCATTTTAGGCAAACTGTTCGATGAATGCAGAATTTTGCTATTACGGCACAGAAATACTACAGCTCAGTCTTGTTATTATAATACCCTAGTCGCCTTTTACAAGGGGGAGGAGGATTCTTTTTCCCGAATCAACACGAGGTCCTCGTGATAAAGGTAAAGGGCGTGAGACTGATAAAAGCGCACAAACAATTTCCTTAGAAAATAATTGGCAGTATTCTCATAAAAGATGTTTTCAGAAAATAGTGGAGTTCGACAAACCTGGTAATTCAATGCATCTGATATCATCTGGAACTGTTGCCGTTATGGATGCCACGGGAAGAGAGGTTTCTGCCATGTTAATTTAATCTCCAACCACATAAAAGTCAGCTTCTAGGATGAAATGCAACCTGTGTGCATATCTAGGCTACATTCTACTTCCTTAACAAAATACCATCCAGTGTTCACCCGTTGATAATTTAACCAAAAACAATCTTTGGATGTTTGTTGATTAAAAATCATCCAAACTTTTGTATTTTTAATATTATTACCTCTTTGGAAAATTCTTTTAGTGCATATTTCGTACAGTACTAACACAAATAAGGTCGGAAAATATTGATAACTTTTGAACAAAATATAGGTAGCACATCTAAGGGATGGCGCTTTCTTCGGTGAGAACGCTCTGTTGTCGCCGGGCATGCCGCGAACAGCCACAATCATCGCGCTCGAAATTACCGAAATTTACATGTGGGTATATAATATATGTTACATATTTATTTTGATAAAATTCTCATGTCACGCGTAGTGATTATACCAATAGCAGTGGAGTGATTATACCAATAGCAGTGGATACTTCCTTTTTAACCCCCGACAAAAAAGATGGGTGTTATAAGTTTAACGTGTTTGGACAGGTTATTGGTGATTTAAGGTGATGACAATATTATGGAAATCATCCAATTTGGGACATCTACAAAGTGGGGATAACGTAATGACATTAAATGATACCACGTATTCTATAAAGCGTTCTACGACCATACCTACACAAAAAAAACCAATCAAGTTCATTCAATAGTTTAACTCACAGAAATGTTCTGACGATTTAATCATTTTAAACATCAAAATCTCTACTCAAAGTAATGTCAGTCGGTAAGCTGTTTAACCCAAAATGATCGTTATTTACAAATTACAAGTGTAGGTCAGATATACCTATAATTTATAATCTAAAATTATTTAGTGTAATTGGTTGTACCGTACTAAATAAATAGCTGACATATAAGTTTCCTCTTCGATGTCTTTTTACCTGGAGGTCGACATCGTTATCACTTCTTTACGGCTTTTGTTTTTGTATCGTCGAAAGAATATACGTTATAACTATAAATTATTCAGTAGGTACATACTTAATTTGAATGTTATTTGTTAAAGCCCCTGAAAATCGCAGCATGGAAAAAAGTCATTGAAGTATTTACAAATACTATTCCCCAAGTCTTATTTTCAACTTAAACTTAGTCTAAACCAAACTAGTTTTTAACCGACTTCCAAAAAAAGGTGGAGGTTCTCAATTCGTCTATGTTTTTTTTTTAATGTTTGTTACCTCACTACACCCTCATGTATGAACCGATATGAAAAATTATTTTTTTGTTGAAAGAGTATTTTTCGAAATGGTCCCATTTAAATTTGGTGAAGATCTGATGAAGAACTTTGGAGATGGACAGTGGAACTCCTCAATGACGAACAGTATGCATAATGTGATGATGTGATTATGTTACGAGCAGCGTCTTAAGTAGGTCCAACCATGTCGTAATTAAGGCCACTAAAATGAAAAAATGAAATAATATTTTAAAAAAATAAAATCGACTTCAAAAAAACCAAAAAAAGAATAAAATAATTACCATATTATAAAAGTAAAAGATTCAGAAGTCGGTGCCTTCGATTTGGTTCAGCGTGAATTAGCACCGACTTCTGAATCTGTTACTTTTAAAATATGGTAATTATTTTATTCTTTTTTCGTTTTATTAAAGTCTGTTTTATTTTTGTTAAAATGTTTTTTACAGAACCTATTTAGTATTGACAACGAGTGTCTACTAAAAACATTATAACAAAAATAAAACCAACTTCAAAACGAAAAAAGAATAAAATAATTACCATATTTTAAAAGTAACAGATTCAGAAGTCGGTGCTAATTCACGACCAAATCGAAGGCACCGACTTCTGAATCTGTTACTTTTATAATATGGTAATTATTTTATTCTTTTTTTGGTTTTGATGAAGTCGGTTTTATTTTTGTTAAAATGTTTTTTATTTCATTCATTTTAGTGGCCTTCATTAAAACATGGTTGGACCTACTAAATACACTGCTCGTAACATAATCACATTATGCGTACTGTTCGTCATTGAGGAGTTCCATTGTATATCTCCGAAGTTCTTTATCAGATCTTCACCAATTTTAAATGGGACCAGTTCGAAAGAGTACTCTTTCAAACAAAAGAAGATTTGTTCAAATCGGTTCATAAATGAGCGAGTAGTGAGGTAACAAACATATAAAAAAAAATACTGACGAATTGAGAACCTCCTCCTTTTTTGTAAGTCGGTTAAAAATATACCATAATTATGCGCAGAAGTAGCTAATATTACAAAAATAAAATATAGAATTACTTATGGAGGAACGAGGTATGGTGTTTCTCCAAGGTGAAGGGAGGATTCTCCAACCAGGCGGGTCTTATGCCTAGCGGGTTACTGCCAAAAGATTTATGTTGGGAAGTTGTAACGTGTTGTCAAACCTCGCGATGAACTGCTGACATAGATTAACCCTGCAAGGGATACATATGGATCGATAATAAAAAAAATACAAAAGTAAACCCTGCAGGGTAAATCTATGCCAGCAGTACATCACGAGGTTTGAAGGAATTACATGATTTCGTTTACACCCTGTATGCGAGTCACATTTTGATAGTGCGATGCAGGATTCTGTCACGTCATCTTTGAGAGTTGTCGTTGTCGGTGTAGTCTGCTACACAACCGCCATGCTGCGTAGTTCGCATGTGGCGTGTGTAAAAACAGAAAACAATTAAACAGTATTTATTCACTATAACGGCAGACTCGCGCACGAAGGGTTCCGTACCATTATATCTATAGGTACTAATATTATAAAGAGATTTGTATTTTTGTATGTAACGAATAAACTTAAAAACTATGGACCGATTTCAAAAGTTTTTTGCCGTTAGAAAGCTACATTATCATTGAGTAACATAGGCTACGGGCGGAGCCGTGAGTGAGGACACAGCTAGTTATTTATAAAAACAGCAAAAAAATCATGTCTGTTGTATGGGAGTCCCCCTTAAATATTTGTTTTATTTTAATTTAATTATTTCTTTTAAAGTGAATATAATAATATTTATAACTAAATATTCTGTGAATATTTCAAGCGTCTACCTGTTCCCGTTATCAATATCGAGCAAAAACGAGCAAAAAAATCACGTTTGTTGTATGGGAGCCCCTTTTGGGACTTTATTCTGTTTTTTTGTATTTGTTGTTATATCGGCAACAGAAATACATCATCTGTGAAAACTTCAATTGTCTAACTATCACGGTTCATGAGATACAGCCTGGTGACAGACGGACGAACACACGGACGGACAGCGGAGTCTTAGTAATAGGGTCCCGTTTTACCCTTTGGGTACGGAACCCTAACAACAGACAGTAGGTACCCAGCAAACAAAAACAAGAGACTAAAGAAGACGTGCATAACCAATGCGAACTTCGCTTCTTCAGAACTGATTATATGTGTGAGGTCTGTGCTCCTCGGTCCCCCTTAGCGCCATGCCTTTATTGTGATGCGTCTGGAGCACCCAGCTATCTCTTTTTTACGCAGTTATAAAAGAAATATCACATGTTTGAACTACTCTGACTGAGACGTCTGTAAATGAACAATATTATAATATAAAATGTGGCTATGTATATGAAAATTTTAATGTTCATATTTTAATTTTAATATTCGATTTTAGCCAATAACTTTTTTCTCGTAGGAAAGATTTATTAGCACCCATAAAAAAAGTATATCCCTTTCTAATGAGCTTTAAAATAAAATGTCTCTTCATCCGAAACCACTTGGACCGCCCGGGCGCCCCCTTCAATCTCCTTTGGCTCTCACAAGAATTTTTTATCGTTGTACTGCTCATATTCGACTCTTATGACCTATAAGTTTGCCGGCCACTCACCTAAGGAAAGAGTGACATTGATATATTATACGAAAAATACATGTTTGAAAATAATTGTATTTTTTTAGTACGATCCTAGAACGTATCATTTAATGTCAATAAATCATTCCCACTTTGTATAATACGCGATAATGTGGAGTGTTCGTATCAACGATTCTCTATTGCGGTTTGCGGTGCCTTAGTACGCGGTGCATGCGCACTGCACGTTAGTGCACAGTCTGCAGTTCTGCACACGTGCGCGCGCTGTTTGTGTGAATGACCTGCGCGAAGTACGTTGGAAAGGTGAATTTAGTTATATTCCGAATTTAGACTGCTATCTGTACAAGTTCGAAAATTATTAAGAAGTATCAATTGGAGTTTAGATTATAGCGACCGTGAAGATGGATGAGTACTATAACTGGGTTGTTGTGTTGTTACTGTTAAGGTTGAGCAGCTCCGCGTTCCTGGCATGCCTGCAGCCCTACCCGCACCTCAAGCGTCGCATGGAGCTCATCAGCTCCAGCAGGCGCCCCCCGCTACGGTCGCGCCGCGGGAAATACTGAGCGTACGACATACTACTATAGTATGTGCTTATTTGTATCTAATCTTCTTCTTCTCCCTGCCTTTATCCCACACTAGGAGGTGTCGGCACAACATGTATTTCGTAAATCCATGTGGTTAGTGATTTTGGCTTATTGTTTTATGACGGGCCGCCTGCTTAACATCAACCATCCTTGGGTATACTCATTGCGCTGTCGCGGGGGTGACCCAGTGTGCTTATTTATATCTACTATAATTATGAATATAGGTGTTACAACATTTTGTGGATTATTGTCTTAATTATGTTAGTAAATTAGTTTTCATAATGTCAGCCGTACGGGTGCTTGTAAAAAGAAGCGGGCTTTCAGGTCCCGACTTGTCGGTGCAGATCGATACTGATCGGTGCAGGTCAGCCTTCATAAAGAAACAGGTAAATTTTAGGATGGGTCTACATTCGTAACATTTTGACGCACCGTCTTCTTCTTCTTTTAGTGTCAATGGCTCATCAAGTAGTTTATTAATAATGTGTGGCCACCCGAGTGGCCGCGCACAGGTCGCACCGTAACCCCAGGACAGTGTCGCGGTAATCGCGGTACTCACGGTACTAGCTTGGGACCTACGACCACTCAACCCCGAGACGAGAACCCGACAACTTGACTCCGACAACCCGTTCTTGATAAATCTACTCCGACAACTTGACCCCGACAACTCAACTCTGATAACTGGACCCCGACAACTCAACTCTGATAACTGGACTCCGACAACTCAACTCTGATAACTGGACTCCGACAACTCGACATGGGGACAATAGTTATTTGAACCGGGTTCATATTGAGTCGCATATAATTTTAAGTCATATTTTATAGTTTCATGACCGTACATGTCGGGGTTGTCGGGGTTTGTTTGTGTAACCATATAAGATAACACGGACCTACTTTACCCGCACCGATCGGTACTGACCCGTATCGACGTGTCTGTAAAGGAAATCCACGCAGCTGTTACGCTAGCTATGGTGAATTATGTGCAAATCTTACACGCTATTCCAAAATGCACTGCAAAAGTCAAAGCACGTTTGTGTTGCTTAGCAGAAAAAGGTAAGATGCTGACTATAAGACGCGAATTACGCACGAGAATGGGGATCACATCTGACGTTATACGCGCCAGCAATATTACAGATACACGTAACAATGCGGACAAATCGAGATGCTCGGGACGACTTGGAAGTCATGTCGATATAACGCGCGTAGAGAACACGTTATCTGCATGGCCTATACGCGTTAATAAAACAGAATATCCACGTATCCCGACCTGACAATACTGACCGTCCGAGGAACTTCGATCATCAGTAGATCCTAGCATGTCCCCGCACTGAAGTACAGGGTACGGTTAAAGTACTCTTAACTAATAAACAACATTATGTGCGACAAAATATAGAGTTTGTCTAAGTTGCGCCACTATACCCAGTCATGGCATCTCGTCTTACTGCAGTTGCCTTGTTGAGTTTATCTCTCCATCTGGCTATGCTACGACATCTACGCTCTCTTTGCTACTTCGCGTTTCTGACCCGTAGTATCATTAGAGCTGAACTATATCTTTTTTTTTTATCCTGGAGAAATGCGCACGCATACTGTACTACCACAGGGTGATAGTGCAGTTATGTGGGACTCAAACCCACTAAAACTCCACGGTGTCCTCCTCTGCCGCTTATGGCGTGAACACGGGTACGCGTTAGCACTCATCCGCGAACCTGCTGCGGCTGTCCGTCACCGGACCCTCCTCTGGGGAGTACGCCCCATCATCGGCGCACCAGAACACATGGTACGCCGTGACCACCCCGGGGACCAAACAAGTACATGGGCGCCGGACTACCCCGTGTCTGGGCACCCCTGGTCCCCCTGCGACGGGTCAGATTAGTGGCCCCGCCGCCTACCACTTTTCGGCCGCAGAGGATAGGGAGAGCGGCCGACGACATACCGACACTCCTTTCCCCCTGCGGTCGCACCGCGTCCGCCATCTGACGGTGGCGACCCCGTCAAGGCCGCGGAAGGTAGGGAGAGCGGCGCACCGCAGCAATACCGGCACTCCTCTCCCGCCGCGGCCTCCACCCTTCAGCCGCGATGCCTCCCATGAGACATCGCGGCCCGCCTCAGTTGCAATGTCGCCCAGGCGACACCGTAACCTACTTGGCCGCTACGTCGAGGGCTTCCAGGCCCAAGCCCCGACGAGCAGCCCCTCCTCGAGTTCCTCTTCGCTTCACCGTGGGGATCTACGCCACGGCTACTGAGCCCCCCCGCAACGACAATGCGGGAACCCACCGGGGGGGAGCTGAACTATACCTAGCTTAAAAAAACAGCACGTACCCCTAGCCGTATGACGGAGTTGACGATGTTGGCGGTCCAGGCGGCCTCGACGCGCAGCAAGTCCTGCCGCGTCTCGGCGCTGAAGTAGCGCGGGCCGGCGCCGCCCCCGCCGGCGGGCCCGGCCGCGCTGCTCTGCACGAGGAAGCAGTGCTGTCTCCAGTCCACTGTTTCACTTTCCTTTACAGTACGGAACATTGTCTGGTACACTTTTAAGGTTTCCGGGCACTTGGCTAACTCAGTTATGTTCATCTAGAAAGGAAAAATAAAGATATTTTTTAAAGAAGTACCGGATGCTTTCTGTTATATTTGTTGCAGTTTCTGTTTTATTTTTATGTTCATATTGTGTAACGACTCTTTGTTATTTTTTTCTTTGCATTTGCTTTTACCCCAAAGATTCCCAAAGTTTCAAATAGTTTTTACATTACAACGTGACTTTCACTACGCTACTGACCGGCGGCACATCGAACAGCATGACATCGGTCCCCTTGAGTAACAAGAACTTGGGTCGGTAGGTCTGCCACGGCTGCTGCGCCTGGACCACTCCCTCGTGCACCCAGCCCATGTACTCGATGCGCTCGCCCGGACCGAAGTGTCGATTGAACAGTTTCATCTGGTAACAATATTACATTAAACTGTTCTAATGCTGATAGACACTTCACTAGGAAGACGTTCGTTGCGTTAACATTATAAAGCCTATGAGCAGTCACTGCTGACTATGGAAGCATGTACGTCATAGACAAACGGTACACGTAACGGTAGTAATCTGGATATTTATACGTATAAAAATTTAAACGTTAACGTATTAATTTATTTATACTATCTGTAGTATGTCCATTTCAATATTTATACATCATTGTAAACAAACCTTTGATCGTGAAACATTCATTTTACTTTAAGAATCCATTAAAATACACATTTCTAAGAAAACAAATAAGTGGAGAATAGTGTTTAGGTAATGAGTATGTTTAATGGATTTATAAAAGCATAAATAAATATTTCACAATCGAAGCTTTGTTATCCTTTTATACGAAATTCAATTGCCAGACTATAGACGATGACGTTATACTGGTTATACATTGCACATAATAATATATTATGCTATCGCTGGATTAATAACATCATTGTATTAAACGAGAGTCCGTCAACGAAGACAACCTGCAGGTTGGTAAGTCCCACGATGTTGTCGGAGATCCCCTTGAGCCAGTGCGACAGCGCGGCGGGGTCCTCCGCGTGCACCACGCCCGTCGTCAGCAGCGGCCGCGCGCCGCGCACCTCGAACGCTCCCGGCCGCAGCTTATCTGTTCCTAACCTGCAGGTTGGTAAGTCCCACGATGTTGTCGGAGATCCCCTTGAGCCAGTGCGACAGCGCGGCGGGGTCCTCCGCGTGCACCACGCCCGTCGTCAGCAGCGGCCGCGCGCCGCGCACCTCGAACGCTCCCGGCCGCAGCTTATCTGTTCCTAACCTGCAGGTTGGTAAGTCCCACGATGTTGTCGGAGATCCCCTTGAGCCAGTGCGACAGCGCGGCGGGGTCCTCCGCGTGCACCACGCCCGTCGTCAGCAG
This sequence comes from Amphipyra berbera, assembly GCA_910594945.2. Classification (NCBI taxonomy): domain Eukaryota; kingdom Metazoa; phylum Arthropoda; class Insecta; order Lepidoptera; family Noctuidae; genus Amphipyra; species Amphipyra berbera. The sequence continues at coordinate 22,808,384 of OU343122.1, forward strand.
CGGCCGCGCGCCGCGCACCTCGAACGCTCCCGGCCGCAGCTTATCTGTTCCTAACCTGCAGGTTGGTAAGTCCCACGATGTTGTCGGAGATCCCCTTGAGCCAGTGCGACAGCGCGGCGGGGTCCTCCGCGTGCACCACGCCCGTCGTCAGCAGCGGCCGCGCGCCGCGCACCTCGAACGCTCCCGGCCGCAGCTTATCTGTTCCTAACCTGCAGGTTGGTAAGTCCCACGATGTTGTCGGAGATCCCCTTGAGCCAGTGCGACAGCGCGGCGGGGTCCTCCGCGTGCACCACGCCCGTCGTCAGCAGCGGCCGCGCGCCGCGCACCTCGAACGCTCCCGGCCGCAGCTTATCTGTTCCTAACCTGCAGGTTGGTAAGTCCCACGATGTTGTCGGAGATCCCCTTGAGCCAGTGCGACAGCGCGGCGGGGTCCTCCGCGTGCACCACGCCCGTCGTCAGCAGCGGCCGCGCGCCGCGCACCTCGAACGCTCCCGGCCGCAGCTTATCTGTTCCTAACCTGCAGGTTGGTAAGTCCCACGATGTTGTCGGAGATCCCCTTGAGCCAGTGCGACAGCGCGGCGGGGTCCTCCGCGTGCACCACGCCCGTCGTCAGCAGCGGCCGCGCGCCGCGCACCTCGAACGCTCCCGGCCGCAGCTTATCTGTTCCTAACCTGCAGGTTGGTAAGTCCCACGATGTTGTCGGAGATCCCCTTGAGCCAGTGCGACAGCGCGGCGGGGTCCTCCGCGTGCACCACGCCCGTCGTCAGCAGCGGCCGCGCGCCGCGCACCTCGAACGCTCCCGGCCGCAGCTTATCTGTTCCTAACCTGCAGGTTGGTAAGTCCCACGATGTTGTCGGAGATCCCCTTGAGCCAGTGCGACAGCGCGGCGGGGTCCTCCGCGTGCACCACGCCCGTCGTCAGCAGCGGCCGCGCGCCGCGCACCTCGAACGCTCCCGGCCGCAGCTTATCTGTTCCTAACCTGCAGGTTGGTAAGTCCCACGATGTTGTCGGAGATCCCCTTGAGCCAGTGCGACAGCGCGGCGGGGTCCTCCGCGTGCACCACGCCCGTCGTCAGCAGCGGCCGCGCGCCGCGCACCTCGAACGCTCCCGGCCGCAGCTTATCTGTTCCTAACCTGCAGGTTGGTAAGTCCCACGATGTTGTCGGAGATCCCCTTGAGCCAGTGCGACAGCGCGGCGGGGTCCTCCGCGTGCACCACGCCCGTCGTCAGCAGCGGCCGCGCGCCGCGCACCTCGAACGCTCCCGGCCGCAGCTTATCTGTTCCTAGCACGTACCGAGTCACGTAGCCCATCATCAGTGGCACTGCAATCAAAACGTGTATGATAAACTTTATTTAAACAATTCGAACTTATCGAAATGACACGACGTCTTTCTCCATAAAATCTCATTTCAGAGTATACCATTAATTGTGGTAATTTATATGGACGCACCTGAAATAACATCAACCCACTCCTTGCCGGTTTCGGGCGGTTTGTCAGACGCCACAGAAGGGGGTCGAGATCCGCGAACAGACCCAGTAGCACTACCGGGACGACTGTTTTCATCGCCATCTGTCCATGCACTCTGCAATCATAAAATATACTTATTAGGATTATACTATTACCACCAGTTACTATTATAGTATTATGATAATCAATAAACCAACTATCGGGGATTTTGAAAATAAGGCAAAAGGACGAGAATTAGAATCGAAATATGTAATCAAAAACATTTAACCTCACCATAGAAAGCTTTTTTTGCTTTTTTTTTCACGTTATACAAAAATGATGAACTTGTATTCTCGGGGTGAATTTGATAATTAAATTGAAATTAAACAACTTACCTGCCAGCCACCGTTGGTTTGTTCGGTGCTCTTTTCAGTATTGCAATTAGCGTCGACAGTCTTATTATGAAGTGAAGGGTGGTCATCTCCTGTACTGCTGTCCGTATCTGACGCACCATCCGCTAAAGGAAAATACTTATACATTAAGGCGGGTACAGACTGTTGTAACGTAACATGCGATGTAACATGAAAGATACGTAGTACGCACGCGTAGTGTGCACGGTTCGTGCCCGCAAGGCGTCCATAATATGGGAATTCTGTTACATTGCATGATACATTGCGACAATGAGGACGGCAAATTCTTTCATTGCGTGTTACATTTCGTAAGTCTGTACCCGGCTTTATACGATCAAGACGCACAATGCTCAATAACAGTTTCTCCCTAGGCCCAAAACAACGGTAGGCTTTAGAGAAATAATGTGAGACTTGACAGAGGGTTGAAAGTAGTAATAGTCTATCTCTACAAGAGACTGCGTTCAGCAGCAGATTCCCTCAAGTCCGATACAGCACACAATCTCAGTAATAAATAATTCAAGTAAGTAATATGACTGAATGCTGCTACTTTGTTTATTATTGAAGGTGGGACTACTCACCCTGCTTCTGCAAGAACGGTGTCGCGGCTCTATAGTGTTTGACAGTGAGTACCACGATGTCCCCCGCGTTACGCAGTATGTTTACCGCGTCGTCGTGCTTACACGCAGTTATGTACTCTCCGTTTACTGCAATAAAGATCATTGTTAATCATTACAATATAAAATGGAGAGAAACACCGTTTACGTTTTTTGGAAATTTTGGAACAAAACTCGAAAAAATTGTACCAATAGACATAGTGAATTTCATTTCCATACAAAACCTAACCGGGTTTCGGGTAAAACCTTTACAAACTTTCTAGTTTGGGTTCGACACGAAACCATTAAGTACTTCATCATTTGTATTTTTCCAAAAGACTGCTTTTTCTGGATATGCCTAAGTTATGAAGATGAATTAATATAAAGAATCTTAATTTCATTTTATCATTTCGCTATCCTACTTTATCGAGGAATGCAAAAAGTACTTCGTTCCACATAGTAGCGCATTCATATTTATAGCCTGGCCGTTTAATCCCGGTAATTATATGAAGAACGTATTTTACGAAACTGCTATAAATTAGCTGTTTATCCGTTGATCCGTGAAACTGAGCCAGATTTTAAGGTTAGCTATGGATATACTACGCCATTGTTTAAAAATATTAAGAAAAAAATGTTAGTCGTAAATTTTAAATTCAATAATATTATTTTTCCGTAGCCTCCCACGAAAATAGAGTGATTTTCGGTACATATTCTGAATAAGTAAAGGGTTTTAATAAATACCATTAGTTCTTTTCTATACTAATATTATAAAGAGGAAAGATTTGTATTTTTGTGTTTGTATGTAACGAATTAACTTAAAAACTACTGGACCGATTTCAAAAATTATTTTGCCGTTAGAAAACTACATTATCATTGAGTCACATAGGCTATATTTATTACTGCAATAAAACTTCTTACGCGGGCGGAGCCGTGAGGACACAGCTAGTAGTAGATATATTTAATTTTAAAAGGTTGAGAAAAAGAAAATATTTGGAATACGCACAGGAAAAGAAAAAATGATATTTTTTAATATTATCATATAATCGTTTTGCTAGAGAGAACCATAACAGTGTGAAAATAAGGTTGTTTTCAATTTGTCATTTTACTCCCGGCCATCATCGTGAGTGGACTCGAGTCACTTAACAGCAGAAATAAGCGATCGAATAGATCCATCCACGGTCAAAAACATTTGGATAGACCTAACTTGAAGATGAAGGTACGCTGTGCATGTGTGGGCCGTCCGCATATCGTAATTTGACTTTTACGCTTTTTGCAAATGCGTATAACAGCGTCGCTTTTGAGAAATCATCATTGTCTTAGATCTAACGTTATGACTGATTTGTAAACGTTTTGTAAGTTCTATGAATAGACGCTGCCTAACCCGCTAACCAACTTGTCGAGAATGCAATAAGAATAGTATAATCTGTTATTGTTGCACATTACTAACGTGTTCATATTTATAGCCCCATCATTTGAACCCTGTAATTACATTTGCATAACTGTGACGCTTCTATGAACTGATATTCGTAGCGAACAAAAAATGGAATTTCCGCATCAGGGGCGTAAGAAACTCCTATTATTACGCGGCTTATAAATAATAGTACATTACTGCCGCGGTCTGTAATGACAACGTTGCAGACAGCACTGATGATGGCCGAAAGCGCAGTGTAGCGCAGCTCCAGACCATCACAGCGCTGACAGCAAGGGCTGCAATGATGACCAAGCTTGAAGGCCGAGAGCGTGGCTAAACTAAGCTCGAGGCCATCATAGCGCGGCCAGCAGCGCAGTCATTGCGCACCAAGGCTTTACTCAAACAATGCGAGTAATTTAAATAAAACCAGCTTAGTATAGTAAGAATAATTTATTTAAAGTAACGATTTGTTTCTTCCCAGGGCTTTGGTCTTTTTTTAAATTAGTCTTTAATTATTGTACTGCCTGTACCTATACGGCCAAATTCTGAATGAAAACTTCTGGCACCAGACTATTATTTAAACAAAACTCGACAATAATGGATTTTCAAAGGAAATTGCTGGTGGCTAAAACTCACCAGCAATGAAATTCCATACAACTTTGCTGGCGCCTATTCAAGTAGCACGGAAAGGTCGACTTTGCTCAAAGAAGGTTGTCAAAATAATGACAACATTACAAGCATTTTTGAGTAAATAATCTTTATTGTCTAATAACAATGACTGTTATTTAGATGTACCTAAGTCGGCACAAGTAATTTTGCCCTTCATGTTAGTATTTTCAGATTTTATCGAGACCTCGTAGAATACAAATTTCGCAAATCATGTGGCCAACTAACTGGCAGACATTAGGTATTCGATCAGAATCTTAAAGCTTCGTGCCTTAAGACTCTGATCAAACATCCAAGATTGTCCGAGAAGCCTATCTTATATTAATCATCCTGCTCTTAAAATCTCTGAACGATAAACAGGCTTGATTTAAATTCTACCCTACAACATAACCACGAGATCACTATCAATCACGGTCAACAAGATAATAACATAATCCACACCAAAATTATAAATGCGAAAGTGGGTTGTCCGTCTGTCTGCTTGTTTTCGCAGCTAAACTGCCCAATACAAGGATTCGATGCTTTTTGGAAGAGAGCTTAGCAGTTGAACGCTTGCCTTCCATGTCCCTAAATGTTTTTTGTTCGATTCCGGACTTCAGGAAACCAAGAAAGCAGAGGGTTTTAAAAAATCTCGATGGTGTGTGTAGTCTTCTAAACCGCATCAGGCCAGCGTGGTGGACAAACGCCTAAACCCTTCTCACTCTGGGAAGAGGCCCATACCCAGCAGTGGAACGGTAATGGGCTGATTATAATGGCAGAGAGCTAACTTGGGACCTGAAGAAGGACAGGGTACTTTCATCCTGATAAATTAAAAACATTACACGGTAAGTTGCACAGCAAGTATTACTTGCGTAAATAATAGTGGCAAATACATTGGGCATCAAGTGAAATTTGATTCCCACAGCCAATCTGCCAACCCGTCTTGCCTCCGCTACATCTACAAATCATCCTACGATCTGAATTCCCCAGTGTGTCTTGATTGTCTTTAATTAGTGGCACAACAGACGTACAATTTGCATCCAGCGGCTACTAATTGCAACTTGTTAAGCGATAGGATGGAACGGGCGCACTGCAACTAATTCGAAGAATTAACTAGACGCAGGATGTGTTGCGAAATTTGCGAAAATTGTGCAAATTGTGCATTTTTATTTAACACGACCGAATAGAATGTGGATAGTCGAGAAGTGGAATAAATTCACTGTCTCGGATCTGAAGGCTTGGGTTTAGATTCGAAAAACAATTGATTTGTTTGCTATAAATAGACCCATTAAGACAGAACACCCGAGTGGTTCGCCTAACATAAACTGTTCCGATGTGAAATGCATTAAAAGAACCTCCACGATTGACAATACGCAAATGCATCCGGCTCATCCTTGGCAGTCAGCCTCGCAACCAACCAATCTTTTCATTGCAACGTAGGTATACACATAGATTATACGCGAGAGATTAAGAACTATTCCTAAAATATGCACAGGATGTGATTACGAGAGCACACCTGTGCTTCTTCAGAGATTGCAGGCGTAGTTACCTGTCCATGAAGGTGCAGGGTAGTCAACGTGTATAAATCGTAACAGCATATGCCTAATCTCTCAGATTCGAGGGAAACTCCAATGAAAAGTTAATCCAATCATCCTAACTGATCGGTCGGCTACCTGTTGATATTTGTACCAATTTGTGCTCATTCACGAGTTCAATTTCAGTAACAACGTAACCTAATAATTAGCAAACACAAAGGGGCCGGCAAATAATATTGATTGTAGAACTCTTTCACGGTAATTTTGTTATGGGGAAGTGACAGTCAAACTTTGATTGCTTCAATATCTATTTTTCAGACGTGTTCATAAAATCTACATTTATTGCGAAGAGATTAACATAATAAAAATTGCCTTAACAAAACAGAATGTACTGTATTAACCAAAAAAATATTCTTCCGTTAATAAGGAGTTATAGTAATGAAAATAAATGGGTCAATTTGTATCGTACACACATACCGAGTTGTTACTATATTTATCTACTTGGTCTCCGCGGATCGTCTTAAAATACAACACCTATATCCTTCTTGAGTTTATATTAAAGCACAATACGTATCCAGTTGCCCCGTCGGGTTGACACCGGATCATGCACAACTTTAGGATATCCTGCATACGGTGAATACAGAATTCCTTAACTCGAAGTCATCAAACAAAAGAAAGGAAGAAAGTAAAAAAAAAAAATTCAGAACGTTTCGTAAGTCAATGGTCGACCAATTCGGTTTGCTATTTCGTTTTGTCTGCGATTCTTGTACAAGACAGAAAACAAGATAACCGAATCGTTAGACAACTGACTTATCGAAAAAATCGGAATCAGGGCGCTGGTAATTAAACTAATTTAATGATGCTGATATGTGATGTTACCTTTAATAACAGCGTCTCCAACAAACAGCTGCCCCGTCTGGTCGGCAGCTTGGTCTTTGTATATCTTGGAGATGAGGATAGGCAGCTTGTGCTCCGCCCCGCCCTTTATACTCAGCCCCAGCCCGCCAACCTTCTGCCGCGTGATTTGGACCATGCGCTCCTAGTAACAATACAGTCAGTAAGAAGAGGATGGATTTATCTTTACGGTCTTACGTAGGTTTTTTGTTGAAGCCATTGTGGATACAGATTTCTTGTAAGTATGTCTTAATTGGATTAGGCCGATCTGCATGTGATAAGTATAAAAACTCTGAAGGCGTCGCAATATCAGAATATAGCTATCTATCGAAATATAATCTGCTAAGTACAATGGCACGAATGATTGACACTATAGCGTCATTTTACGATCGAGTCTGTAGTTCATAAAAGCTCGTATATTTTTATCTAAAAATAAGAATTTATACAAACAAACTATTATTTAAACGAAGCCCGTTAATTTACATAGGGTCGTTTAAATTTCATTTTGATTCCACGTTTGAAGTTTGACTCTTGAGTAATTATTGTCTAATTCTAAATAAAGGAAAACAAGTATACACCCGACTTTGAATTCACCACATCACGAGGCTTAGCTCTAGTGAGATACCACAAGGCTACCTGCACTAAATGTTTCATTGTTTGATTAATAATTCACAACTACCAGCCATTAGCTTGCTCCCGACTTCATGCAAAAATCATTATCTGCGTGGATTTATGGTTAAATTGTTATGACTACTGCCCAACGGCTTCGTGAGTATTTCGCCCATGATATTTGCACGAGTTTTCTGAAATATTGTTCAGTCATTTTCGTCACATTTGTTGACAATTTAAATACATAATGTCGACTACAGAACATTAGCTTTCTTCGTAGCATCACATACAGAACTGTTTAAGTAGGTACTGTTTTTTGTTACCGTAAAAACGGCTGTTTTCTACCAACATTAAATTCGTATATGATGATACACTGAACCATCTGAAAACTAAAATCAGGTTAATAATCCGGTGTGTGGTTGGTTTCGTTGAAGTTGTGTTGAAAATGATCCAGTTGCAGCATCTACCTATATTGACCATTGTAAATTGTCGACACGATAGAGAACTTTCGTATCAAATCAAATTTCTGATATAAACCTGGCCACGAATAAGTAAATAATATTTATTTATTTATTTATACTTCTATGCACTATTGTGGTACCTATGGCGGACTTAATGCCATAAGGCATTCTCTACCAGTCAACCTTAGGGTTAAAAAGAAAAGCATCAAAATACGTAGGTACCTACAGGAAAAAGATGAGTTGACAATTTTGGACTGAATATTAGGAATTCAAAAGTTAAATATAAATTACATAAAATACATACATACCAATAATAAAATATTTTACAATAATTATTACAATATATATATATACATATATACATCAATTACAAAATGTTATAAAAATCTTAATGCAATTATGACGGAGACTAAATTAGATGATTAGGAGTAATATTAATATTCAATTAGCATCAGCATTCATTCACATTATATCTTAGTACTTAACACAAGGTTAGTATTTTGATAGTTTTGACGCATAAATTGTCTTTAATACTATCGTTTAATCTAGCGACCAATTAGGCGCTCCACCCACTGCACCGCGCTCCGTCGCGTAGCGCGGGATGGCAGATTTTACCAATGTAATTTCCCGCGCATTTCCGCGTCGGCAGTGTGTTGTACTAGGCGTGATTTCTATATATAAATTGAGATACTTGCATACAATGGTAAAATCTGCCATCCCGCGCTACGCGACGGGGCGCGGTGCAGTGGGTGGAGCGCCTTAGTGATTTTGTTGCTTGAACCAAAAAAAAATTGTGTATACCGTATTTACTTGTCCACCCAGTATTTTTCTACATTAGCAAACATTATGCCACCACTACTCAAATAATATTTCAAAACAAACAAATGCGGCCGTGAACTTTCCTAACTCGTGTACAAAATAATAATATTATTATGTTTTTTATTTGATTAAAACAGCTAGGTTTGTTAATCGAGCTGTTAATGATAGATAAGAATACCAAAGGGTTGGGAATGCTATCAAATATTTTATAACATACAAGGTTAATGAATAGGATTTATATTAACTAACCATGAAATACGGCAACGGAAAAACGGCAAATGTTCGTGTGTTAAAGCTATTAATATATAATGTGGTAATAAAAAAGAATCATTAATTAGAATCGGTTAGATTGTCGCTAGCCACTAGCTGTATTATATTAATAACTAGCGACCCGCCCCGACTTCGCACGGGTGCAATGTAGATACTAATGTGTGGCATATAAACCTTCCTCTTGAATCACTCTATCTATTGCTGAAAACTGCATTAAAATCCGTTGCGTAGTTTAAAAGATCTAATTCTAAGCGTACAGACAGCGGGAGCGACTTTATTTTATACTATGTAAAGATGATTACTACAATCCCCTGAGGTTCTTAATTTAGTCTCTGTAGAAGGCTCGCATATCAGCAGTTCTGTTCTATGATCTGCTTCTATTGCCAATATATTGCAAAACTAGAACTCAAAATTTAAAAGAATTTCTGACTGACCAAAAAGTGTCACATGTTAATGGACACATTAACTATTTCTTTGTATAAGTTTAGACTTGTACAAGTATGCAGTTACTTGTGTGTGACGAATTTGCAATTATCTATATTCTCAGCGTCACGCAGACTGGTACAAGCCTAAACTTGTGCAAGACATAGTTACTTATGTGGGCTCCATAACAATTTACTTGGATATCTGCCTATAACACTCCTAATATAAATCTTCCATCTTACTAATAACACAAATCTTCGAAGGTCACTCACCCTAGCATGTGGTACATTCTTGTCCTTAGTCGGCTGCACAGGCACGGGGGCCTCGCGCTGTACGGTCACCGCATCCATCGTGAGCACCAGCCGCGCTGGCCTCGGACGAGACTTGCCATCCGAGACCTGCACCATACCTGTGCGAATCTGAAAGATGATGGACAGTTAGAAAGAGCTTCATAACAGTATGAAAAAGTCCACTAGTGAAGATGGACCTCAAAACAGAATTCAAAAAGAACATTCCTATAATTTGTTTAAATTTTATTTTATATAAGTATACTAGTATTGAATGTCTTTATTTATAAATAATATTTAAAAGGGTTATTTGATCACTTATCTCTGAAGTCAAAAGAGGGTAGTTGTAAAATGAAAGCATCTTGTTCTGTCTATGGCCTTGTCATGTCAATGATCTGTGATCATCGGTCAGTGGTATCATGGTTTTATAATAATTATTATTTAAATAAAGCTTTTTTTTATATAATGTTTTTTCTCAAGTCATTATTAGTTCACTTTCCATTACTATGGAAGCCTCATAGGAAGGTTCCTACTTTATAACTTAAAAATAACATTATACAGTGGAGTTCACTTATAACGACAACAAAGGGACGGCGATATTTAGTATACTAAATGGACGCTGTTATAAGCATCAGTAAATACCAGATAAAACCAAACTAAAGGATGTTCTTAAGTCGCTATAAGCGGCTGATCTTTATAAGTGAAGTCGTAATAAACGGATTCCACTGTATATAAATTACATACATATAAACCAAATTATACTACCTATAAACATTAAATACCTTATATAAAAAAATATCACGTCAACATCAGGGAATCGCAACACAATTGCACGTACACAAACTCCCACAACAGAGGAATCAATATTGCTCCCAATCAAATAAATAAAGCTTAACAAATTGTTGTTACTGGTAAAATACAATGGGAATACCATAATGTAAAAGTCAAAAAATATAGACATGTCACACAATAAAATTATTAGTTTTACTATTGAACCCGGTAGATGGGTATTAATTAAGTAAAGCTAATAAAGAATGAATATAATTGGCAGCTACCACATCTTTTGTCATCAGTCATAACCCTAATTGTATTTTAGCTTTATTTGCTCAAAAACCTATAATTGGAAATTTTGAAATCTAAACATTCAATTCAAAATTAGAAGCCTTTTTAATAAGTTATATTTAGCAAATTAATTTACCACAAAATACTTGAATGATATAGCCAATAATTCGAACAAAACCATTTGTTAGCAATTTTTTTTTTACTTAGATAAACATCTGATGTAAAACAAATAAATGTTTATTATTCTTTTGCTAACCGCACCATGCATTTTATAGGCACAAGCAGCCATTAGTAAATCTATTCTTTATTGGCACAGCTTATAAGGATTATTGAATGGACAACTAATAGGTACTTGTATTATTATTAAACTTGAATGTCTATGTGCATATCAAGGTATGCCATATTACAGAGCATAAAGATTTCAATAATTTTGAAACATTTATTAAATTTTAATTGTGAGTCAAGTCAAGTTACACTACACTGATGTTTCGGTAACAGTATACTGTCACAATCAAAAACTGAACCAAGTGGTTAGAGTGCTACATGTGTACATACTTTTAATAGTAGGTACATAATTATACACAGTATCCAGAGGGTATTCTAATACGATGGGCAATATGGAAAGTGTTAAAATGACAAATAATTAATTGGTAGGTACTACATTATAACTAATTTCTTATTTCCATTAATTTCAATACATTAAAATAATCTAGTGTTTTTAGTGTCGTGATTTACCTACTTACCTAATCTTTTTTTTATATTTTCAGATTTTTATTTTGGTAGGTACTTAACTGAGTTTTATAATTTACAAAAATAAACAACTATTCTAGGGACTGCTGTAACAAGTAAGGGGGTAAGTAACAAGATCCACGAACAAGTAAAAAACCGGTGTGAGGTTTGTTTTAGGTCTAAGCACTAGGAAATTCAAGTGATGAAGTGACTGGTAGTAGTCAGAGCAATTTCAACTATAAGTGCATGAACACTGCTTACCTTTTCATCTTTCTTCTCCTCAATAGGCGTCATCATTGTGAAAAATACACACCATTACGATATAAAAAGTTTTGGAACGTTCCAAATTAAAACTAGATAATTTAAACAAAAAAATCACGGACCCCTGCTACTCTCACTAACTTCGACTTCATAACGCTTTCAGAGAAAGAATTTACTATCAAAAGTCCATTTATAATTAGCTCTACTGTTGCTTCTAATGATATTATTAATTATTTATGGGTTACACATTACAAATACTAAAAACAGGTCACTGGCATACGATAAATCAATATAGGTGAACGGCATCAAAACAATTGAAATACAACGGATTTACTACGAGATTATAGAATTTGTTTGATTTTAATCACTATTTGAAGATTAATTCTAGATATTTAGAATGTTTTCATTGACAAAATTGCTGTTTAATTGTACAATAACAAATAATTTCTTGCAATATTGACGACCGACGACTCCACTTCTTAGGCGCGCTAAGTAGTTACTAGTGTTGGACTTATGCGACATGCTTTTGCTTTACTCGGTAAGCAGTCGTAGTCGATTCTTTAAAACAAGACTTTATAATAAATAATAATATTATTATCGAAAAAATCTGTACAATGTTTTATCACTGACTTTATTTATTGAAAAACAAGAAATAAACTTATTTCAGCGAAGTCAATTGCCTTTTATTCAAAGTCCTTATTTTTGCACTGAGATCCCAAATGATGTAGTTAACATGCAATATGATAGATGGCGTTGTCATTGTCCGTCTAATTATTATTCTTTTATTTAATGTTCACTTTTAAATGCTATGAATTTAATGTCCATTGATTATGTAGGTAATGAGGCTAAAAATTAGAATAAAAAACTTCTGCAACCGAAATTTTGTGACATCTAGCAACGCATCATCGCTCAAAGTGTTAGGCTGAGCATCCACCAGAGCTGTGCTAAGCTGTAGCGAGGATAGTATTTTGTAAGCACCAGTAGAATCACTTCATTTACCTAGCTTCGCTCTGCGCAGCTCTGGTGGATATGGGCTTAGCTGTGCGAGATTTTTGTTCATACAAAACAAGCGAGAAATGCGAGCGAGGGATGTGTTGCGAGGAATGTGTAGCGAGGAATGTGTTGCGAGGAATGTGTTGCGAAGAATGTGTTGCGAGGAATGTGGTGCGAGGAATGTGTTACGAGGAATGTGTATCACTTCCACCACACCACCCTCATATTCGAAAAGAGTCCGCTACCTATCCTCGCGCCGCTCTGGTGGAAAGGGTCACCGTTTCACATCCTCGCTACACATTTTCGCACCGCACATTTTCCTCGCACAGCTCTGGTGGATGTCCAGCCTAAAGCTGCAAATGCTAAATATCTAGCTTTCCACGGCGTATCTTTCCCAAATATAATAATTTAGTTAATTGTATTTATTTATTTAATACTTCAATGCACAATGGTGGTACATAAAGTGGACTTAATGCCACAAAGCATTCTCTACCAGTCAACCTTTGGGTCAAAGAAAACAGCATCGAAAAGAGAGGTACAAAAAAAAAAATGGATATTTGCGACTTAATTAACTATATGGATAAATAAACAACTATAAATATAGGACATAGGTTATAAATACATATATAAATATATAATAAATATATATATATATATAAACAAGGTTAGTCGGAAAGGGGGTACTAACCCGAAAGCCACTTATAGTATCACTGATGACGGTTTTATTGCAGGTGTTAAAATTTCTAAATACGCATATTTTTATTTCCATACAAAAGTAAATAAATACCTACTATTTATTTCAAAAACTCCACAACCCTGACTTTTTTATCTATTCAAAAATGGCCGCGCACGTGGTCGTCGGTGCCTAGCCGCTCGGCGGTAAAATACAAAGCACCGGTAGGTGCCTACGAATGCCGCCGAAATCGTAGGTTACTATGGTACTGTGTGTGAGGGTGTGTGCATGTGTGTGTCGTGTGTCGGAACATATCATTATTATCTAGGAACTTACCATTTCTGATGTTGACGCTGTTCTCGGCCAACGAAAACGTCACACACGTGTCGTCTTAATATCAAATAGGTACTTAAAAACACAAGAAGCACTTTTGTTTATTAATTACTACTGTTATGTACGTAGGTAACCTACCTACGAATGAATCTATCACCAGTTTTATGTACTTATGTTAACACCAACGAATTAATCTATCACCACGGACACTGCAAGAAAGGTTAATTTCGAATTGAAACACAAGAAGCACTTGATATCGCTGTTTCAAAGCATAGCCACCACGAATGGATCTCTACCGCTACAAAAAAGGTTCAATCTGCCGCACTTGTCGCTCGATTTACAAGGTCGCGCGCCGATGTACCTACGAATGCGATCGCGTTATCTACCATAACATTTACGGATTGCTCATGATGCTCTCAAACGGAGATGCTACTCTTAGCCGCATCTCGTCTTCATTGTTCCTCAGCGTAAACCATAATAACATCCTTAACGTGACTCCACAAGCAATAGTCCAGCGGAGTCAAGTCCGGTGAGCGAGGAGGTCTGGCTACAGGACCGCCACGACCGATCCACACGGGGAATCGCTCATCCCAGTACGCTCTGCAGCTGCTGCTGTGAGCGCAATGAGCGGGAGCGCCACGCGGCTCGTCGTGCTGGAACACAATCCTCGAACTCGATCAAAGGGAGGACGGTTGGAAACCCTTTGCCGTTTCATGGCCCGCCAAGAGCACACCATCACAACAACCAATAAACATCACCATGTCGTAATACTTCGTAGCTATCCGTGTACGTACTCAGTCGATATTTTAGAAACAACAAGAAATAATACCACGAATCGCGTAAACAATCAAAACACCGACTGTATCCCGGGAAGCGTTGCAAGTGACTAAAAAATCTTAGAATAATAACGGTAATAAAATGTTTAGGGCATTCCATTTTAGAGATGCGCAATATTAATCCTCCAAATTAAATCCCGGTGAATTTAACAACTGATTCGAATTTAGTAACTTTTTGGGATCTATCCCTACGTCATACGGGATTCGAACACACATATGCGTTGGGTCTTGGGTTAGCAATAGGAAGCTGATGAAACTGGTTTACTTTAGGTTTGAGAGGATGAAACCTCAAATGGTCACAATGTTTTTCTTTTGTACTCCATAACTGCAAGCAGTATCTTACATGTCAAAATGTAAACAAAGTTATGAAATACGATACCACAAATTAATAAATCTATCTCGTTGAGTTCATGTGTTTTCAAAACTTAGTGCATACATTTCTTAGTACACACAAACTGAGTACGTACGTTAATAATCATTAACTTGTTAGTCTTGTGGCGGCATCTATCACCCCTATCTTCCATAGGCTAACTAAATGACTGACATACATTTTACAATAAACTTACAATATTCACGCATTTCCAAAAAAAAATGTATTGAACCCACCTCTAAAGCGGCAAGCAGACGAAATACAGACAAGCCTAGTACCTACGTACTTTAATAATCATTAACTTGTTAGTTTAACTAAATGACTGACATACATTTTACAATAAACTTACAATATTCACGCATTTCCAAAAAAAACAATGTACTGAACCCACCTCTAAAGCGGCAAACAGCTGAAATACAAAAGAGTCTAGGCATAAGCGCGCCGCGTGCCGCGCTGTCTCGGCGGCATCTCTTTGACAATGTTTTCACTACATTTCGGCGAATTGTGACGTCATATGATGATTTATTGCAGAAGCAACATCGTGCTGTAAATTTATTTTTGACGGTTTGTTTGTGATAATAACTTACTTATTGTACTGCAAGGCTGCTAATTAATCGGGATAGTTTTCAGTGTAGGATAGATCATATGGAATTACGTGCTTTAGTGATCAAAACCTTTGATATCCAAGTTGAAGGTTTTTTATTGCCTGTTATTACGAATATTCTAGGTAGGTAGGTAGGTACAGGGAACTAAAATATCAGGTCAATTCGTTTTACACAAAAATATGCCGATAAAATTAGTCTAACAGAGAAATGCAAAATACTTTGAGGTGCAAAAGATTTTTAGGTATAATACGCGGTTGCGAATCGTCGTCTGCGCTTTATTTAGTCACAATTACCTATAATTCCGAGAAATGCAACGGGAATAGCTGGCCGTTTTGTATTTAAAATATGACCTCAAATGTAAACACAGCTGATGATAGGGTTGGCGTAGCGCATTTTTAATGAAATCTTTGAACAGCTATATCTCTAAATTTATTGACTTCTGGGGAAAGTTGTAGGATAAAAGTTATCCATTATTATGTGTACTTTAACACCCTTTCGGCTTAGTACCCCCTTTCCGACTAGCCTTGTATAATATTACTATAATATGTATATAAGCAAAAAAATAAATAAAAAAATAAGAACAATGTGTAGGTATATCTAATAAATACTCATTATAATTATGACGAAAACTGTAAACGTCAACTAGGGAAGCAGCGATTTCAGATAGTATTCACGGACTTTGCGTTTAAACGAAAATTTGTTGGGAGCCTTTTTAATATCAAGGGGAAGCACATTCCAGAGTTTAATTGCTGAGACAACAAAGGAATTGGAAATGAAACCCGTACGGTGAGAAGGAATCTGAAGGAGCAAATTTTCAGAAGCACGAAGGTTACGACTGTGAGAACTACTCAAAACCTGAAAACAGCTCTTCAGATAACCAGGAGCACAAGGAAAGAAAAGAAAGAAAGAAAAAAACATTTATTGGTCACAGATACACTTTAACACAAAACATGATAGTATATAAATAATATTAAAATAAAAGACAACTGTGACAAAAAGGTGACCACTCAGCATAATGCTGTGCTATGGCGTGGGCCACAGACACAGCGCTGATTTTCAGTGATCACCCAAAACACGTGCGGACATTCAGCTAGTTACAAAAAAAACAAATTATAATATAAATAAAATAAAATAAAACAACAAAAAAAAAGAAATTTAACAACATACAAAAATATATATATATAAAAATATAAAATATATAAAACATATAAAATATATAAAACACCATACACATACACGCATCACCTTTATTGTAGGTAGGTATTTTAAACACCTACCGACAAAACCTAAAAAGTTAACTGTATGCGCCCCGTTTCGTCTCTTTTCCGCACCGACGTAGACTGGTGCACAGGTGTTTGGTTGTGTGCGCGTGCATCATTTCGTCGGCGCGGCGCGTGAGTCACGGTGGTGTGGTCGCGTGACTGGAGCGTTGCATAATAGCAAATCAGAAATGCTCGGGTGGTTTCGCCGTGTAGGTGCTTGTTAAGGGAATAAATTGGTGGAATGCAAGTGTGTATGGTGTTTATTTACAAATAAAAACCAGACATGAACGACCATTAGCACAACTTAACAAATGATTTATTGTTTTAGACTAAAAATACAGGCAAACCTTATTTGCGACATGGCATACAAAAACTTAAATAAACTAAATACCTAACTATGCCCAACGCCGCCTCAAGCCGCTTGGACTACCTACGATGTGCCTTGTCCGTCGACAAGGATCGTTTAAAATGGAGAAGAGCAAACAGAGAGATCTGAGGGATCTTCTCTGACGAATGGGCAGCCATTTAAGCTGAGAACGGTAAAAGGAAATGTGGTCATATTTACGAAGACTGTAAATAAAGCGAATGCAATTGTTGAGAAGTCGATCCAATTTGTTTAGAAGTTCTTGGGATACATCAGAGTAACAAACATTAGCATAATCAATAATGGGAAGCACAAGAGACTGGCCCAGAAGTAATTTAATACTAGACGGTAGAAAGTGTTTAAATCTATAGAGAGATCGCTGTGTGAAAGTGACGCTCTTGCTGACCTGATTGACTTGCTTGTTCCAACTTAACTTACTGTCGATATGCAAACCTAAATCCTTTAAATGAGGTGACAGTGGTATAACTAAATTATTAAATCTAATCGGCATTAAGTGATGAGTATTAATGTTTTGTAGATGGAACGAGCTGCCCATCAGCATTGCTTGGCATTTGCTGACGATAACGGAAACTCCAAATTTACTGGACCAGTCTCCTATCGTATGTAGGTCAGCATTCAGGTTGGAAATGCAACCATCTAAATTGCCGACGTCAGTTTGAGCATACAGTTGCAAGTCATCAGCATATAGATGGTAAGAACATTTGAGGATGTTGGTAACAGAATTTATAAATAAAGAGAATAATAAAGGAGAGAGTATACCGCCTTGTGGTACGCCAGTTGCCAAGTTCAACCAGTCAGAACACTCCTGATCAACGCGTACTGCTTGCTGGCGTCCACGAAGATAGGATGAGAACCAATCCCGAGACAACGACGAAATCCCAATTTGTGTCAGAAAGGCTAGGAGAATATCATGATCAACGGTGTTAAAAGCGTTGGAAAAATCTATTAAAATTAATACCGTTAACTTTGAATTCTCCATACCGGACCTAACATCTTCTGTAACATTAATTTATTGTATTCTTTGATCCTGAAGCTGTTTGACGAAGCCGTAGGTATAGTTTATGCCCAAGTGCACAAATTCAATTGTGGTAAAGCCCAATGCCTAGCGATTGTGACGTTAGCACCAAAGCGCGCAAAAACACAGAATTTGTAAAAGCGGACGAAACTTATTTTAGTTATTTACATTATTACATTGCTATTATGTAATTAATGAATTATTGCAATTAAATAAAAGTAGTGACTTATGTAAGTACGAATGGAACTTTCAATTATTTATCTGCATTTTTTACCATTTTGTCATCTACTAGTTGACTCATTAAATAATTATATTGTACGAGTCCGACGAATAGACTAACCCAAAGCTGATTTTATGCTGAGTCGGTTAGCACTTAAACCAAAATGACCGGTACAAAAGAGCCGGTACTCCGCAGTACCACCATCCGGCACCAACCATCTTTTCTAGCATGATTAAATTTTTTGGATTTTTGAAGTGTACTTGAGTGTAGTAGACACCTACCTATGCTAAATATAGGTAAAGCTTCCTGTAACTATTTATTTGGATAGAGTCCAGCCGTTTAGTAAGTAGTCTTGAAAGCCAGCAGTGAACGTTTTAGGGTTGCTGTACACATAGTCGGTTCGGCAATTTCTATTTACCCGGTTTTATTGTTCCAGCTGATATAGGAAAGAATTTTACAGGTACAGTTTTTAATTTTTTTTAGAAAAATCCCTGGTTAGCAACGCATCAGCAATTTACTTTAATCAGCGTAAAAAAACAGTAGGTACAATGTACATCTTACTTCTCAGTATGAGTCTCGGAGGGAGGTCATGTTAGTCAACTCAAATATTGTTGTTAGCTTGGGGTTCAATAATGCATTGAAAACAAAACTTCATACCACAACACACATCTTTATTTCTTTCCTCCGCACTAATATCAATAATTTTATTATTACACAACATGTATATAGAAAGATTTTTATACAATAGTGTATAATTAATACCTAATTAACTATATTAATCAACAATATAGTAAAAAGAATTACGAATTACTTAAATACTGGCAGTCTATTTTAATGATATGTATCTTTTGCAGTTTGGAACAGCCGTTAACATTACTTAGTAGCTACGTAATTTATTAAATTAAGTATATTTTTTAATTTAGACTAAAAATAGTTCATGTGCATCTGATTTTACACGCTGTGTGTAGACTTTTTTGATGATTGAGTGATTTTGATATAAACCAGATGTACATATAATATTTTTATATTTAAGTTTACTGTGAGATATGATTATAAGAATATTGATATACCTATATACCAATCGAGAGCTTAGCTTTTTTTTATGAATGGACAGCAAAATCTCCACATTTATTTGTTTAACTATAAATCTCACAGCAAACAAGTAGGTAATTATAATTTAACATCTGCTAATATTTACAATTCATTAGATGCCATCCATAAATCTAAACTGTCACAGATTAACAGCGTTTAAATAAATCACATTATTATAAATAATTTATTTAACAATTTTAACAGTAAATGGGGAGTCACAGTTTATGACGTAATCACATGTATGAATTAAGCCCTTTTTATAAACAATTGACAGCAAACTAGCCGTTTACTTTTGTCCTAATATTACAATTTACTCAAAACTTTCTTCAAATTGCACAACTATAGAAAAAATGTCCTCATAATTAAATAGTAAGACGTTAAATTTCACAATGTTTGAATGGACTTGTTTGATAAGAAATTTGTTTTAGAAACATTAAACGTTACACATGAATTGTACATTCTCGTCGTTCTTGTTCTTTTCTTTGTTGATATCTGCGAAAAAAAAGTGATTAATGTTTAAATAAACTTTACAAATTAAAAGCAGGAGTTTTCCACGCTATGTTGCGCAGGTCTTAAATATGTAGATACCAGTTGAGAATATTTTTTAGTCTTCTTAACAGTTGATTTAATGTATTTTCTAATGATCTGAAACGTACAACAAGTAATAATAAAAATCTCTTACTTGTCAATTAAAGAAGATATATCAGCGGGGACTGGGGCGAAGCTCCCCGAGAGGCCGTCGCTCCCGTTCGGGCCTCCGCTGTTAGAGAAATTCTTAATTTTACTTAATGTTACCAAAAAATCCTTAATGAATATTCATTATTCAATTTCATAGCGAAGCTGGTTCGTTATAAGCTTTATGTTGGGTATATATACAGCTCAAAATAGCTTAAGTAGATGCTTAATCTATAAAATATATGACTATGAAATAAAGACACCGTATTTGTTGTATGCATAAAAGTAATTTTAGTAAGCATAGTATCGATCTATGTATAAAAATGAACTCATTAATTGATATCTTTATAATTATTGCCAAACTTAGCAATGAGAAAAAATAGGAAAATTATTATCATTATGGTGCAATATAAAGGTAATCCAAAAAATATTGAAAAGAAGTTCATCACTAGTTTAGTCATGAATATACCATTACAGCAACTAAAACGAAATCTATTTAGCCCTCACATAAAAATTAATACTGACCTAAGAAAAATATTAAAAAATAACTCAAAATAAAAATATTGTCTGACTAAAATCAGTAGACTATTAATAATGGTGGTGCATGGATTTGGGTGAGCGGTGAGCGGCGAGTGGTGAGGAGTGAGCGGGGGAGGTACCTGTGTTCTACCTGCTGGTCGTGCGGGCGCTACGCCGGCCGCTACCGTACGCACTGTTGCATGGGGACGTGCCTGAACCTGGTGAAAGGAAAGAATATTAATAAGTAATCTACGATGACCATACTGCCCATGACGGCCGTTAAGTAAGGTTTTATGGATTCATATTATTATCATTAGTTCATAATATAATTGTACGAATTACTACACATCCAGCCTCTACAGGTGATAACACACAACAAATCCAGCTTCTTAAAAAAGCAACTGGTGGGATAGACATCTCAGTTGGATGGCTGGAATCCAGCGGTAGAATGTGATAGTTTAAGCAAGAATGAGCGAGGTGTGAGTAAGATATTTACCTTTAGTAGTAGTATTAGCAGCACTATCGCTGTTGTCATCGGAATCCGTGTGCGTATCCCTCCAGTTGTTGGAGGCTGCGCCGCCCCCAGCACTGGCGCACGCGGCGCGCATTCGGTGCCGCGCCTCCACTGTCGAGCATTTAGACAGGCTCGATTCATCTGTCGGTACAACAATCATCCGTCGGAACCCAGCGGGGGCTTGGAAAAAGTTAAAAAGTATTCTAGTGTCCCAGTCTTTCTACGGAAATAGTACATTATGATATAAGTGTGCTTATATATAAGTTGGTAATTACGGTCGAGGCGGTATTGTGCGTGCGAGCCGCAGGCGAGTGCGACAAGTAAGCCGAGAGTATAATTATCAATGCACACGCGTTTCATACGTCGTTTTTCAACACACTTGCGAGGAAAATAACAGACTTTAAGTCTTTAATACAAAAGAATTTGTGATAATGGCGCGTGGATTTCTTTGTAAACATAGATAATTAATCTGTGCTGCCCGTGGCCGAGTAAGCTATGCGCGTGCAGGTGAAAGACCACAGAGCAAACAGCCTATTATTTAAAAAAAACAGATTATTTTTGTGTTTATAACACAAATAAATTGTAAGCAAGTGATAAGGAAAACAGCAGGATGCAATGAATGGCAGAAAATAGGCGAACGAAAGAAAATATGCGTGCAAAAACAAAATTATTGAAAAAACATGACTACCAAATGTGACAACAATGCCGCGGGGTGGCGCGACGGTCGCCCATCGTCACACATAATAATATGCGTCGTCTACATTAATTAATTAATGTTAATTTGCTGACAAAAATAAATAATTTAATGAAATGAAACGTTTATTTATTATATTTTAATTAACACAGTTTATTTATTCTATTTTTATAATAAAAAAGTTTACTGACATAAAGGCGTAAAAAAATTTGCTTATATTAAAAAAAATGTAAAGTAAAATTCGTAGACATATATCATTAATCTGTGATACATTTTACCGGACTAGTCCGTTATAATATACATTACAAACCTAAAAGCATTATATCATTAATCTGTGCTAAAAGCGGTGCAATAAGAGCCACTTTACGAGCAAATGTGTTGAAAATAATATTACACTACTGCTTGGTGTGAAATTAAATTAACACTATAATGACGTTGTTGTGTTGGTAGTCAGTTTTTCGTTTATCCACCAAATCTTACTAATTAGGTAGGTACTGCAATGTCACATCCTTATCGATAACAACGACATACAATAACTTTTGTCCAAATGACCAGGTCATTAAAATCCAAAAATAAAAAAAAACAATAACTTTTACCGCTGAAAATTAAGTCAATCCAAATAAAATAAAAACGAAATCGTTCTCCTTTCGCAAAAATTCACTTTAAAATAATTATTATTTTGTGTCATGTGTGCGCGCGCGTGTGTGTGGGCGTGTGTGTGTGTGTGTGATCAACAAAGTGCAAATAAGAATAAGGAAACTGACCATATCTATAGTGATCGCAAGCGCGGTGTCTTCGACGATGCGGCGGAGCCGCGTCGTCTTCGCGCCTCGCGAGTGTACGGAACTGTAGTGAGTGCGCCGCTGATACGCCGAAAGTCGCGTAGGGACTTATCTCGTATAGCTCCGCTGGGGATGAACATTATTAAGGTAATTTTGAAATTTGTTATTCTAAGCTGATTAGGAGCCTAATTGCACCGCACCCATCGTCCGTCACAGATAACGGTTTGATTATGATGTGTATTTTGGCACAGGGTAGGTCCTATACTTAAACAATACGTAGAAAAGTACTGGTTACTTTGATAACTACGACTTACCTAAGTAGGTACCTACATAACTCAATTACCTATAGGATTAATTATAGCTTTCATTAGTTAACAACACCAGTCCATGGCTAATTATTATACCTACTATAACTAGAACTCCATCAAAATACTGTAGGTGGCCGTTGGCCGCAGAAACTTTGTCTCTGGCGTTATGACATCAGTCTTACCGGCGGACGAGTGTGACTCCCGGGAAAAATGAGAGAGACGATTACTGGCAAAGTAGGTATTTGCTGCTCAAGATTTAGTAGATACTAAGTAGGTAGACCCAGGTAGTTGATGTTTAGGTACATACCTGAAGAGTCATCATTGGACTTCTCGTTTCCGTTGATAGAGGATGACGAGTATAGCTTCTGTCCCTCTCTAAGTTTCTCCCTCTCGGCTTCATTGCTTTCGCTTAGCTTCCTATCATCTCTCATGTAGTGATCACTTGAAATGCAGAAGAATCTGAAATACGTGATTTAATGACGATAGAGAGAAGTTCTAATATTTATCCCCCAGCTGCGCTTATAAGTAGGGTTGCCATCACCTAAACTGCCGACACCGGACAAAGATTTAATTAACCGGACATTTCGTCGAAATTGGGATTTTTCCCCAGACGTAGGTACTTCAAAATATAAATTTTCCGAAGATATTTTTTTTATATGTATAGCCAAAATATAAAACGAACTAAAGTGTCAACGCGACCTACGTCCGGGTTTCATCCGGTCACTTTTTGGGTACCCCCCCTGGACGCCCCCGGATGCCATCCCAAACTAGGACAAATCCGGGGAAACCCGGACGGATGGCAACCTTACCTATACAGGTTAGGAGTTGATTTAGGGTAGGATTTTCAACAGGATTTTGAATTCAAGTGTGGTTTTACCTACTAGATTAGTAGATTAGAATGATGTAGATTAGTTACTTTTTCTTTAGGCAGACTAAATACTAAGTACTGAAACACGTTACTTCTTTTTCCCGTGCACGAGACACACTATAGCTGCTAGCGTGACCACGATGACCACGCCGCTAGCGACGCATGATACCAACACAGTGCGCAGTGATGCGGGGCGGGATGCACCTGACAGTGGGGATGATGGTTTCATTGGGGGGATGCGACCTGGACAGTGACAATTATTCGTATTTTATTATAGTATGTAGATTTAAACCTTTCATTTCATAACTACTTATATACAAAGTTACATGTTAAGATAATAAAAGCGTGTAAATCATTATTTATGAGTCTAGTATTAAGCCTGCTTGTTTGCCACTACTGAATGACATTACGATATTACGAGTTCTCTTCTTCATTTGGCTCTCTACTAAATAACTATTGCAGTTTTCCTGTAGATTTCTGGGATTCATGTCCGGCCAAGCGAAATCCAGTACAAGCCGGCTTACTTCACCTTAACCACACTGTCTTAACTAAAACTCATTCTTTTCTATCCTTCATTGCTTACCTCCGGCGAGGGTATGCGTGTCAGCAGTTAATGTAACACGCTCCAACCCTGCATCACTGTACGCTTCCACCGCCAGCTCATACCAAGTTGCTGGCGATAGTTCTCCCACCACGTGGCTTGCTGAGCTGAGTCCGTCACCAACCTGGAAAAATTGAATTGCGCCATTAACAAGACTCTTTTATAATATTGACAGTCTTTTCAATTTTAAACCAAACTCCACGGTTCTTTGTGCAGGCTTTATCGGGTGCATAGTCTTCATAATGATCATCATGTTAATTGCCAGTTACACAGACACCTTACCTTTATCCAATGCTCAGATCCAGCTCTTCGGTAGGACACCCTAAAGCCGAGTATGGGGCAACCACCGTCCCGCCATGCGTAGAAATTGATCTTTATTGCAGTTGAGTTCATGTGCACGTGGTCTTCGGGCTTAGGGGGCTTCGGACCTAAAATAGACACGTTATTTAATTAGATAATTCAATTACATAATTTTGAAGTATGAGTATGTATGTAGGTATTTTGCAGCTGAAAGTTAGTCAATTCACTTTGAGGGTCAAGCCACACACCCAGCATGGCATGAAAAAGCTTTTGCCTAAGATAAAAGGTCTCGCCATATTCAATACTTACGTCCCCCTCTTGTGGTGGCTGTAAGCACATCGCTGGGCGGTCCTATGGATATTTTATTCCGTGCCTGTATCTTCGCACTGTACGTAGAGCCACACTTAAGCATGTCCATGGTGTAGGAATTGACTTCGGGAGACAGGTCTATTGTGTGCCATTCGCTCTCAGAAGCTTGCTTGTAGTGAAGAAGAAAGCCTAAGTATGAAAACAAAATCGTGTTTTGATTTATCAAAATAACCATAAATAAGTATGCTGTACGAAACCAACGAAACGATGTTTACAAAACTGGTTAAAGTGACAGCCACAGACGTGGTGCAAGTTAACAAGAAATAGACATATTATTAAGTATTTTCTTTCTTTAAATAATTCGATTTGAGCCGAGGTTTTTGTAATTTGTAAGTTTGGTGTTAGACATTTACGGCTGATGTTTTTCCAAAATAATGTAGTGGGTATATTAAAATAAACGTTCCCCTTAACATTAAGAAACTTTAAAATGTATAAAAAATGTTCATGTTTACCTAATATAGGTTCCGTAGTCTCCCCAGGCAGCTGCCAGTGCAGTTTGATGCTAGACGTGGTGGTATATTGTAGGGACAGCGTAGGGGCTGATGGAGGCATAATAGCTGCCACTACGTAGACTATGGTGTCCTCTCCGATCGTATTGCTGGCAGTGCATGTGAAGTTGCCGGAGGACTGCTCGTTTACTTCTGTTGGTTACAATACAGAAGTAAAATGACTGTTTTACGGCTCTAGGTTAACAAGTTTTCCTATTTTACCGAAGAACTAACTCCTTTGTTGCTTAGAAAATATGACTGCTACCTAACTCAGTTTTAATAGTTGTTTTAAGTGACGTAATTAATAGCAAATATATAGTAAAATTACGAGTTTCAGTTTGGACTCGGCCGTTCTAGATCGTTTTAGATTTTTCCTAATATTTAAATGTTAGTTTTGTACGATGAAAGAATAAATACAAAACTAAAATTAACTTTAACTAAAATTAACTGCATCGTTGGTCTAGTGGTGGCAACCGCGACTGCTGATCGTGAGGCCCTGGGTTCGATCCCCAGGTCGGGCAAAGTGGAATTCCTCGGTCAGCCCGGAGTCTGGATTTGTGCCCGGTTGATGGCAATAGGCTCGCCCCCTATTACATGGTACTTAAACATAACGGCGAAATGAGGGTGTTAATATACACTTCTGACTGACCCTTCGGGGAATAAAGGCGTGATGTTATGGTACGTAAAATTTGTATTGAGAAATTGATGTTAAAATTTATATTCTATTTATTATACACAATTTTTACATCGTGCCAATTTCCTATAACTATAAATGCACTACATGCATAATATCTACTAGTTATCTCAGTCGCCACTTTTCTTAAAGTCCGATAATGTCATACACAGTATCTAGACTAGATTGGTTCCAGGCTCTTATTGTGGCAGATAATACCCATCCCAAAGTGAACTTTTTTTGTCTGTACACATCTGTGTGTTTTAGCGGCTCTCGAACTTTAGAGACCGTGATAGGTACTTTTCCGTCATCTTCATGTTACGTACCGCGTATATGTAAATGTCCTCGATGCGTTACTTGGTAATATTGATGATGCGTCACAGGTATTCTTGCATGTTGCCAGCGTGAACGCGGCGTAGGCGCACCTACGCACGTACAAGCTAGTAACGCAGCACGTCCGGCGCCCACGGACACCCAGCGACCAAATGATGCTATACGGGCTGGGACTGGAACAAAACGCCAAAAGTATATAGCAGTAGTCCTTCCGAACGACGTTCCCTGTAATTTAACTCAGTGAATCTGATACCTAAGAATTTTGCCTCACACCTACCATCTTTTTCGGACTTTGTCTTTGAAATATAAAAGGCTTTTACTTACTTCTGGAGCTAGGTCCTTGTCCCACCACGAGCGTGGACTCCCCCTCTCCTGAACCCGTGGTGGCCGACACCCAAAACTCGTACAATTGGTTCTCCAACAAGTTTCGCACTTGGAACATTAGCTCCGTGTCAGGTTTCTTATCTGCGGGTACTGTGAAGCTCGAGTGCTTGCCAAGGCTGGAAAAACAAACATTAAGATTCATCAGTTCTTATTCTCTTGGGAGACGTCTAACCCTAAAACCATCACTAGTTAGTTTTATGAATGTCGAATTACTGATTAGACGTAAAGTACGGGCATACTCTTGTTGGTGTGGCCTGTTTTTTGGCCTTTTCAATATGCATGCAGGTACGTTTTGTTTTTTTATGTTATTTTAAATACATAATTGTAATACTATATCAACTTACCGTCCGGCTTCTCTATAGTAGACCGTATAATGTGATATAACGCCGTTGGGATGCAGCGGTGGCAACCAGCTCACCAGCACCGAATCGCTCGAATAGGCTAACGCTTTGATCTTCTCGGGCGCTGAGGGAACTGATGGCAATTAAAATGAAAACGTTACACAGCTGCGTTGACGACTTATATTGCTGGTAAGCATAGAGTTAACGTTTAGAAGATAGTAACTTATTACAATAAAAAAAACTTACCATCTTCCTCCGTCATGCAGTAGACAGGCAGACTTCTTTTGCCGTCCCCAGCATTGGTAAACGCCAGGACTTGTATGGAGTAGTTGGTGTATTTGCGCAGAGTGTGCAGGTACGTGTCTGTTGTCGTCACTCTTTTTATCTCACCTACGTCCACTGCAAAGTGGAATTACGTTTAGTCCATTTTTTGTTTAAAGGAGCTAAAAATGTATTAATACATACGTGCACAATAATGTAGGTACTTAATCATTGACACTGCCACCCAAATCTTTTTAGACTTACTTCACTTTATTTTTCTTGGGATCTCCTATCTGATTGGATACGTTCCTAACAAGTATTTTAACATTCTAATTTACTTGATAAAATGATGGAAAATGACTTACCGTGTTCTGTAGTTAGCGGTGAATAAATTACTTTATATCCTTGTATGAGTCCGCCGTGCTGGCCGATTGGCGGCGGGTTCCATGACACCTTCATGCTGGAAGACGAAAGGGCTGAGCAGGATACCCTTGTTGGCGGGGACTCTGGCACTGGAATTAACACGACATTTCACTCATCATTATTATTTTGCATCAGTTATTCGACTTAATGCTTAGTAGGTTTTTTGCTAGTCATAATTAAGTAGGTACTCATATTATGATTGATTTCTTTAGAAATCGAATGGCATGAATTTCTCGGGTTTCGGTTTCGTTTCTGTATCTTATTATTACACTTATTGACATAGGTATGCAATTTGGAGAGTAGAAAATATCTATGTAATCTTACCTCCTTCTAGTGTGGTAGCAGACACAGGTGAGGACGCTGGACCAGCAGCGACGCCATTGAATGCTCTCACACGCACCTCGTACCGAGTGAACTTGCGTAGTGCTGACAAACTTAGCTCAGTTGCTGACCAACCGTTCACTGTTAGCGTCCTGCACGTAAACAAAAGACATAAAGAAGAATTCTTTAAGTGCTACTAGTTCTCGGAGAACTATACTGCTACAAAAAACTTGTTTTTTTATTGTATTTATCTCAATCACGACATCAATTAATTGTAGGAGCGGGATAAAATAATCTTATAGTATTTGATTATAATGAAATGTTCGTGATTTATCCATCTAAAGTTTTTCTGTAACCAAGTGATCATAGTAGGTACCTGGTAGAATTTCGCATCGCCGGTGAAGCAGGACTTAGCTCAGTACAGGTAACGGAGTAGCCTAGAAGTTCTCCGTGCCACGCGTCTCTTGGCGGTGGTCGCCATGATACGTGTAGCTCCCCAGGTCCTCCAGGTGTCACGTGTACGTTAGTTGGCGCTTCTGATGGCGCTGGAAACAGGATTTAGATCTAGACTGTGTATATAGCATGATAATAGAGTGAGATGGGTAATGCCACCACAAAAGTTGGCCGGAACTACAAAGGTCATACATATTTGGAGAACGAGTTGTCGCTGAATAAAACTATGACAAAAATGCCATTAAAGATTTTATTTTATTTAGGTTTGTTCTATTGCCTACCTTCTTCCTGCGTCTTCACTACTACAGGTTCAGTGTAAGCACTTTTGTCGATTTGGTTTATGGCAGCTATGCGGATCATGTATGCGGTGTGAGGCTTTAGACTGCTGAGCAGAGCTTCGTAATGTATGTCACCTTTCTTGGTTAGGCTGAAATTTTGTACAGTATAGTTCTATATTATATACCATGTGATATAAGAATTTCCCAGTCAATTTGACAAAACGATTATTTAAAATGGACTAAAACACAAAAGTCTTTAAACTAAATGGTCCAACGACTTTTGTGTTTCTGCCTTTAATGAGGGAACTTCAATATTTTGTATTCGATAAGCTTATAAACTATAAAGAAGCAAGTCAAAACATCCCAACTCACGTGATATGTGAGTGCGCGATTCCATGGACGGACACGTTGAGTGTTACAGCTGCATCCCATTGGTTGACGCGTATGGCTCCCTGTGCAGATAGTGCGCAGTACTGCAGCGTGTAGCCCACGAGGGGAGAGTTACCGTCGAAGCCTTGACTCCAGGATAACCGGACAGCACGGCTCAGTATCTCCGTCACGGATAGAGAGTGGGGGGTGTCGGGTTTTTCTGGGACATGAAGATAAATCGGTTAGATTATAAATATTTCAAGTAAAGGATGAATTATTTTTTTCAACCTAATGTAGGTATAGTAAGATGAGGGCTAGTTCCTATGCATACCTACACATACAAAAACACTCGTTTGTTTATTGTGTCGTTAAATTTAAACTCACCTTGGACGGAAAGATAAATATAATGATCACTGTGACCGTACGCGTTGACGGCTTGACACTTGTAAACACCAGAGTCCTGCCGGTCCGCCCGGCTGATGTACAGCTGGGATCTTAAACCACTATCAGTCTTTGCTTCAGAGATGCTTAGCCTGAAACATTATAAAGTGTAAAGTTGAATATTAACTGATTGTTCCCGAAGAACGGTCTAAACGATTCCACAAATTTTTGAACTCTTAGCACTATACTTCATTTTACTAAGGACAACACAATATGGTTATTGTCCAATGGCGAACGACACATAGAATTCCTTTTTAACAAGCGACCGTTCTTTCTTTATTATTGTTAGATTTCTCCTTACCTATAAGTATTAAGATCTAAGTGGTTCATGTTATGTGCCCATGTCACTCTGATAGGGCTGTCCCCGCGCACATCGCACACGAGAGTTGCGGGCGCGTCTCGACGCGCCGTCATGTTATGGGAAGTCAACTCGAACCGCGCAGGCTCTAAAAAAAAGATTGTGGACAGAAAATATTTTATAATAACCCGGCTACAAAAATATATTTCTAATAGGTTCTACATTTATATTCGAGATGTAAAACTTACCATTTACAGAAACGAATATAGTTTTAGTAAGTGCAGAACCCACACCGTTCTCGGATTTGCACATGTAGTTCCCCTCGTCATAGGGTAGTGCTGACTCAATCCACAGTGTTCCGTTTGATAAGAATTGAAATCTTCCACCCAGGTTTACTAGAGGGACGTAGTCAGTTGATGACCCTGAACAAATTAAGTAAGCTGAGTTTATTTCGTAATATGGAAATATAATCAAAGTTAACGTTGTCCAACTTCAAAACTATGTTGTGTAATCATTGTTTATCATTGCCTCACTTTGATTAAGTATATAATCTACATTTCATCATAATATTTAAGATTATATAAGATATACCAGTATTTTACACGGAGCGACTGCCATCAGACCTCCGCAACCCAGTAACTGGGCAATGCCGATATCCTAAGGTTAAACCGTTTGTCAGACTTTCGGGCTTCTGACTACCCGTAACGACTGTCATAGGTATTTGTATGACACCCGGGACCGACGGCTTAACGTGCTCTCCGAGGCACGGAGGGGTCTCGATGTGTAACAAATGGTCACCCATCCACGGACTGACCGCGGCAAGCGGAGCTTAACCTCGCAAATCTTACGATCAGCGCGGTTGTTATTTAGCCACGACCCCCTGTAATCTTTTTGGATATTCCGAGGTATTTTAATTCGATAAAAGTTGCTAACCAAATCTAGTTACGCAGGGCAAGGAAAAGAGAATGCCAATATACCGATTTAAAAATAATTACTAGGGTATGTAAACGATGTCTATAAATACATTGAGATTTTTATTAAATAATAATGCTGACCTACCTCTTTGCTTTAACCAGGTAACTTGTGGGGCTGGTGAGCCTGTGGTCTGGCAATGCAAAGCCAGTTGTTCACCAGCCAGCACGGCCTCATCCTTTGGCTCTACCACCCATTTTGGGGAGACTGCAGCGTGCAAGTAAGTCAAGTTTTTCTTTTATTACTGAATTTAATACAAGATTTTACTTTGATTGTGGCACATAAACTTAAAAGTGATTAGTTATACTGCTTATGGCGACTTATTATGTAAAACAATGTTGCGTTAAACAATTATTTGCATACATTATAATAATACTATTTTTACCTTTTCCGTCAGCAGCAAAACATTGTTACATGAATGTAAAGAGCTACTTAAGTTATAGAATATAAGAACTAAAAGGTAGCTTCTTAAAATATACGACCGTCTCTGCGCATTATTATGCTTCTCGGTTAATTAAGCACTCTTCCGTAACGTAAAGATACTTAATTGTACCTACATAAAATTATGTTTGACATTTAATTTGAATTATTTATTTTAAAATTACTAGAAAATATTTAACACTTCATTATTTAAATAAGGAATCAAATTAAAGCTAATTGTAAGTATTTTTTGAAAATGTCGTTATTGTTACTGCGTCACAAACGATGAATTAATCAAAAAGGATTCACGAAATGTTTAATTTGACGACGTTTGTTTGACGTTAAATAAAATAATCTCAGGGATCCAAAACAAAATTCTTATAAATAAAATTTACCATTTCCGGAAGCCATCTGAAATCCAACGCTGTGCAAAACAAAAATGTTCCAGAATTTATACATTTATGTAATAAAATATTTGCTTTGGAAAATAAATGTGCGCTGTGAATAAAGTGCTTACAAAAGTGCATTTATTTCCAATGGCGTTTATTCAAATTGCGTGAAACAAAAAGCGAAGTTCTTAAGATAACTCGAAAACATTAATGGTCTTTGAAAAGATGTTAAACAAAATCTATAGAAAGGACATTAAAAGTTTTGAAGACAGCGCAATAAAAATAACGCCATTATACTATCGACACTTCGTTAAAGAACAAGATAACTACACATTGTGGTATTTTTGTGATCCTGCAACGAAACTAGCATACAGTTTAGACAAAATAATGACAACTCGGTGCTCTGTGCAAGCGTGATTAGCCTCTTTGATAATGGAAGCGCGGTTACGGGCAAAGTGTTTGTTCACTATGTCAACATAGCTTTGGGAATAGATAGCTCAGATCGTGTTGCAATGGAAGAGAATATATCATTCAGTAAATACATCCTATATACAGTTTTGGACAACATCCTCGTTGAAGCGTAGATTCCATCTGTATAATTTTATTATTATGGTCGGCGTGACTAACAAAACAATTTGCTTTGTGCCAAAATATATAATTATAGTAGTTGTTATCGTCATTGTTAAGAATGTTGAAATTATTGAATTGCAATTAATTCTTTAAGGTGCAAACTATGATTAAGTTACTGTTATACATGTAAAGAAATCCAGACCGTTGAAAGTGACTTTAACACACGTTAATAATGATTCAACGATGATGGCAAGGGTCAATTTACAGACAAGCTGTCAGCTTCACTTCATCCCTTCTCGCGCTTCCACATCACTAGACAACGTGACAGTGCTCGGTGCTCTTGTGCATATTGACATGGTGGTTACCTTTCACCACCAGTTCGGCGGTATAGTTAACCTTGGCCGCGGTATTGGAGGCCACGCAAGTGTACAACCCGCTGTGGCGGGCAGACACCTCTTTGAATACGAGGTTGCTGAAAAAATCAGCACCCCGTTCTTCCACCTACACAACCAGGCCGGGTTTTGAAGATATGCTTACGTAAATTATTGAAGAATTCGGTTTAGAGGTTTGATTCTCGAATTAAGACCTTGTACTCTCGAGTTTATGAGGGACGATTACGTATTATTTATGTTATAAACAGGCCTTCAAGTTTTATAAACGGGAAAAATAAAGATCATATGAATTTAAATAACATTTGAATAATAATAGTATTATCAACAGAACTGTAACTTAGTGTAAATCTAAAAAAATATGAGGTTCTTCAAGAGTCCACCTCTCAACCTGATTCCACTATAATGTAAAACCATTCATGTTTATGAACTAACCTGTAAACTAGAAGGTATGGGCGCGTTATCCTTGAGCCAAGTGAAGTGGACAGGCATGTCTCCTGACGTCACGCTGCAACTGACTTGAGCACGCTTTCCTTCTTGCAAGTTCGCAGAGAAGGAGAACGGCTCTATTTCTGGGGGATCTAAGAAAAAGTTTTTTGAAAACTGAGCTTTTCGAGAATTCATAGATTTTGGAAAGTGATTTAATTTAACATAAAAAGTGAGGGAATGCATTTTGCAAGGTGTAAAAGTGATTACACCTTGATTCAACTCCGATTTAATTCATGGTGTAGAATTATTTTTCGTAGAAATATGTACCAACGTTAAACTGTATGTACTCGAATGACTTAGATAATGACAATGTTTAGTTATTGCATGATGACTTATAGATGAAAGCAACTCACTGCTAACAACTAGCTGTAGCTCTCTTCTGGCTATCTCCCCATGCGGGCCCATGACCGCACAAGTATAGGCGCCTGCGTATGAAGGCTCTACTCGAGACACTTTGAGGGCACCGTCAATACTGCTGTCCCATTCCACTGGGTTGCCGTCACGCTCCCATTTTACTGAACTGAAAGATGATTAGAAATAGGTTACTCTGAAGTTTATTAAGAAAGAGGGTAGTCCAATAACAGTAAGTTTGTTACCTTATTGGGTAGCCGGAATAAGGACAATAAAGAACCAGCTCTCGTCCTGCTACTGCTCTTATTGGACCTATGGACCTCACGTAAGGTGGACCTGTGGCAAATGGCATAATATAGTTGCTAATACTTTTTAAATACTCATAGATTGACTAGTCAGACATAAAGAATACTTTACAGTGAAGTAAAAATATGAACTAGGCAATTACCATAAATATTGAGTCTGGATGTGTGTGAGACTTCTCCAAGTGAGTTAGCTGCTCTGCAGGTGTACAGGCCTCCGTCTTCAGACCTCACTGCTGAGATGTTCAGGTAGCTCACCACGTCGTTGGTTTTGGTCGCAAACTGTTCTACGCTGTATCTGCCAGACATATTTTGGTCAGAAATGGATATAGATGGTAGCTAGTTGTGTTAAGAGTTTTTTCGTGGAGAAGTACAATTTTTAAGGATATTTCGTTATTTGAGGAAAGGGAGCTTTTCAAAGATTTATTGATTTATTGAAATTTTATTTACAATCACATTTTATTTTATGTTCTATCGGTTTCCTGATGATTGTTATCATAATACAAATGTGCCGTAGAAAAGGTAACCAATCAAAATGTAATTCAACGTATTCCACTTCACGAAACTTAGGATGATAAACAAGAAAGTTGAAGTACCTTAGTTCGCACCGATTATAAAGGAGAAATAAATGAAAAACAATTACTTATTCGTCTAGCCCCCCGTTCAGAATATGCTCGCTAATCTTTTCTTTTCCCGTGGGTGTCATAAGAAACGACCAATAGATTATAAAATGAGGTAAATTCACCTGCACTTTAAATGTAGTTGAAAACTCTTTGGCGACAATCTGGTGATTAATCACTCGTCATTAGTGTGCTTTCTAATTTAATCATTAGCCTTAATAATTAACAGTGAAGTCCATGTTAAGAAGTAGACGTTCACATGCGGGTTGTGCCATTTCTACAAACCTGTGTCCTCTAGCCATGGTGTTCAGCGGCTGGCCGTCGAGCATCCATGTGAAGTGTGGCGGCGGAGATCCGGCGGCGGAACACTTAAGGGTCACCACCTGTCCTGGTCTTAGGACTTGTTCTATGAATGTGTACTGGAGCTCCGGTGCTGTGTCTGGGTGGAATATAAAAAAGGGCTTTTGTATGTTCTATGACCGTAAATCTTTTATCGAGATCATCTTTAGTACCAAATTAAAGTCGAAAGACTACCAGAATAATGTAATTTCGCAGATCAAGGCAAATAAATAATTGTCAAAACCCACCTCCTAACCTCAGCTCCGCGCTAGCCTGGGCTGAGTCTCTCTCATTCCTGGCCATGCACTGGTACACGCCCTTATCCGCTCGATGTACCGAGGAGATAATCAGTTGTTCTCCGTTGTCCTGCACCCTGACCCTGCCTCCCGCCACCCCGGCTCCTAGGGGCACGCCGTTGTGCAGCCACTCCAGGCGAGGGGCAGGCCAGCCACCCCACGTGCAGTTGATTATCGCTGTGCCCCCGCTGTTTACCACCTGAAGGACAAGTTATGTGGAGTGAGGTTTTTATTATCGTAGGTACCTAGGTACTTGGTTTAAAATAAAAATTACCATAAATAAACTCCCATGGGTAGTCTATACCTTGCCGGTAAACCCCCTGCCCCTTTTCTCTCAGTGAACTTATAAAATGTCATAAGCTGCTGAAACATTCTTATCTTCTTCCTTCCCAGAGTACCTTCATCAAACAAATAAGTACCAAGCGCTCATAATGTAAGAGGAGGTTTATTTGCTAATAAACGACACTATTTGCTTTTACGACGGCACGTTTAATTAAACCGAATATATACGTGCACGAATATCAATAATTTTGTTACATACGCCGATGTACATGTAAGGATGGCACGCTGAATAAAACAAATTACGATGATATATGCTATTTGAATATTTTGTACCTATTGAGGCTTCATATGCTTACCATGCAATCCTCAGCAAAGCATAGATCATAATCTTTTCTCATGAGTATCGTCAAACTAAATTGAAGTAGCAACTCAGCGATACAGCAAACCTTTCTATATCGCGGATAAGGGAATCACTAACGCCGTTTTAATAACCTAGTTTAATATAAGCTCCATAGAAATAATGTCAAATTTTTTGGGATGAAATTGAATGACCACCAAAAAAACAATCGTTACCCTAAACAGCCTCATCCAAAAAAAAAAAAATGTACAAATAAATGAAACCTGTACCAAAATCTTTTGGGCTATTTAAGTCATGCCTGCACTACAAAAACTTTTCATAACCCAAAAAGGCCACGCGTGCACCAAAGTTTAACTAGCAAAGTTTTGCCTCATTACTACCCAAATATATCACTACTGCGAGAAACTGGATGTAATCTGGACTTTAGGGCACCCCGACTCGAACAGGTTACGTGGTTATTTTTTTATAAACCATCCAGAAATAGGAGCCCCGCAAAGCGGGACTCCGTCGACCAAGCCCACCCTCGACCATGCATAGATTCATTCATTTATATTTTTTGGGTAAACAATGATTTTTGTATATTAATTTACTTTATTAGGATAAAATTGTGTAACATATTTGGATGAAATTTTTAAATAAAATGCGAGTACATATTTGGTGCATGCGTGGCCTTTTTGGGTAGCTTAGCGATTATTCTGAAGATACTTGCCTTTTTAAGGTTAGCAGACTTTACGTTTATTGGTGATAATTTCATATTAAAATGGGGATTAAATTCTGGTAAGTACTTACGATTTTTTGGGCGTTATATTTCATTATATCTGGTGATTGCTTAAACCTAAGCCAATTTTTTTATCTCTAGTAGAGCAAACCGCCAATAGGTTATTGATGAATAGGGCCTTAAATTAGCTTGCCGTGAGCGCTCTACCAGTTCCTAAACAATTTTCGAAAACTAACCCAAGTAGACGACGTAGAAGATTAACGAAAAGTAGACTTGAGAGAAGAAGAGATGACTGCCACTTCAAGAGATTCTACACATAAAATAAAGCTCAATAATACTTTGTTTTGTTCTTAGTTTTTACGAAAATATTTTTTTACCCATTATGACCGACATGCCTGGCAGTCCCCGAGCCAACCAAAATTTTGTCCTATTCAATATGACAAAGATAAAGTACCCTTTTCCCTATATTTATGCTATAATAAATCAAGGAGTCCGTCGGTATATTTTATACTTATGAAAATTACTGTATATATTTTTTGGCTTGTTTGTCATATCTGTAGCCACATAGGGTACTACAGTCTACCGACCGTACCCGTCCCCTGAAATTCTTAATAAACACACTGCAGTGTTCGTTTATCTTCGAAATTTCTCTGTCTTACCTACCTACTAAATGTAACTAGTTGTGCACTTAGTTATAAAAGCACTCCAATTCCCCTCCCCCCCTTGTGATAATATAGCAAGATTCTGTTTTATCCAAAGCTACTGCCTTTCGACATCTGCAAGCTTTCACTATTCATGAACTATCGGGAAATTGAAATGGTAACAGGTATTATTTTAATTGTACACTTTACCAAAACGAACATGAATAGAAAATGCTAGTAATCATATTTTTTATCTCGCACGAGTCAACCCTATCTATAATTGCGCGCGTAATGTTTGCGGACCGGTATCGGGACGCATTTATTTTATTTTACGTCGCAAATATCCTGCCAGCAATAACTTCGTGCAAAGTTACAATGAAATGTTACAATATACCCGGTTTTTTCGAACAATCGCCGGTGATTGCTGTTTATTTAGTTGATGGAACACCACAATGACTTCCAAATTGATTGCGATACGTGAGTAATATAAGTGAATTGCTGTGTTTATTGGTTGGGTTGATCAATTTGTAATTAATTAAATAATTATTACCAGCTGATATTATGACCTGGGAACGAAAATAATTGCGTACGTATCAGTCGTATTTGTTATCCGATGTCTCTCGTGTGTAGGTACTATTTCTTACGTTTTGATCATAAGTTCATTTTAGAAAAACGGCAATTTCAGGGTAACAGATTACAGATTCAACGAACCGGTCCAGCTTTCAATGCATTCCTACGATGCTACGTAACGTACTATCCATATTAGTTAAAAAGAATGAGACCTTTAACTTAAGGGATGATTTATTACAAGTGCAGCACGTAAAACACAATGTAGAAGTAATAGTAGTTCCCGTTTATTTGAAACGAAAGCATCCGAATACAAAAATAACGTTCGAAAACAACAAAATAACAGTCACAAAATTTTGCATAACACAACATGAATCTAATAGCCAATAACATACTATTAAAACTGAACGTTAGTAAAATCAATAGGAACACAACTGCTCCCAATAATG
This sequence comes from Amphipyra berbera, assembly GCA_910594945.2. NCBI lineage: Eukaryota > Metazoa > Arthropoda > Insecta > Lepidoptera > Noctuidae > Amphipyra > Amphipyra berbera. Next base: position 22,846,868 of record OU343122.1, read on the forward strand.
ATAGCTATTGAACCAATACGAGGCTGCAATCAGCAGCTATTTCGCATATTCATCCAATGATTTCGCAGAATTACGAGAACATTCACCGATTGTATGCCGATATTCCATTTCGATAGGTCTTTATGTGCCAAAGTGCAAGTTATCATTGTAACGGTACGACGTGACCTGTATTAGCTGTAATTTTAGGCTGTTATTGTTTAATAATTTATAACTTCATGACGTTCTGGTTCTGATGTCGTGGAAACGAATAAAGTCATAAATATGGAACTTATTTTTTTTTTGCTTTATTGAATAAGTTTTAACTGAAAAAAGTAACCCTTTTACAACTTAAGTAGTATTTACCACCTAAACCATACTTACTATAAAATACATGCTGAAATTCTACATACATAGATACATAGTTAAAAACACGAAACTACTGCAAAGAAGCGCTCGTTTTGACCTAAGATTTTATCTTGAACCAGGCATAAAGCCGCCAACGACCGCTATACACTACATTTTAGCCAAAATACTCTGCATCCAAACAAAATTGTCGAGAGCCCAGTTTATGACGCCGGCAACGAAAATGGGCACATAAGAAAATAAAATCTCTTGATCATTCTTAAGATTTTGTTCCACAAACGGAGGTTCTACGGTGAGAACCTTGGCACAGTTGAAACAATCAGATTTGCAATTCGAGGCCCTTAAAAGGGTTTGAGGTAACAAGTCTCGGGTCTCAGAACGTTGGCCCCATCCTGCCCAATCTGAAACAATCAGGAAGGGTAGTGTTTAAGCCTCTGTTACAATTGCGCCGGACACCTTGTTAACATAGTTTTGGTGGCATAGGAGGTATTTGGAGTTACCGTATTGTTTTATTTTTGTTGAAGCTAAACGAAGTAACAAAAAAACCGGCCAAGTGCGAGTCGGACTCGCGCACGAAGGGTTCCGTACCATTATTATCTATAAAAACGGCAAAAAATCATGTCTGTTGTATGGGAGCCCCCCTTAAATATTTGTTTTATTTTAATTTAATTATTTATTTTTAAAGTGAATATACCTACATAAAAAAATCTGTGAATATTTCAAGCGTGTATCTGTTGCTGTTATCAATATCGAGCAAAAACGAGCAAAGAAATCACGTTTGTTGTATGGGAGCCCCCTTAAATATTTATTTTATTCTGTTTTTTAGTATTTGTTGTTATAGCGGCAACAGAAATACATCATAGTCTGTGAAAATTTCAACTGTCTAACTATCACGGTTCATGAGATACAGCCTGGTGTCAGACTGATGGACGGACAGCGGAGTCTTAGTAATAGGGTCCCGTTTTACCCTTTGGGTACGGGACCCTAAAAATTCGGTTCATTATGCTTTTAGTAAAACAGGCCTAACGAACACAATTGATTAACAGATACCTAACGCGGGTTACTGACCACCAGTGACGAAAAGTTTACCAGAGTTTAAATTTTATTAATTAAGTAATAAGAATCGACGATAGTAACAGAATCTTGACTACGTACATCTGTGTAATTTATGGTAGGTACGTAACTTTCAGCTGATATTAAACTATCGGTAGTAATCCTCAGAACAGTATTCAGTTCTCTTATATCGCCGTTTCATATTAACATCTTATATGTTTCTCATAATTAATATTATTCAATCCCACTTATGTTAAGACTAAACAATTTCTCCAAAAAAATTCTTACATTCTGTCTTACATCCTTGCATGGAGTCAAATCCTAAATTAAAAAGACCGTTATCACTATTTCCAAATCTTCATCAATATTCAGCTTTCACACTCCTTTCACACGAAATTTTCTGATTCTCCCGTTATTTTCTCATCGGCAACATTCCGTGATAAATAAAAAAACAGTCTCACTTTATTCGCCTCACGGATCACAGCTGCACGTTTGAAAAAACAAAAAGCAAAGTCTTCTGCAAAAAGCGAAATTCTCGGCTTTAAAAATCCGATTTTCGTATAGAAATAGCCTAAATATTTAATTGGATAAGCGAGGTTAATCTTGGAAGGCAGTTTAGGTCCGCACTTCCAACTACAATATTTACAAAGGTCTGCAAATAGAGGAGCTGTTGAAGAAAAAACTTGGTTTTATTGAATTAGATCTGAGCCCTAACGATTTTACAACGATTCGGGATTGGATAGCGGTGTTCAATTGGATTGTATCTAAGGGCGTGGTAGAGTCAGACTAGTTCTTTGAAATGGCCGGGCATGCTCTTTTGGTTTATCTTCATGGTTACGTCACTAACCAGAATCCACTTTAGGTAGCAGTAACGGCGTGTGTAAACAGTGCAAGCGACATTACATTAATCATGTAACATTTCAGTTGGTAAGGCACATAATGTGTTCAAGTGTTGTATCTACTCACGTGGTGTCGCAACGTGCACTTGACGAGAGAACAAAGTGGATTACATAATTCGACTCTTTGAGAACTTGGCCCTTTTTTGGTGAATTACGTTCACAGGAACTTTCATTAGTAACCAAGATAAAAACGATTCGTAATCTTTTAATTCATTGGTGCGTACTACCAGTACAATATTTTTTTAGAAGTTTAATTAAGAATAATTTGTCTAAGTTGACTTAGGTTGTTCCATTTATAAACTGTCACAGGTCCTCGGCTTATTGTCTGTTACTTACCCACAAATTTTTCTTCATTATAAAATTTCGTAGGTTCGTCTATTTATTGATGTTTTATTATCACAATATCTACATGCATAGGTAAATAGAGTCATTTTAGATATATTATTTTAATACAAGGTTAGTCGGAAAGGGGGTACTAAGCCGCGGGCCACTTAAAGTATCACTGATAACTATTTTAAAGCAAGTGTTAAAATTTCAAAATTCGATAAAAAGAAAGTCCATGCAAAATATTTTTTGTTTAGTTTTTTCGAAAATTCTTCATCCCTGCTTTAGTTATGAATTCAGAAAATGAAGTTTCTAATCAGTGACCCCAAATATGACCTAAAATGTAAACACAACTGATCATTGCTGAGGATAGATACTCGTAGAATTTAGCGTATTTTTTATGAAATCTTTGAACAGCTATTTCTCTTAAACTATCTAGTTTTGGGGAAAGTTGTAGAACAAAAGTTACCCATTGTTATGTGTACTTTAACACCCTTTCGGCTTAGTACCCCCTTTCCGACTAACCTTGTATATATTGGTAAACAGCCAGATTCTATAACAAGTCAACACAGCTTGACCCACGACAATATCAACATGATTTAAGTGGCAATACATAGCCCCATATCTGCTACGTGCTAACCACGTCACAACCGCCATTGCCTGCTCCACGGACCACGATCTATTTATAAAACGTGGCCGCTGCATTAATGCACCTCTTTGTTATTATACCTGTTTGTTTTAATTAATTAAAAAGCTTTTACTACTCTCCTCTTTCCAATTTCGACATCATTTCAATGAAAAATATGAGCTCTACGTATCTAGTATATTGGTAATATTTCAGCTTCGTTACGGGGAATGGAAGTTCAAACGTCGCGTTGCAGCCAATTAGATTACTCGAAATAGAAGTATCTACGTCAAATAAGAATGAATAATATTTTCCTGCAAGAACCAAGTCGTTATTTGAAAAAGAATTGGCAAAATAATTTACCTTTCGGGTTCGGTACGTACCTAGGGTTGTGATTTGAAGGCTCTTTAAGTCCTGAATCGAAACAAATGTAGCCTGTTGATTTGAATGACTACAACTGCTCATCAAACGGAAGTTATTCCGCTCGTCGCGCTCATCGAATACTACCGGTTATCTCCTCGCGCCAGATGTCGTCGATTTATACTTGCACTCTGCACTCAAAAGTAACAACACTTACTTGTGTATGCGGCTGTGCATGTGCTGTAAGATGCGCCCGCGTAGCCAAATGCAGTCTCAACGTAAGGTGACCATGAGCATTAGCCGCTCGGCAAGCCCACCGGCCACCATCGGCTATTTCCACGCGACGGATGCCGAGCGCGTCATGAGTTCGGCTGTAGCGACCTCCGCCTTCACCATCGCGGATCTCGCGAAGAACACCCCCGCCGGTCTCGCGGTACCATCTGGAAAGAAGAATATTGTTGAGGAGAGTTGTTCCGCAATAGTTTGGTAGGCCAGTGGTAAGTTTATATCTATTAAACAATGGATCAGCTGAGTCCGTTGCAGTCTATGGCGATACGGTACGGGTATAAACAAGGTGCTTATAACTATATACGAAGCTTAATTGCATGCTGACAATTGTTTTGTATGTACACTCATGTTTGAACAAATAAAAATTATCTTATCTTATCTTAATATGATACGGAGTTACGATACGGAATAGTGATACTTATATGGAGCCTGCCATTAGAGGTTGCGAAGACGTTGCTGCGCATCACTGGCCTTAAGTTATTTTTTTTATCTCATTATACAAGTCGATTCTCGGAGCCACCTTGGTCAGCTGCCAGCTGTTCCAGGTACAATGAGGCTGATTTTTAAAGATAATCTAAGATTTGCGCTTTCCTTTTCCACAAACATGTGATACTAAAATAAAGCAAGACCATAACAATAAAAGTAGATACCTACATAATATATAACATTACGAGTAATAGTTGTTTGAGGATTTATGTTTTGTTCTTAACAGTGTTTACGGCTCTTCTAAACCAGTTTCTTGGATGATGTTACAGGCAGTTCCCGATAATTTCCAGCTGTTAGAGCCACTTGATAACCAGTACGTATCAAAATGGTTTCTCACTATCCCTGAATGCGAGTTTTATCGACAAATTTAGTTTAACCCTTTAACCGCGCGTGTCATATTTCTGCGACAGAGAACATGCACGGTTTTTTTGTTCTATTTTCGTCCTATGAACTGCGTGGTATAACTAAAACGATTATTCAATAGAGATATGATTTACAACAATTACTTAAAATTGCTTCATAGCTCTAAGTATTGAAAAAGCTTAATATAATTATAATTATTTATTGTAGGTATGATTTTATCGATTCGTAGTCGTGCGCTAGGGGCACGGCAATTGATATTTAGCCACGCGCTTAAAAGGTGAGTGAAGTTTTAGTGAAAACTTCTCGCTAGGTATATAGGGGCGTCGGGGCTGTCAGGGCGTCGTTAATATTGAAGCAAGTAAAAACATCTTCCCGTTTCTATTAAAAATAGCAGCTACTACTTATTTTTGGAAACGATTGTAAGTACACTTTTACCGGTATTTCAGAAAAGTTCCTAATAATCACATTAAATATCGGCCTACCCTCTCAATCAGCGCAAAGTGTCGAGCACCTCATTCGATCCCATCCACTCGGCACAAAGCATCCCGGATGAATGGCCCACATCCTTCTTAACAGACTTTTTTATACGGAGTGCTCTCACATCACTTCCGGTAACCGAAAGTCCTCATTAAATTTATATAGCTAACGCTTGGTGGCGTTCTGAAAGGTACTTTAATTCAGTGAACAATTAATGTAACAGTGGTATCGAAAATACTGTTTGAGTGTTTGTTTATTAAAGCCAATTTTCTTTTTAGTATTTCGATTAGTGCCTCAATGATTTTTAAAAGCTAGTAACCTGTTAAACTTTCAAAAGCTATTCAAGTATAGTTTAACTTTACCTACATGTCAGATAAATATTTGCCTCACATTTCTGCACTCACGGTTAAACAAAACAATTGATAATTACGCTTCAAGAATGCATTAGAAACTTTCTTTTCAAACCTGATTTTTTCTTCTTAACACTCCACTAATTCAACGCTACCCGTGCCGACCCACCGGTGGACAACATTTTTTCCAGACGTACCTACTTAAAAGTCCTTCGTTAAATGCGTTATTTTTCTTATGAGTCGGTTGCTAGGCAACGGCACGCCTGCCCCGGTCACTACCACAAAGAAGGAAAAACTGGTTCGGAGAATGTTTTCGGCAAGGATTAAGGTTGAGCTTAAGACGTCTAGCGTTGTTGTTGGGAGTCTTTGTAGTTAGGTGGGAAAAAAGTTATGTGATGTAAATTTTTATGCTTTAATATAAGACATTTGGAAAGAAGGCAGTTTGTGCTATATCTACCTACTTATATTGTGTCCTATATCTTCTAAACTTTGGTATTAATTCAAACTATTATCTTGTTAATGTTCAGCTTGCCTGTTGGTTCGACATTCACTATAACTTAAGACCTTAATTAAGTGCATACCAGAGTATGCACCTAATTAAGGTTTTAAATTGGTAAAACGTTATAACACTTACATTAGAGAGAAAAGGATCCACTTCAGTCATTAGTGCCTTACAAATAAAGAGCTTTGCTAAAATTCAATGTAAAAAAAACTAGGAGAATCCAAGTTAGCAAATACCTAGATGTATAAGAAAAGATAGATCGCAGCTAGAAAAATGGTCCAGGACACTAACAAAGCAGGCGGTATTGCCAGTATAAAATAAACGATCTAAACACTGAACAAAAGTTGTAAAGTTTACCCAGGATGCTTTGTAACGCGACCAGGCTGTTTTGTTACGTCAGCCGTTCACTAGGTAGGTACTCATTGTACACATCTAAACTTTGATCAAAGAAAATCTGTTTAAATTGATGCGAAAATAACAGTTTGTTTAAAAGTTAGAGCAACGTAATTAAATAATGTGATCTGAAAAGGGAATCTTAAGTAATTTTTCGATGTTTTGAAATTTATTTATTTATTTGAGGATTACTAAAGAATTAAACAACCCGAATGATCCCATAATACACAATTACAGGAAAAATAACGCAATGTGAATTTGTATAGGAAACAATATTGTTTTGCAGGACAAGTTTCCATGTTTAGGGACGCTACCAAAAGGCTGGGAACACGCTGGAATAAAGAAATACTTAACAATAACCTTATAAAAAATAACTAATTAGTTATCAAATCTCATGTCAACGGATGTGATTGGTCGAACAAAATACTAAGAACCAATCACAGCATTTGACATGAGATAGTCACCTGATTAGTAAATTTGTCCGCTGATCAGCCTTTCATTAACCGGGGTTATGACTTATATCCTTATAGTTCTACTCAGGCTATTGTCCGATATAATATCTAAACAATTATAATACCAGGTATAACTATACAAGGTTAGTCGGAAAGCGGATACTAAGCCGCGGGCCACTTAAAGTATCACTGATGACTATTTTAAAGCAGGTGTTAAAATTTCAAAATTCCATAATTTTTATTTGCGTGTAGAAAGATATTTATTTTTGATTTTTAAAAAAAATATCATACCTGCTTTAGTTATGAATTTAGAATATTAAGTTTCTAATCCGTGACCCCAAATATGACCTAAATTGCAAACATAGCTGATCATAGCTATGGACAGATTTAGCATATTTTTTACGAAATCTTTGAAAAGCTATTTCTCTTAAACTATCGAGTTTCGGGGAAAGTTGTAGAACAAAAGTTATCCCCTATTATGGTTACTGTAACACCCTTTCAGCCTAGTACCCCCTTTTTGACGAACCTTGTATAATTATACAAGATCTGCAGTCACGTCCAGTATAACTAAGGTAATTGTAATCGATACTAGTATACATTATGTACTTGTAAACATCGTCGTTTAGTACGCGTACCGTTCCCCTGTGTCTGACATTCGATTAAATACATTGATATAATCTTGCAGTAGATACGATCGTAGGTGTATGTGAAATATATACATACAACAAACATGATGGTTGTACGTTGTAAGGATCACGTACCTAAAAGAAATGGATTGGTCAGATGTCAGTACAAGGTTATAGGTTTCCGGATTGCTAATATGGTGATAGTCGCGGTGGTAGTACTTACTTAGTAAATTTTTCACATTTTAAATAAATATCAAATATTAAATAAATATTCCTTATTAAAATCACAAGTTTTGATAATAATCATAGTTGAAATAATTTTGTTACACTTTCTGTTACACTTTGTATTCCGTTAAAAATAATCCAACTGAAAGTAACTAAACCTGCAATAGGAAAATATTATTTCTTGAAAAATAAAAATAAAATACCTACTTTCATAAAAGCTACATTGAAAGCAAATTGAACAGAAACGTCGTCCGTAATGAGTTACTTCCAGAGCATTTTCTGGGACCAAATAAATTTCTTATTAAGAATAACCCGACGCCTGCGACTTGAGTTTTCTTTTTTGTCGTCGCAATAGCTGGGGACTCTGCGACCCACGTAATTAGGTTTGGGAGGTCAACGCGGCCGAGGTAACATGTTGACCATGCGTTAGTTAAACGATGACAATGTTTTTGTTTTGTAATTACTTTTGACCCCCGCGTTCTTTGAAAAAGAATACTTACAAGAAAAAATAATGCAAAAATATGCGATTTTGCCATTCGCAGCAATCTATCGCCGGTAACCTAATACATTTTATTTGTTGCCACATACTGGTTGCGGCGGGCTTCCAATCCAGAATGCCTAATATCCATTTACTTACACGTGGCAAAGTTAAAAAATTACTGAAACTGTTATTATATAAGTATTAATTAGTTCCTGGACAGGTGGAGCCAGGAAGTGTCCCGAACATGCCGTAGGTAAATAAGTCTAAGTACCAATTAATACCTTCGAACACCCTGTAGGTGTCACATTCTTCTACCAGCTTTTACAATTAAAATAAACTAAAATAACAATACTGTTTGATTGTAAAGAAACAGTTCCTTAATTAACCGCGTGGGCATTTAATTATAGACTAATTCAGCGCCTCCTACCGAAGCCACAGAAACCAATTTCCCTCATTTGCATAGATAACTAGATTACGTCGGCAACTTCGACCAATTCACTGTGTTTTTCTTTATCTATGGAAAATAGAGGCAAAGAAACGTAGGTCAGAAGGGATTAGTGGCTAAGAGTAAACTAGCCCGTTTTGTTTCTAGGGTTTCGTAGGCATTGACTATGTGACATATCATGTGGTTGAGGATGTCTACACTGAACAACCTACATTGTACAAACCGGGTGTTCCAATGTTAGAAAAGACAAACAGCACTCGGTCAACAGAAAACCGGAAGCTCGTTAAGACAGCAGTAAGCTTAACATTTCAATAAGAAATGTCCCAATTTCCACTAAAGTTGTAGTGACCTTACTCGTCCACTATTCGTGTACCTGCGCTAACAGGGTTAATTCTGCTTACCCAGAAGGCTCAAAACATTTATTTGTATTTGAACTAGAAATAAACTCCTTTGTTACTCACACACAAATACAAATATCCAAATAACACACACTCACAGGGTCTTTTCATTAAGGGTCTCATAGGGTACAGCGGACTTGCTTTTAATTACTTATTAGTTTAAATTAGTAAATGCATTGCATTGTATATTTGTAATTTAACGGAACTTGCTAAATTAAGTTCTATTAATATTGCAATGGCTTTGTTTTGATCTTAGAGCAATACGGTCACCCGAACTCGGTCAACGCGGCCACCGACGACTTGGTCCTTCGGTGGCCGCGTTGCTCAAGGGTCTTGATATATTATTGTTTTATGGTTACGAGTATCGACTCACTTTGCACTGATTTAGTATTAGAATGTCCAATGTATTTCGTCAAATAAAACCACGTCATATCTATCTATATATATAAAAGGAGAAGCTGACTGACTGACTGACTGACTGACTGATCTATCAACGCACAGCCTAAAAGGCTGGGGTTAGAAACTTGAAATTTTGACAGTAGGTTCATTTTGTGACGTAAACATCCACTAAGAAGGGATTTCTCGAAATTCAACCCCTAAGGGGGTGAAATAGGGTTTTTAAGTTTGTATGTAAGTCCGTCATTTTTGAAGTAAGAAGCTTGAAATTAAATATTAAAGTTTTTGGTTAGAAATAAACGTACACATGTTTGAGCATTTTTGGAAATTCAACCCTTAAAGGGGTGAAATAAGTGTTGAAAGTTTGTATGAGAAATCTGGTATTTTTGAAGTGAGAAACATGGAATTAAATATGCAGGCTTTTGGTAAGAAATAAACGTATAAGTGTTTGAGGGTTTTTGGAGATTCCACCCCTAAGAGGGTGAAAAGGCGGGTTGAAGTTTGTATGTAAGTCCGTCGTTTTTGAAGTAAGAAAGATGAAATTAAATATTAAGTTTTCTGGTTAGGAATAAATGTACACATATTTGGAAATTCTAAGGGGGTGAAATAAATGTTGAAAGTTAGTATGAGAAACCTGGTACTTTTGAAGTAAGAAGTATGGGGAGAAACTGACCGACTGGCTGACTAATCTAGCAACGCACAGCCTAAACCGCTGGGGGTGATAAAAGACGGACGTTTTGGATTTTAAAATGTCACTTTAAAATAGGCTTAACGAGGATTTCAAACTTCACGCAAGCGAAGCTGCGGGCAAAAGCTAGTAAAATTATAAAATACTAGCTGTGTCCTCACGGCTCCGCCCGTAGCCTATGTTACTCAGTGATAATGTAGCCTTCTAACGTCAAAAGATTTTTTGAAATGGGTCCAGTAATTTTTAAGTTTATTCGTTACATACAAAAATATAAAATACAAATCTTTCCTCTTTATAATATTAGTATAGATTGATGGAAATCGGATTAGATCGTGTATCGATATCCTACGTTATAAACATAATTATTTATAACAAATACGCAAATCAACGGTAAAACCGACAGATGGCACAAATCTCACAAACCCAACCTGAATAACACAAAATCACAAGCTCACTACGGCCGTAGATATTTACTCGTACCTACATATTTACGTATGCAAAATCCTGCGATATCGCATCGTTTCTCAAATCAAACGCACGTGGTGTAGAGATGAGAATCAAAGCGGGATCGTCGACAAGGCAGTGCTCTCCCCGGGGGCAGCACTCAACGCGTGATAGATACAGCCTTGACTCACCCCGGGATATAGGGCCTGGTGCATAGGACGGCAGGAAGCGATTTTTATATTTTGGTTGATTGGCATTTGTATGGCACGGTGGATGGGAATGGTGATTCTATTGGTGAATATGATGAAATACTGTTACAACTCTGGACAACACTTCTTTGTCATAACATCGTGTTTCTAATTATTAATTAAACATAACTATAATATCATTTATCCTAACTATATATTGTATTTATCAAAGCTGAAATTCTTCAGTACAAGCCGATAGCGGGCGCAAATCTCACAAGTTGAATTTCGATTGCTAAAATACCACATGAAAATCACACTATGCCCCGCAGTTACGTATCTACGTATGCAAATTTCTGCGAAATTGCAGTTTCTTAAATCAAACACACGATATGCTAGATGGGAATCAAAGCTGTGAATCGTAAGGCAGTTTTCTAGGATGCAGCTTTGAAAGCCTATTAGATACAGTCCCGGGACTAAGAGGCCGGTGCAAGGAATAGGATGAAGTGACCTGCGTCCTTATTGCGGCTAAAGGCTGAAGCTTGGCTACACTTAGATTAGATTTGACCTGATAGAACTAAGTCTAAAAGGTTTATATAATTTAATTTAATTGTCTGAGGTGTTGACACGTGGGTTCCAACCTGTTTCCATGTCAACCACACTAAATGGAAATAGGTAATAATTGGGGTCCCTGGATCAAAAATCGGATAAAATAGCCATGCTTTGGCTTTCTTAGAAATACGATAATACACTAATATTATCAGATGTTAATTATTTCAGTGAAAGTACTGCACATTAAGAAAGATAGACGGCTTTGACACACCTCGGTAGTGAATGTAGGCTTACCAAACAAAAGGATATGGTTCAGTGCAAGTTCTCACAATCGTAAAAAAAATACTTGGACAGACCTAGAGCCGTTGGTCATGCATATTTTAATCCCGATGCAGAATTCAAATTCTCTACCGAGTCAAAATAGACCCATACTACGACGTTGTAAGTTCTTGTTTGTCGTGCTAAACATGTGTTACTACACGTATGTATATTGGCTACATCTGGTGACATGACAAAAAGTTAGCGCTGATCGTCTCCTCTCTGGGCGGCACGCAGCGCGTGATGGATACAGCCTTGACTAGTCTCCGGTTATTGGTCATGGTGTAATCAAAGAGAGGAACACGGTTAAATTTTGTATGGGCCTTGGGGAATTGGAATTGTAATCTTTTGCAATGTTGTTATCCCACGTTAAAATATATTAAACGTGGGTAAGCACATGGTACAAGTTTAATGTTGGTTTATATGAAAAAAAAGGCAAGTTCGTTTAGAAGGCAGTACCTACCGCAACTTTAACTAACTAATTTCTCACAGATAAATAACAATTTGTCCAGCATAAGAACGGCGCCCAGGACCTAACGATTGGCAGCCTCTAGATCTCTTCTAAGAATTAAATAGTATTAAAATATTTTCCTAACAATATGGAGCTGGGATACACTGGGTACTGCATATTAATGCAATATAAAAACTTATCATCGAAAATTCAAGATTTAATCTAAAATCCTTCCACTTGTCGCCTGTAACTTATGCCACACACCTCCACCGATATTATTTATATGATCACGGCAAAATTCTCGTTTTAGTAACCACAGGGGAGCGTGCGTCAGCGTGTGGTTTTGATCTTATGACATAAACGGATGCAGGGTTTGAAAACGGAAGTTATTCAAGGACTGGTTGTACCACAGCGTATTCGCGTAATACAAACATAGAGTAGTTAGGAGTTCAGAGTCTTTGATGTAATTAATGGAGATGCAATCAATTGTACCTCATTTCAAAATTACACTGATGAATTGATTTTAACCTTTACGTATTAAACACAAACTCTATCATCATGACACATCAGGTGAGAAATCACATGATTTCCAACATAAGAGGTTCCGACGACGATGAATATAGAAGCCTATATGCAATAATCTAATAGCATCTAAAAACCACGCGCTTGCCGTTATTTTCTCTGGTTCCAGATCATCTGGTTACCAAAAAAAAACCAAACAAAAGCGTTACAGTATTAGAAAAAGGATAAGTACTTATACATACATCGTGCATCTTTACGAATCAAATCCTTCCCGCAATATTCGAATCAAATCGCTAAAAGGTTTTCACTGGCACCACCAATTTTATTTACATCGGCAATGTACGGTCGCGGTAAATTTCACGTTTTTATGACTGCGTTGATGTGTGACGTCAACAAGTCGTCAGCATCTTGAAACGTTTTGTGCGAAATATATTATGTGAGTAACATAAGGAAGCGAAGAGTTTAGTAACGTATAATAAGGGATATAGGTAGTACAGAAACTCGTACATAAGAGATGTTTGACGTAGGGAAAGTATTTTTGTTTGTTGTTATTGCTTTCGGTATTGTGTATTTTCTTGGTAACATTAAATATCAGCAGTACGAATAAAACAAGGTTTGGAATCAGACCTGTTTGTTGGTTTTTAGCATCACTGTAGCATAAACCGATTTTACAGAAAAGTATATTTACACACTTGCAAAAATGGTGGAACGTAACTGTGATTCCCAGAAATGAAAATTAAATTGAAAAGATACGTTTGCTAAAATAAATGATGATACATAATTTGTAAGAATCAGTGTTCTGCCTAGCCTTTTCCCAACTATGTTGGAGTCAGCTTCCCGTCTTACTAGATGCTGCTGAATACCAGTATTTTACACGGAGTGACTGCCATCAGACCTCCGCAACCCAATTACTGCGGAATGCCGATATCCTAAGGTTAGACCGATTGTCAGAATTTGTAAGAATCAGTCTTATAGAGAATTGATTACAATATTTAGGTACCTAGTTAAAAAATCAAGTGTTGTTTTATTATCTACTGGTTCTGATAGAATTCGGTAAAAAAATCATATTACGCCTGTCATAAGCTGCTAAGGATTTCAGTTTTAATTTTTTAGAATAGATTAAATATAGACATTATAATATATTAAGATATATTATTTATTCAAAAAACAGAATTATTTACCTGGAAATTATGCGATAACAATATGCGATATTGCCAATCCAACGTGTGGGCCGGATTTTCTTTGAAACGTCTTATATAAATTACCGTTTCCCAGCAACACTAGGAAGCGGTGAAGAGCGAACGTTTTTGTTCAATGTTCAGAAAGCACTTAAGCTTATTTTGAATAAAACCAATTTTAATTTTGAATTCAATGTAAGCTTGGCACCCTTATCTTCGAGTTTATTTACCCTCTCAGGGTGACAAAAAGGCGTCAAATTCAAGTGTTATTGACGGCAATCCAATTCAGTGTAATTTTTACTCGTAATGATTTCCGATATGTAGGTTGATACAAAATGATATTACTGCGCTCAGCTACGACTCATTACGATTTACGGAAATATGACAAGGCCTTTATCGAACAGTGAATTATATTTCCACGCCAAATATGGAGCTATAGCTTTATAGGAGCTTTAGTAACAAATTCTCGTCAACTGTTTTTCAACTTCCCCTTCCCTCCATCCCCCCAATACCCTAAACCCAAAAATAGCCTTCAGCCAAAAATAGTCCCGGAAAGATCTGTATGCAAATCTCCGTATAGTGCCATTGCACCGGTTACCAATATCCCACAAACTGGGCCCGCAGAGGCTCCACTTAGTTATCTGTGCCCCGTAATGGAAAACGCTTGTTCTACCCTCCAGGGAGTGACAGGGAAGATGCTCTCTGTATTTGTGTAAAGAATCGTGGAGGAAAGAATGCAAATATGATTTGAGAATATTTTTGCGTCTATGAGTGGTAATGGTGATAGAATCAGATTATGGTAACCGAATTATAGACATTATGATAATCATTATGGAAAATAGTAAAAGCATATTGGCAATTTTCGAGAATCGAGTATTAGGTTCCGATATATATTAGATAATCCGGCTTTTGGAAGATTCGGTTATATTTCGATCATTATCTAAACCAAAAACTTAAAATTTTATCGAATGTCGTGTGATTGTCCTAATATACTTTGGTAATTTTATTGTGGTTGTAGTGTTACTTGAAAACTATTTCCTTGATTAGCAACATTCATCAGTTAGGTACAATAATAGGAATAATATTTTTATACACCACCACCTTTATTACCGCATCTATTGTAGGAAAATCTGGCAATAACCTTTGAATGGCTGCAGAGGGCGCGAAGGTACATAAAAGCAATTCATTACCTTACAGAGACCCGGAAACGGTAGCGGTGACGGTGGCATGCCGGGAGAGGCAGCGGATACAGCGCCGAGCACTCGGATTTATTCGTTCCGGAGCGGTAACGACACGTCACGACCTTTCGCGAGAAGAATGGGGAGCTAATAATAATAATATTTTTATCGTTTAACATTTAAGCTTTAGTGAATAATGTTGGTTTTAATAATAGATGTCGTTTTTGATTTTTCAGATGTATTTTTTTCATTCTGCGCATCGACATTTAGTTTATTGTGTGATCTTTTAAATAGCAATATTTTGAAATTTTCAGGATTTTCAGGATCCTCTCCGAGTGTTCTCCGCTTTTCTCGGTCATATGTAACCCCATAGGTTTGATTCACTCCTATAATATCTACTTTTACTGACATTTACCAGGGCGTTTCTTGTTATGTCACTGCTTAACGTAAAAAAGAACGTAATATTATGTGCTATGTTATATAAAAATATGAAAAAATGAATTTATGCAATCTGAAAATCAGCCTAGAAATAATGTACCTAACTATAATATTCCTCAAAAAAATAATTGCGTAGCACAGACAGATCCAATAAATTATCATGACATACGCTAAATTTATACGTCTAGACACCATGAGATCTTCATAAATCACTCACAAGTAAATCCCTGATCATTCCACGACTGCATGACCAAGGACCCATAAATTGCCGTGAAATATTTCGTATCTCATCCTATACACTTATGGGACACGTAAAGCTATGTTCACTAGATAAAACAAATTGTGATGACATATTACCCGAGGCGAGGACAATATTATAGTCGATATTGCTTAACATCGCAAGGTAATGCTACTATTTTTATTGTCAAGAAATCAATTAGGTATTTCGCAACAATTAAGTCAGATTGAGTTGCAACACCATTGATACTTCCAATTGGAAAGCACAAGCAGCTTTACAACGTCACTTGAACTGACCAACGGGGCTCTGATGATAGTTCCCGGAAAAAATGTATTTGGCAACCTGAATAAGCCAGGCTGAGGCAGGAAAGAATCATCGACGGTGTAGGAGGGCGAATTGTGCGGTCTAGTGATTACGGACATACTTATTTTTTGAGTGTGACCTACCACAAACTATGTTAAATAAACTGTGGTAAGCTCAATAGTATGTTGCTTTCTACCAGTTATGCTCAACAGACGTCTAGTGAATACGCAGCTTCAGACAAGTTGGGATGTCATACAAAATAAATGGTGTGTGTGACGTATCGATACAGTGGACAGGCGGGCGGGCGCCGAGATGGATGGCTGTATCGCCGACAGGGGAAATAAACAAGTATCGACGATGAGATGGCTCAGAGGGCTCTTTCTATTTTTTGTTTCGTTAAAAATTGTATAGGATGAAAATATTTTTCAGGAGATAGGGTAGCTACTAAAGGAGTCAATCCTACTGATTTACATCAAACGTGGCTAAAAATAGATTCATATTTTGTGACGAAAAGATTTTTCTTTGGCTACGTGTTCCAAAAAGAAATATTTTCAGTTAATTAAACTTTTACGGAGATTAGCGACTGAGGTTCTCTCGTTTCAGATAAACGACGTCGAGATTAAAATCTCATTCCGAAGTCGACTATCAGTCTATATTCTTGTTTTTCTTAATCCCAACTAAAAACATGAAACATTTATAGACATACATAAACTCACGCCTTTTTCCCATGGAGGTAGGCAGAAACTATAGGACGCCAAATGCCACGATCCTTATACCTATATACTGCCTGTCTCTACTTACATGAAACACAAAACATTAATAGAAACTATTTCTTTGGTCTATATCAGAACGTATTCAGTATTCATTTGAATTCTACTCTTCTACAACATATACTTATTTCTGAATTCTCTAAACCCCAAATTATTCAATGCATCAAACGATTTTATTTAAATTTTACAATTTCCAATAGACTACTTCATGTACACAATTTCACCTGTTCGCCTACTTCTAGGTAAGTATAAGTTTCTTCACATAACTACAACTGCCTGCAAACTTCGTCGGAACATTCACAACTGAAGTATATAACGATAAGCAAACGAAACGTGTTAAAGATTTGCCGCCGGCGTCCGCTATTTATCGATACAAGTTTTCAACTACATACTTTTCAGTCTATACGATAGAAAGGTGTAAGAGATGGGCGATAGCAGTGGCGGAAGCGGGCAAAAGATAAGTCGTACTATAATTATTATTTGATGTGTATTAATATTTTTTTACATAATTAGAAGCATTATTTTAGGCCGTGTCGTTACAATAATTATCGTTTTTTTATTCCCTCAATAAGTGAAAAAAGTAAGAGTCAGCTGTGCGGATTTGCGAGAGAAAGATGCATTTGCAATTTGGTTGAAGGCATTTCCAGAATTGTATAATACATATAATTTAGTGTTTTCCAGCCAAATATAATCGCCAAAACTTACAAACTACGAAATGTTATTTAAACCTATAAATATAAGAGCTGCACCATCAAACGAAGACTAACAGACATATCACCGTAAAACGCTCTCGCTTCCACCTCACGTCACTCATAAGCATAAACATGCAATGACAATAACACAGTCATACCGTACTTAAAAGTTTTTACTAACGACTGTAAGTTGCAGCCGTTCGATACTGAACTCTTGCCAACCGTATAATAGTCGACGTGCGCCTGAGTTAAGCACCTTGTATGTACATTCAGCTGCAATAAGGCGTACACACTTTGCGAATTTAAAAAGTGAATTTAATAAAAAAGTAATGACTGAAATCTTTTAAAATTGTATACATAATAATTATCTGCCAACACATACGAATACATAGGTTTTTTTAATTTTAAGAGTCCATTAGCTATTATTTGTTCTTAAATTCGAATTTTATATTTTCAAAGTGACATATAAAGTGCATCTTATAACAGCTGACTGTACTTATTAGTAGACGTTTTATTGTGTGTCCTAGTTCTTGTTTCCGTTCAGTTTGTTTCAGAAGCGTTAGTTTAGCTCTCTCACTCTCTCACTCTGCATAAATTGTGCCAAAATGTACAGAATAATTTGCGTCGGTGTGAAGTTGCAATTTAATGTTGCCAACATGATGCCACAGATAAAGCAGAGTGGTGACAAATTATTTAATTGGGTCAGTCTCGTCTTCTCCAAAAGGAATTCATAGAAACACTAGAATATTTTATTTCTAATTCATTTGTTAACAACAACCTAAAATCGCTCACGGCTGAACCTCAGCCTTCAGGCAATTCACGTCATCACCATTTCGCCGTAAACTTCCAAAACGATGTCCTAGTCTATCAAATACACGTCTTCCTACACCCCTCTAAAAACTTTGCCAGCGATGCAGAGCAGCTGACGTGGCGAACACCCCGCGTCAATTAATAACGCACATCAAAATTGTAGGCGGCGCATTTCTTGATATATTTCGTCGTAGATCCATTAGCGGTCAGACGCCGTGGTGGCTGACACATGACAAATGGTCGGGTTATTGCTGAGTTTGGAGTAGCGGTGCGATTGGGAGCGGAAGGCGGAGATTTATTTGGATTATTTCATTTGTAAGTGTCGCGAGAAGAGGTAATGCTGGTCTCCGATTTAGTATCAATCTAGTCGGGCAATTACAAAATATACATATGAGTAAAGTTATTAATTTGATCTCTCCTTTTTTAGTGGGTGTCATAAGATGGGACTGAACGTCAGGGGGTTTTATAATATCAATAAGCAGGAGTGTTCGTCGATAGCACCATGCTGCAAAAAACCCATTGTTCTGATTATCTATATCTTTAAAAATAACCTATAGGAGAATTGTGAAGGTATGAAGATAGCCACGAATAATAATAGGTTGAGATAAAGAAATATAATTAGCTTAATATAATACATTCATATCTCGCTCCCAATTGCCCATACGCCTTTCCAGAAATGCGCAGTGACGACAATTATGATGACAAAGTACTTACTCAACTGTACTCCCACGCTAATGTGGCCCGAACACTCTTTATGCAACATGTAAACAATAATTCCCAAATGTTTTAAACATTAGGCAAACTAGAAAGTGTAGACCTAACTTAACAAAGTGCCCAAATATTTTCCTCCTGTGAAAAATCCTCGAGAGTCTGTCTTTTAGACATAATAAATGGTTTTTAGGAAAAATTTATACAGCGTATTTATGTAAAGAATTTTACAGTCACATGAGCCTTTTCAACTTTGTCTCTAGGGTTGGCAACGCATCAGCAATCCTTTTTAGGTTGTAGATGTATATAGGTCGCGGAAACTGCTAACCATCATGTGGGCCGTCTGCCCGTATACCAACCTATTTGTTGATGACGATATTTACAATTCCGAAAAAAAAACTCAGTTAAAAGAGCGTAGATAAGTCAGGTGGATATTTAAAAAGGGGAGTGTATTTAAAGTAGGTCACCTTTACGTCCAGGTCAACAGAGCTCGTCGTGTCGTCCCAAACGTAATAAGTATTGTTCAGGGATGCACGGACCCTCTCAGACAATATTGTGTAGGTATATAACTCTATGTGTATACCTTTATTTCTCTGTATAAACAGGTGAAACATGTGGGAATATACTGTCTTTATTTTACTCTTGAATGTTATCTCATGACTCGTTTCAGGAGTGAAATTGCGGGTATTGTAGTTTAGAAATTAAATTAGGACTAAGAAACTGAAACCGGATAAGGTCCAAAGATAACAGATAGGTACGGTAGGGTAGATAAGTTCAGATAATTTAGTAATCGGTTGGCGTTTTCAACAACACTTCACTATTTCTCAAGTAACATATTCTTATGGGATGGCCACGCTGAAATATTTTAGCTTATTAACTTATTGCAAATTATTATATTTAATTGTTGACGAATTGCAGTTTACTCGGCATACATACACGAATACACGAATGCGAAAAAACCGGCCAAGAGCGAGTCGGACTCGCACACGAAGGGTTCTGTACCAATATCTATAAAAACGGCAAAAAAATCACGTTTGTTGTATGGGAGCCCCCTTAAATATTTATTTTATTCTGTTTTTTTTTTGTATTTGCTGTTATAGCGGCAACAGGAATACATCATCTGTGAAAATTTCAACTGTCTAACTATCACGGTTCATGAGGTACCTACAGCCTGGTGACATACGGACGGACGGACGGACAGCGAGGTCTTAGTAATAGGGTCCCGTTTTACCCTTTGGGTACGGAACCCTAAAAAATACATATTGCGTAATAAAGTTTTAATGCCTTACATTTACCAGAAAACAAAAAAGATAATATCGTAAAGATATTACGGAGGGCGTTTAATTATATAATACGGTTCCCACCTTTGTTCAGTAATTAAAATATAACCGAAGGGCTTTCCAATAAAATTATATTGCGCGCACGAGTGCGTAATTACTTGGAAAATAACTTTTCATGTGTGAAGTATATGGAAACATAAGAAGTTGTTTTTGGGGCAGACGCATTAGGTATATGATAAGGAGCTTGAGAAAATACATGCGTAGGAGACGGTGGCTTAATAATATTATTAATTACTTAATATAATAGTGGGCTCAGTAATTTACATCAGATATTTTGAGCGATCTGACTTGGCTCGTATTCGGTGGAATATTTGTCTGTCTTAGTTATCAAAGTGCAAAAATGTTGGTTCCTTAACGATTGCCTTAAGATAGGATAAGGGTAATAAAATACAAATACTATAATGAATAAATGATCTACCAGAGAGTCGTAAAGGAGCAAGAAATAAATTGGGAAAAGTGCGCGGCCGCCTAATTTTAGTGTTAGCTATGTTACCGAACAATTCAGTGCTACAAACTAATAACCCGTATATTTCTAAACACACAGGTTAAAACTTAGAAGCCCGTGGGTTAACGAGAGCCCCCCTCGTAAACGCGATCCTATACGTTAACTACACTCTTGACGTTGCCTATTTACCTACTGTAATTGGTTGAACTAAACTTGAAGACCAAGCAAATTGAAGGGACGATAGTCCGACTGTCGCATGTTTCAGTTTTTAACTATGCGAAACTGATTCACATGCAATGTTCTGCCATAAGTACCTACATATGTATGTACAAGTAAACTATGTTGTAATATAAAATTGCAACTAATGCAAGCTAGGAGCTTATTAAAATTTGGAAGCTGCTAATTATCAAATACATACACACACACACACAAACGCGGACATACGGGCAAATTTTATTTGTTTTTAAATTAATAAGAACATAATTTGCCTTATTACTGATAGTATACTAGGTAATTTTAAATTGATAAAACTACTAGTAGGTATGTAGATCCACTTGGTGTGGTCCGTTTGTTAAGTTCATGTAATTGGCTGAACTAAACTTTGAGACGACCATGCTAATTGACGGGGCAGTCGCGGTTGCAGTTGGTTTGTTTTGTCTACGAGATACAATGATAGCTGTGATTGTCTTTCATTTCCAGTATTCAATTCAGAATATAGTTCGGCTCTTTAAATGTATTAAAGTTAAACATGCGAATTTAGACATAATTAAAACTTTCCCCATCAGACAATGATACGAATAGTTTCAGAGGACACATTTCAACGTATTCAGTAACAGGTTTCGAGTATATCAAGCTAACAACATAGATAAGTCTAAGCTAAACTAGTTGATCCTGGCGGTCCTTGGTCGGATGAACTACCTACTCATAGATTGGACTAGGATTAATAAAACTAATAAAATACAATTCATGCAGAAATTAGGTGAGAGTTATAAAACGTGAACTCCTACATAGTCTTATAGGATTTTGTTACAAAGATTTACTTCTAGGAACGTTGGTCTGTAGGTACTTTATGCTTTGTGCACATTACTATGTTATTCTTTATTAACACTAAACAAAATATTCTTGTGCAGGAGTGGGGATGTATATGCATAGTGCGAAGGGTGGAGTTTAAGGGTGGAGTTCAAATTCACAATCATTCATTCGCCAGACCGTCGCCTTAGCCGTTGAGGTATTCACTACATTATTTACGCGGTTACTGTATTTACACTATGGAAAATTAGAAAATGGAATGGAACTCATGATGGCAACTTTTGGGGCTCAATAATTTAATTCTGCGTGTAAGCATTGTCTGCCGCGCTACGTAATCTAATCTTTTATTTATGATCGGATCGTTACTATTGTCAGTGAACTGGTAATACGAAGAAAACAGAAGGTAACTGGAGCATAACATAACTCACGTGTGAAGAACCATTGAGGATAAATCGGAGACTTGGGAAATGATAAGATTTGACAGATCATCAATTCCATTAAATAGGTACTTATTTTCAAAAATTCAACAAGTAAGTTTATTTTTTATTAATTTCGATTAGCTGCTGAAATGATATTCATTATGGAAAAGATGGTGACAAACTTTAAAGTATGTAATAATTAATTTAAATTTATAAAAAAAAGTATTTTATATTCGGGCTTTGTCTGTTAATTTTGATTTAATGACGATTTATTCACTTAAAAATTTCTTAAAGCTAGGTACATTGCCCCACAAAACTGCTTACGCAGTATAACTGTGAGATCGTTGAGTCTCTCTTACACAGTAAAACATAATTAGGTGCATCTATAGCCTATATGCAACTTAATACCACTTACATAGTTTCTAATAAATGTTTTTTAAGTTTACGTCCGATTTTTACTTTATTATCTTCTTGTCTGATGTCAGCAGGCAAAGTGTTCATTAAATAGGGAACGCGTTTTATTAAGGTTCTGTCGCCATAGTAATTACTAACTCTCGGTACATCATATTTACCTGCTGTCATTGACCTGGTAGTATACCTGTTAGAAACTAGTGAGTTAAATGTTGTTACGATAAACATTACCTGTACAAATAAATTAATAGGTCCAGCACGAGTGCAGCCGAGTTACTAACGTAAACGTAACGTTAATATAGGTTAATTTTGAGTCGGAAATACTCGTTCCGCACATACTTTTATTAAATTGAAAACTATTCAATCTATGCAAGATACAAACTGCGCACGTTGCATAAAAAAATAACCAAAATTTTATAGGACAGTTGTTTTTTCCATTCAAAATTCGCTTATATTAGCGATACGTCAATCGTTCGTGCTAGACCTACAGTTTGAATCTAGTAGGTATACGTAGAAGCTAGTTTGCGGTATTGAGTTATTAGCAGTCCAACGGAGACAATGAAAAACAATCTAAGTCGTAGTTATATAACCGGAAACTGAGAAAGCGCCTATCATTTTCTTTCCTTATTATCATCAAATCGATGATAAATCACAGCAGAATGTAAAATACCTTAAGTTTCAAAGTAATGATTAATAGGCGCTTTCATTATGAGAAAGACAATAGTAAACAATGGTTTGTTATGAACAGCAAAGAGCGTCTGTTTTGATTTACATGAATATCATTATTTACTTCGCTATTGATTAGGGAGAAACAAGAAATTTAGTTTGTATTTTGTATTTTGAATGGATTTAGTAATTGATTGTGGCGAGTCTCAGGTTATGGGTAAATCCTTGTATTGTTGGGTGATAGTTCGTTAAAAGTGGCTCCGATGGGTGCTGACACGACATACACAGTTGGAAACAAAACCAACGAGTGATCTGTTTATTGACAGTTCAAATTTGAGAAAAAAATCATTCTTGGTTAAGAGTACTTTACACCCTTTTCCTGACCTATAATGCTTATTTAATTTCTGATGTATATTTATACGTCTTTACAATGTTATGTAAAAAGGGAAGATGTGAACAAGCAAAAAACGGATAATTTCTTGGCCTTACTGCATATCATGATACTAGTAATAACGTATCAGCTATCGTATGAAGGTTTAGCTACAACAGGCCAAAAAACAAAGACCGTTACATAAGTCTGATGTCAATAGTCGTAGGAGACAGAACAACACAAAACAGACGGGAGCTTCTACCACCAATGTATTAACTTATCTACCTGCTACGCATGGTAATACCACAGTATAAAGAAGTATATATATAGATTATTAGACTGTGGTAATACTTACAATATAACAGTTGTATTGGTGTTTTGGGTCACGCATTGTATAACAATGGATATATGTGTCGTGTCTTCACAACAAACACGGCTTAATACACCTATGCGTATTATGATAGCATAATAAACACTGGCATAAACAATATATTTATTTAAATACAATGCTTAAATCATCTTTAGAATCATCAAAGGACCATGGGGGATTTTGTATGAACCCCGTCCCCACCCTACAACAGTCATGGTATACGTGTCAATTTGTTCATTGGGACCCAAAAAAGTCTAAAGTACCTGTATGAGTTGCAAAAACTATTGGGTTTATTATAATAAAAAAAAATACTTTTCGGCAAAAATGTATTTATTTTTAAACAAAAATCATTTTTCCACAAACAAAAAAGCATATTTCACGTAAACAAATGACGATTCTATATAAAAAAAATACTTGATTCTCAAACTGAAAATCATTGAGTACCTAATAATAACAGTGTTTAAGTTAATTAATATACCTATTAACTCATTAGTACAGCCAGCGACTATATTCGTGACAATTTAAGAAGTCTGATTTCACAGCTATAAAAATACTTTTATTTGTGTGAGGGTAAGGAAAAAAAAAATCGGTTGCTTTAAAAACCGTTACCTTATATGAAAACATTATTGATCGCCATATTCTAATCCTCTTTATTGCACACTAAGTAAATGTGTTAGTAAAAACGAATAAATATATAAAAAATCAATTTATATATATATAATTCGACTGTACGTGTGTATGTCACTGAACTCCTCCTAAACGGCTGGACCGATTTGAATGATTTTTTTGTATGCGTTTGGGTGGCGCCCTGGATGGTTTAGATTCACAATTGGACCCGGTAGGTGGCGCTGCTTTTCCAGGCAGGACGTCGTCTGCTGGGTCCGCTAGTATATTATAAAACCTAAAGCCCACGTATTTGAAGGACGTCGCCATAGTAAAATATTATCTATCCTACTAGACGCTTCAAATGACACGTATTTCAAATCTGTTGGATGGTGGGGACGTTTCTTCTCATTGTCCTTTGTTTGTTAATTACGAAAAGCACTGTTGTGTGTGAATAATTCAAAATGATTTCGTAGGTATAGCACGTAATGAGTACAAACACAAATTAAATAAGCACGTGGAAAGACAAAATGAACCCGGTGTAACCGCGATTACTTAGGTCGCGGTCGTTCACGGGGTAATGAGGGTGCCCGTTGACACCTGTGAGTGTACTCGTGATTGTAGGGTTAGCTGGATTGTAATGGTTTACCAAGGTGACAGAAATGCCACGTTTCTAAGTAAATAATTTGCGTTTCACCATTCTTTCTGCCAATTAAGGCTATATTATCCTCTAGGAGAATTTTTTGACAGCGGTCATCATGAGGCCCGTGTCCAACTATTATGGCCGTTCGTGTAGGTGTGCAAATCAGATTAAGTACTAATATTGACGCTGTTGTCATACATTAGTCTATCTATAATTTTCATAATACAGAGAGTCCTCGTCTCTCGACAATTTGTTATTTTATTTTTTAACATAAAATAATTTTTAAATAAGGGTGGTTACTTTTTTTATCAATGGAGCAACTTACCCTTTCAAATGAATAGAACACAATTCTCGTTGAATAATAAATGCGTTGAGTGTGTAACAGCGGGTCTTCAGTCACCATAATTGGAGGCGACGTGATGGGTACACAGACAAGGGTTAAAATACTCAAAAATAAAAACATAGCACCCCTGGCCGAGGGTACCGCGAGCTTCACACAAAAACCCTTCGCAGCAAGAACGTTCATTTGTCACACACACTTGATGCAAAGGAAACGTACACCCTTGGTTATTAGACAAAAAGGTTCGACGGCGAATGGGTTAGGTTATTTGGTTTTGTAGACGTACTTAGAAGAATGATAATGATAATTAACTGCGTTTAACTTACAGGCAACAGACATTTTTATATACGCTACGCGATCCCACGCCAAGATCTTGCTATACAAATAACTGCCAAAAAAGATTTCAGAACATCACAGTACGAGGATTTTGTCATAATTACTTGGCACGCTAGTAAGTGTAGTATAATATTGTGATAATAATTCCAGTGAATACAGCTGCCATATTTTCTCATATAACTTCGACAAAAATCTTTGTAGTGCTCATAAATATAACAAAGAATCAAATACGACGTGTTTAACACCAAAGTTTAGCTATTATTCCCATATTTTCGAGCAAGCTGGCTTGTTTTCGAATAGAAATGATTTATAGCTGACATCCTTGCAAGCCAAGCACGAGTTTCCTGCCAATATTCCGATAAAAATGTTGATAGCCTCAAGTAAATGAGTAATGGAAATTGCCCCTTTAGCCGTAATTTATAAGATAATAATATTAATCAACTTCTATCTAAATGGGAAATAGATAACTTTGTGTGTACGAATGTTCGTGACTGTAAATTATTTTTGTATTTTTCGGCCGTCTAGCCGAGAAATAAAAGAATGATTTGTTACTCTGAACAAAATATATTTGAGTGTGAGAAGTGGTGAAAAAATATTAAATCTTTTGTCTCTTTTGGAATTGTAATTTTATTACTGTGCGATTTTATTGAACAATTTTGGTTTCGTATTTTAGTAGATCAAGTGAAAGTATTGAAAAACTGAAACCTGCTTTGATATTAATGAAAAGCGATTTTAAATCATAACAGTTAACATGGCTATAGCTAGTCCTGCACATCGTTTTTACTGTCAACCAGCTGACAGTATTTAACATCAGCTTGAATTTTTATACTAAACAAATACAGTAAAAAAATCCTCTCGCGTGTTTAGTAAACAAAGCGCAGTTATCTTTATACATTGGATGGTTTGACTAGATTTATTAAAAATACCCGGTGGGTCAAACAACACGTCCTGTCGTATATCTCGCAAACATGCAACTTGTTATTGTGTAGTTGTGTGCACTAGGTACTACTACTGCAGGCTCTGATTTAAGTGATGTTTTAGTGTTCGCAAGCGCGCCTGCCGATTGTCAAGTTCTGGGTTCTACTACTTAGAAAAGTATAATAGGAGTTTACACTTCTGACTTGGAGATAGAAGCTTGTGTACCTAGTATTATGCTCGGAAAATGGCGATAGAGTCGTCGAATGAGATCACATCCCGAGTCTACCGCCTGTGCCTAACCTGTTTACAGACTACAGCTTAACTGTATTTATATTCAGTAAAAACAAAAAGCAAAATTAGTGGAACAACAAAGTCATGAGTAAGTTAAGCCTAGCAAAAAAATATTGCACAATTATTGTTCAACAAATCTGTGATCAAACAAACTACACGGACTGCAAGAAAAATTAGTCAATAATCTTATAAGAGAGCCAGTATTAAAATAGTCGTTATATTTTTTTACAGTGAGGGTCTCACAAGTAGTGCTTAGTTGCTTAGGCCTACCCAAAGAGCACTCTGATTCAAAAATACGTAATTCACTTAGGGAACGAGAAGATTCTGGCTTTCTTGAAGCGAGTGGATGTGTCCTTGTGTATTCTTTGAAAGATTAGTGCTATTGTATATATTCTTAAATCGTTGACGATTTCAAACTCCAATATTGGACGAGCCTGTTGCTCAATTTCCGGCTGCTGCTGAGAGTTCTTTTGCTGAATAACCCAATAATGCTTTACTGGACCTGGGAATCTAAGCCATTACCTCACGCTAGCAAGTCGCGCTTGCAGCCACTACACCAGCGAGGCATTAAAAAATACAGCTACGAAAAAACAGGGTGGGTGTAACGCCACGTGCCGTCGTATATCTCGCAAACAAAGCGCAGTTTGTTAGTGGGTAGTCGTGCGCACTTGCGAGCTCTGATTTAAGTGACTTTAAGCACTAACTGCACCGCGACTTTATTTTATATTTTTGTGAAACGTTCTCGACACTCGTGTTAATTAATGTTTATTTTCGTAGTTCGTTAGTTGGTATTCGTAAAAAAATTTAATGTCATTTTTGGAAAGTTATTCTATAAATAGACGTCTGGTCCTTAACTAAATATTAATTAAGGCTCTTCTTTGGGTGCTAGTCGTAAAATTAAAACATTTATTTTATCAGCTATATGAACATAGATTCCGGCTTTCGCCAGTGTCTATCTACCTACACAATTTCTTAAATTTTACTTAATATAATTACTGTAACATGGACAGAAACTCACCGAGCCAGTGCGATTGTTTTAGCTTGAAATCAATTCATGTAATATGACTAACCAGTAACTATTAAGCTGTAATATGACTAACCAGTGACTATTAAATGATGTCTAAATAATGTTTAAATCTTGTGTATTAAAATTCGTTTCTAATGCTCACTATTTTTACGGTACCCAAACTCCCTTTTGTTTCAAACTTAATCCAAGTTCGCCCGATGTTCTCACGTTCTCGTTCCCAAAATAAACTTCCCAAATAAAAATGTAAGTACTAAGAAAATCATAATTACACAAAATTCAAGTACATTAGAGCTGTCACGTGGTACGGAGGTGATTATGTTTTAGTAGTCTCCAGTTTACGAGTCGTCGGAGACCCGTCAGGTAGTCGCCGCGCTGCCGTACGCACTCAGCGCTTACGACGTCTGGGCACGGCTTTATGTGTTCTTTGTGATGCGCAGTTTACCGTGCTGCGTTTGTTTTGTTTTTGGACTAAAGCTGAGAACGAAGTATGCGTCGGATGTTGGTTTTTGAGATGCGATTTTTTGTGGCTGTTATGTAGGTATACTGCTTTGTGTTATGTGTATGGTACTTTGTTTGAGTGCCTGTTGTTGACTGCTGGATGAACTGAGTTGTACAACAGAGAGTTACAGCCAGACTATGTAGTATCTGCCTTATGTGTATCTCTCATTTAGATAAAAAATTGTGTGCACTTGTGTATGTAGATAATGACGGATTATTTAGTGAGACTGTTTGTATGTGTAGACAAAAACAACATTGGTAAAAATACATTAATATATATCGGATTTGTTTGAGATACACTTTGATTCATTACAAAAAACTTTGCCACATTTAATTAAACTTAACAAAATTTACACACTTTCAAAACCAAACCGACTTTATCAACCAAACATAAACTTAATCCAAACTGTAACAACAATCAACCAAGCTATATTGTAAACCACTGTCAGTGATACTATAATTATAGTAGTAAATAAATAAGGGGTATCAGCCTCTGCTGATACCCCTTATTTATTAACAAGCTATGAAATGTAGTGTGTCTCTACACACTACATTTCATAGCTTGTTAAATTCAACCATGGAAGGGATTAGCAAACATTAGAGCTACTCTACAATAAATGTATAGAGTATATATTATGTAGATAATAAATTCGTGTGTAAATTCGTTATAAATTGTAAGCGCAAAGTATTCCTAAATCTCAAAAACCGCTTTAAACGCATTTATAAATTGTTTGGGCTATTTTGGATGCGCATATCGCCACGGAATTAAGCTGTTATACCGAAAGCTTAACGATTTTATTTCATTGTGTAATAGGGACAACACAGTTGCGGCGAAATTCCCCTGTGGACAATAATAGTGGTAGTTCACACATGATTCTAAGCTCACTTGAAAACACAAATCGGTTTAAAAAAATATTCGTCGTACAAACTAGGTTTTGTAATGGCGGAAATCCCATTCGAAATTATTCGATTAACCGGTGATGTATCTCGGTATTTGCATACACACTCGTAACACACACATATAGGTATATCTAGGCTGTCTACACATAAACACAAAACCAGTCTTTTGCCAAACTATTGCGGCGGTATTATCTCATTATTTTTCTCACTTTTCCTCTAAGCTTGTAGTTACGACACCCCTGGGTACTATACCCTGCCTACATTAGCTTGTGCCCTGGTCTGTTTGGACGGGATAACGTAAATGAATTGGTAATACTGTCGGTATTACGGCTCAATGTGTTTGGTTTCCCAGGGATGGGTGTTATAGTTTTCTTGATAGACTTCGTGTAGATGCGAGCTCGTAGAATAGAATAATAATTTATTCGCATAGGAAGTAGGTACAAAAAATGCAGATGTTTTATAAATTAGTGATCCTTATACATTCTGCCTTAAATTAGGCATGCAAACATTTAGTACAAGTGCTTAATAGACTAAAATACTGTCAATATGAAAAATTCTAACAATATATTCAATAAAATAAAATAAAGAATTAAAGATGTCAGGATTATTTAAGTAACTATAAAGTTTTATCATTTAGAAATTCACAAATGGAGTAATAACATTTATTAATTAATAAGACTGACAATTTCTTTTTAAACCATGGAATGGACTCGTTTTTTATTCC
Organism: Amphipyra berbera; assembly: GCA_910594945.2. NCBI lineage: Eukaryota > Metazoa > Arthropoda > Insecta > Lepidoptera > Noctuidae > Amphipyra > Amphipyra berbera. The sequence continues at coordinate 22,877,158 of OU343122.1, forward strand.
ATCGGGTATTTTATTAAAGATAATCGGGCACATACATATAACACTCTTCCTTAATAATGCAGTATTGTGACCACTAACACGTAGCATGTTGGTATACTGCCTTCTAACTGGTCGTGTTCTATTGTCAGATGATTTATTAAAAAGATGCATATTTGATTTTACAAAGACAGCTATTTCGTAAATGTAAAGTGATGGGAATGTTAGCAAATTTAGGGACTTGAATACAGGTACGCAACTATCTGTTACTTTCATGTTACACATTGCCCTTATGCATCGTTTTTGAGCCTTGAATACCTGTTCTCTCAGACTACAATTTCCCCAAAATATTACCCCGAATCTCAGAATTGACGCCACTAGACCATGGTAAGCAACTAATCTGGTGGGCATATTCACTTTCCTGGATAGATTAAAAAGAACATACGCTGCTGTACTTAATTTTTTGCATACTTCTGCGTGTGGTTTCCAGGTTAGTTGGTTATCTATCATTATATCTAAAAATTTTGCAACTTGCCCTTGGTCTATTTTTTGTCCATTGTAATTTAAGTTTAAAGTTTGTAGAGGTATCCGTTGATAAAAATGCATAACCTTAGTCTTAGGTATATTAATTGTTAAATTGTTTTGATCAAGCCAGTGTATAATATCCGTTAAAGTATTATTTATGTCATGTTCATACGTTTTTAGGTCTGTACATTTAATCAAGGCAGTACTATCGTCAGCGAATAAGACCTTGATTTTTTATGTTGGGTGTTTTATGCATCGAGGCAAGTCGTTAATATAAATTAAAAATAATAAAGGGCCTAACACAGTGCCCTGTGGTACGCCATATCTAATAAGCCTATGTTCCGATAAGTATTTTTTCTCACGCTTAGTTTTTAAACATATTTTTGAAATTTCTGTGTGCTGTTTTCGGTTGCTGAGATATGATCTTAAGAGATTATGCATATTTCCTCTGATACCTATAGTGTTTAGCTTGTATAACAGAGTTTCATGGTCAACACAGTCGAAGGCCCTCGTCATATCAGTTAAAATTACGCAAACTGGTACTTTTTCATCGACGTTTCTTATTATCATATTTATTAAATCGTAAACGGCCGTATTTATTCCTTTATTTTTTCTAAATCCCTTTATTTATTTATTTTTATTTTTTCGTAAAATGTTTTGTATTCTTAAAACCTTTTACTAGCTCTTGTTATATTTTCTTGCTGTATTATATGTGTTAACTACTTATAATATTACAACCTGTCATATAGGTTTGGGGCCATCCATAAATTACGTCACACGAATTTTATGATTTTTTGACCCCTCCCCCGTCCTTGTCACAGCTGGTCACATTTGTGAGACCCCCCCCCCCCTACATAGTGTGATGTCACATATTTTGCAATTTTACATTTATTTATGAAATTAAAACAGCAGGGTTCCGAAATTATTTTTATTTCCACAACCGCCGCGATCCCTAATGTTACGCGATTGATAATAGATGTAGGCTGTGTACCCATTGTGCTATACAATAAACTAATCAAATCATATGAAGTGATTTCCAAACCCTTTTTGTTGTTTTTTTTTTTATCGTGGTAAAATCCTCATGGATGTCCTTCGCCCAGGGTAGGCGAGGGAGTCTGCCGGACTCTTACCGGCTAAAAACCCACGGTGTTCCTCTTTGTGACCGTCGGCCGGGGTCGCGGGATTCGCCTAAGCATGCACCGCAACCCCGACAGGTCTTGGTCCACCAACTGTTGGTGGACCTCTCCTCAATGGGGCCCCACCCCACGACCTCCTCAGAGGCGCGGGGAGCACCCCACATCACCAGCGCACCAGAACACATGGCACGCCGTGACCACCCCGGGGGCCAAACAAGCACATGGGCGCCAGACTACCCCATGCCTGGGCGCCCTCGGTCCCCCTACGACGGGTTAGGTTAGTGGCCCCGCCGCCTCAACTGCCCCACCACAGGAGAGGTCCACCAGAAGAAGCTGGTGGACCGAGACCTGCCGGGGTCGCGGTTCATGCAATAGCGAATCCCGTGAGTCGGGCCTTAGGTCAGATGGAGGGACACCGTTGGTTTTTAGCCGGTAAAAGTCCGACAATCCCCCTCGCCTTCCCCGGGCGAGGGACATCCATGAGGATTTTGCGAAGAAAAAAAAATGTGGCTTAGCTGCCTACCAGTTTATGGCCGCAGAGGATAGGGAGAGCGGCCAACTACACTCCGACACTCCTCTCCCCCTGCGACACCACCGTGTCCGCTATCTGCCGCCAAGGCCGCGGAAGGTAGGGAGAACGGCGCACCGTAATACCGGCACTCCTCTCCCGCCGCGGTCTCCACCCTTCAGCCGCGATGCCTCCCATAAGACATCGTGGCCCGCCTCAGTTGCGATGTCGCCCAGGCGACTCCGCAACCTACTTAGCCGCTCCAGGCCCAAGCCCCGACGTGCAGCCCCTCCTCGGGTTCCTCTTCGCTTCACCATGGGCATTCACTCCATGGTTACTGAGTCCCCCCGCAACGACTATGCGGGAACCCCCAGTGGGTGGTTTCCATAACCTGAGACAACTCTCTCTCATAAGCCTTGTAGTCATGCAGACAGAGTTGCAACTATTTTCATGTTATTCTTTAGTAGGTATGTACCTAGTTTAAATTTAGTGTTGTAATATTTAGATATAAAATATTATACAGTGCAGCGTCGATTATCCGCACGTCGATTATCCGCACGTCGATTGGTGTATTTTGAAAAAATGTGATGTCAAAAATATGGGACCCCTCCCCACCCCTAGTCACACAATGTCACACTTCGTCGACTCCCTCCCTCCCCCTTAACGTGTGACGTAATTTATGGATGGCCCCTTTGTTTTGTAACAAACATGTTTCATTTTCTGTAATAATTATTTTTTATTCTAGATTATAAATGGGGAAACCTGTCGTAAGGGAACATAACATTTATTAGGTGTCTTTATGGCAAAAACTGTGCAGTAGGTACTTTTAGTGCTGACATACAAAATACCGTAACCCCTAGGTTGATACATTCACATTATTTTATATTAACTTGAATCTTTTATGTTATTTATTCGTCATAATTTTTACTACCTATATATTTATCTACTGTGCCTCAATCTTAAAACAGCAATATTATTTTATGATTGTCTACGCATATATTATCTCTATATTTATAAAACAAGGTCCCCCACCACTACTGTCTGTCTGTTTGCGCGCGGCTTTCCTGTAACTACTGAACAGATTTTGTTCCGGTTTTTACGATTAGATAGCTTACTTTTCAAAGTTCTGGAAACTTACTAACAAATTAAACCCAAAAGCGGGCCTGCCTTTCAGCGTTGATAGGGAAACAGACTCTACGCGGATCGGAAATGTTTTTAAAGATCACTTCAGGGTTCGGTCTCAAATATCGTCCGGGCGCAGTGTGTCTGACGCTGGGTCCTGTATGTGTATGTCAGAGACTCCTCTTCGTTTTATAGCTAAGGAAATCACTACAGTCATCAAGAGTCTTTCCCAAGGCAAGTCTCCTGGACATGACGGACTAGGCGTCGAACATCTTTTGCATGCAGGGCCACACATCTCCCGAGTGTTGGCAATGTTGTATACTTTCTGTATACGGCATTCATATTTACCGACGGAGTTAATGGAGACTGTTGTGGTCCCTGTTGTCAAAAACAAGACTGGTGATATTTCAGAAAAACAGAATTACAGGCCAATTTCGTTGGCCACGATTATCGGTAAGGTGCTTGATGGTCTGCTTGAACTTCAACTCAGTAAATACATAAAACTGAATGATGCGCAGTTCGGTTTCAGAACCGGACTCTCAACTGAAAGCGGAATACTGGCGCTCAAGCAGACGGTTAGGTACTATACAGACAGAAAGACGCCGGTCTATGCGGTCTTTCTTGACCTCTCTAAAGCTTTTGACCTTGTCTGCTACGATAACCTGTGGGCCAAGCTAGCGAAGTTAAATGCACCTAGTGAGCTAATTGGCCTATTCCAATTTTGGTACAATAATCAGATTAACCGGGTTAGGTGGACGGACAGCTTTTCTGACCCATATAAACTAGAATGTGGTGTTAGGCAGGGTGGACTGACATCGCCTATATTGTTTAATTTGTATGTTAATCAGTTGATTGAGGAGCTCAGCAGCGCAAATATCGGTTGCTCCATTGATGGTCTGACGGTCAATAACCTGAGCTATGCGGACGACATGGTGCTGCTGGGTCCAACAATTAACGCGATAAGAAAACTGATATCGATTTGCGAATCATACGCAACCTCGCACACGGCCTTGCTTATAACATAAAAAAAGTGAGTTCATCGTATTCAAAGGGAGAAACAGAGTACCATCAGAGGTTCCTCCTATTACACTTAATGGAATGCTTTTAAATCAAGTCTCTCGCTTCAGGTACCTAGGACATGTGGTAACGGGGGATCTCTCTGATGACGCAGACATGGAGAGGGAGCGCAGGGCGTTAGCGGTTCGTTGTAATATGATAGCCCGCAGGTTCGCACGCTGTACAAATGATGTAAAGATCACTTTGTGTTTGGCCTACTGCCAATGTTTTTGCACCTGCAGCCTATGGGTGAAATATGCGTAGCGGACCTACAACGCCTTGCGTGTCCAATACAATAATGCCTTCAGGGTAATGTTGGGTTTGCCTCGCTACTGTAGTGCGTCTGATATGTTTGCACGTGCGCGAACAGACGATTTCTATGCTATATTGCGTAAAAGAGTCGCCTCAGTAATGAGCAGAGTGAGGGAGGGTCCCAACATTATCTTGAAGACATTGAGTGGCAAAGACGACAGTCCCTTCCTTGGACATTGGGTGGATACTCATTTGTCTACGCGGTGTCCGTTTGTAGGGGTGCGGTCGGGGTGAAGTTGTGGTCGGTGGATGTAGCTCTGACCTACTTTAGTTTTAATTATTTATGTTTTTCCATTGGCCACAGCCTTACCCAATCATTGTTTATTTATATTTATTATAATATAATAATAATATATTTTTTACTTCAGACCATAGATCCATATAAAGTTGTTAAATGTTAGTACAAACTTAAAAAACTAATGTTGGTAGAAACACATAAATACATAGCAGCACCTTTCAATTTGGTACATGAACTCCTTCCCGCACATGTACACCCACCCAGTGCTTGAGAAATGGACCATCAATTTTATCCGCCAAGGTGGTGAGAATACTGTTGGTGCTGATTCTAAATCGCTGCAGCATCGAGGCACATCGCTTGCGCATAATGGCATAAAAGTCATCCAGCCGCGCATCAGCAAACATGCCTGATACGCTGCAAAACCTGGGCAACTCCAACAGCATTCTCAACACGTTATTGCGCGGAGCGTTGTGGGCCTGCTGCGTATACCTGACCCACAGCCTGCACGAGTAAAATGGCTGGCAGCATGCCCTAAACAGAGTCAGCTTTACTTCTGTAGTACATCGTGCAAACCTGCGAGCAAGCATGTTGCCTCTGGTTGCCAACGCCCTGCGTTCTCTGTCAATGTCCTGGTCATCTGTGAGACAATCTGTGATCACGTGTCCGGGGTATTTGAAACGAGTGACGACTTGGAGCGGTATTCCTCGTAGCGTTAAAGGTGGAATATTCGCGGGAGTCTTATTGCGCGCTTTGAATACCATTACCTCGCTTTTGGTAACATTATACCTCAGCCCGTGAGTCTCCGCATACCCCTCACAGACCGCCACCAGTTTTCTCAAACCACAAATTGACGGGCTGAGCAGCGCCATGTCATCGGCGTAGCTTATATTGTTTATCATTTGTCCATCGACGGGGCAGCCAACCCTAGTGCAGCTCAGCTCACCAATCAAACTGTTTACATACAGGTTAAATAAACTAGGCGGGGTTGGTCCACCCTGTCTTACACCACAGTTCAGTCTATAAGAAACGGATTTAGAACCTGCCCACCGAACATAATTCTTTTGGTTTGAGTACCAATGTTTCGGAATACTAATGAGTTCAGCGGGTAAGTCCGTTTCATTATTATTAAGATATTTTTGTAAATACTTATATTATAATTTACCTACATATGGATGTACCTTGTCCGAAATAAATTTGATTGATTGATTAATTCACGGTAGTTTTATTTCTAGGGGAAGGTTTATGTGTATAATTTAAAATTGTGTTGTTTATCTGAGCCATCACGATTTTTGTCAGGAAAGTTGAAAAAACCGGCCAAGTGCTAGTCGGACTCGCGCACGAAGGGTTCCGTACCATTGTCTATAAAAACGGCAAAAAAACACGTTTGTTGTATGGGATCCTCCCTTAGATATTTATTTTATTCTGTTTTTTAGTATTTGTTCAGCCTGGTGACAGACGGATATAATGGGGTCCCATTTTACCCTTTGCGTACGGAACCTTAAAAATCAAATATTTGATAAAAACTGATATGATTAAAAAGAGCCTAATCAAGTAACTTAATGGTACCCGTACAAATCCGGGGCGGCTCACTAGTTCATTTTAAAACTTATTGTTATTTATAAGATACAACACAAAGGTGTAAAAGCGTTATTTTAGATTGTTTTTGAAGAATTAATATCGATTTTTGAGTCAGTGTTGAGGTATGATTGACACTTTTAATTACAACAAGAATTTCAACTAAGCCCTATGTAGATAAAGCGATTTGTATCGTGACGATTATTTTATAGACTTGTTTTATTTTAGTCTTCTCAAAGGGAACGAACTATAGATACATGTTTGATGTTTTCTTGGTAAAGAAGAGACAGCCGCGGGAATAGGTACCTAATGGCCTATTGTGGGCTAGTGACCTCACAACTAAATGTTCTGTAGTTGTTTCATGATGTTTTGTTTTTATCATTGAAGTTGGTCGTGTAGTTTTTTCAGTAATAACTAAAGTAACCTATTATCTTATCAGTTCTCCTATAAAACTTATTTGAAACGAGTGATACATACATAATCAGCCCATTACTGCCCCAATGCTGGGCACGGGCCTCTTCTTATAATGAAAAGGGTTTAGGCCTTAGTCCACCACGCTGGTTTGGTGCGGGTTGGCGGGCTACACACCACCGAGAACTTTATGGAATCCTTTCAGGTGAGCAGGTTTCCTCACGATGTTTTTTTTTCACCGTTACCATAAACATCTGATGTACTACAATAGTAGGTAGCTATATCATTTTATTCCTGCATCTTGTACTAAACTTACTATGGCTCGATTTAACATTAATTTTGTATTCTCTTATGCTCAGTAGTAATATTATATTCAAGAATTTTTATAGACTTGTTTGCCTTTGGACATATGAACTAAACATCATAAAATATTCTTATAATGGTTTATACAGAGATTGAAATATGTTTTGTATCTTTTCATATGAGTACCTATAAAGTTTATTTAGGTATTGACTGATGTCTGGACTAGAATAAACTGGTCGATTTTAGGTCAACATAATTAAAATTTTGCTTGATACTGGATGAAGGATGACTTATAAATATGTGATAATAATATGTAAATAAAGAAAGAAAGAAGAAAAAAATATTTATTTTAAAGCAGTGTTAACCTACCGGGTGAACGCTTGCCTTCCATGAAGGAGGGTCTGACTTCAATCCCGGTCCGCACTTCAGACATTTCGAATTCATGTGCAGATCCAAGTTTGATTATCACTTGTGTTAACAGTAAAGGAAAACATCGTGAGGAACCCTAATAACTAAGAGGGCTTAAAAAATATTTTCGTCGGTAGGTATGACGTGTAGTCCGCAAATTCGCACCAGGTCAGCGTGGTGGACTAAGGCCTAAACCCTTCTCATTCTGAGAACAGGCCTGTGCCCAACACTGGGACAGTAATGGGCTGAATATGTTTGATTTTGATGTTATGTATATTTTATTATAAAACTTTGACCGAATTATGTAAATAAAAGAAGTAACTAAAGCAGCTAGTAAAACATTAATTTGTGAATAATAATATATTATAGTCGACACGATTTTTGTTTTAATATACTTGTACTTAACAACAGAAATTCAATTGTAATGTCAAAATTATAGTTGTTAACTACAACGAATAATTCATTCAAGTTTTTTTCCTCTTTGAAATCTTTTGTTAGTCCAAATTGCTTTAATTAACGACTGAAATTGTAATAAGACATTTCTATAAATTAGTGCTCTGACACAAAAAATCAGCAATTAAGGAAAAATTTAAATTTCTTTTTGGTTAGGTTTATTTAATACTATATCTTGATTTGTTCTAACAATAATATTATTCTTAGGTTGTTTAATTACTTTTGACTCAAAATAATTGTTTATGCTTGTAGTACCTATTAAAATCTCTGAATTTATTACTTATACAAATCAAATGTAATTATGGTTATGGTTTTTTGTGTTATATTAACCTGGTGTACAATAAAGAGTATATAAATAAATAAATATAAATAAATAATAATAATATGGTCTTCCTATTATTAATTTATTGATGTAAACCTTATTGCTATAGTTTATGGCGTACATCCAATTAAGAAATGGTAATTTCATTTATTTTCTGAAAAATTAGTCACATACCTATGTGGAATATGACGAACGCTAAAACTTTAAATAAGATACTCACGTGATGGTGGCGGGAGGGTTGGCGTGAACTAGACAGGGTAGTACTACGTCACCCCCTCTTCGTGCTGCCGCCTCCCACTGGCCGTGTGAGATCCCTCGCGGAGCTGAAGCCACGCTCATTGCTAGAATAGAAGTCATACATTTAGTCATCATCTGTTTTAGGTTTTGTTGAGTTATAGTTCTGATAATATAAATAAACAATAAAGAAGCTTATTATGATTTTGTCAAGGAAGACATTACACGATATCTACATAGTTGAAGACCGATCAAAATGGAGGAGAAATAGCCGACCAATTTAAAAGATTTGAATTTAAATTGAAGTCGTAAATTTTATCACCTAGCTGTAATAAAACTGAAACAATTCTTGTTCAATTAGTTCTAAAAACTTCTCCAATGAAACCAATTTTATAAAGTAATACTATTAGTATAATCGCAATACGCGGTTATTTTTCATTTTAAATATTATCCAGATGTTTTATTCGCGGAACGATATCTATCTGCTCTTAGCAATTATTTAGAAGTGAGTAATTTCATTTCCAAGAAAGTTTAAAGTAAGTATAAAAGAACACCCAGACTTCTTTTGATCAAATACTCCTTTGTGGCATAGGGCCGTGTCTCCCGAAGCCCGTGATCATGGGGGGAAAGTACTTAAGTAATAAAAATAGACTTTATATTATTTTTATTTAAAAGTAAGAATAGAAGAATAGTTGATATGCATTTAAATAAGATTTTAAAGCCGGATGTAAAATACCGCTATTTTCTTAACGACCACGTGTTTTGGGACACTTGATTTAATAGATTTATTTTGACTCTTCGTAAATCCAAAAGGAATTAAGAATTTCTTTTATGCTGACTTCAATCAATATTCAGTAAAATAAAACATTGTTGTAACATCAACTAGTAATACTTACCTAACACGAGATGTGGTCAGAGGAAATTAACTAAGTAACTAAGCGAAATGGACTATTGCGGTTGCCATTGACGGTTAGATACCAATCCATTACGACTAGCTGGTTGTGGCGATTTTTAAATGGAATGTATACCTACCTACGTACACGCATACCAGTTGTTGTTATAGTCGTCATGATTAAAACCACGAATTGTTGTTCGCGACGCATGCTATTAATAAAATCTTTGCTTTTGCATGCTCTCTAATGAAGTAATCAAATTGGTAGTAAACATTGATTTGAATGCCTCAGGTATCAAAACTACTTACGGGCAACATCAATATTGACTGGCGTACTCCGCCGCCTTTCACCAGTTAGCGAGTCAAGTACTGAACACGAGTACTGTGCCCTGGAGTCTTCTACACGGACTGATCGGATGATCAGCCGCCAGCCCTCGTCTGCTAGGAGTGTGGTACCAGCTGCGGGAAACAAAAGATTTAAGTTCTAAAAGTAAAAGGTCCTGCTATAAAAAGGGAATCAAACTTAGACGACTTTTTAATGTTTCCCAGGAGTCTTAAGTTTCGTTCAGTTGACGTAGAATTCGTTCTTTGAAGTTAAGTTTTTGGGAAGAATGGTTTATTGTTGGTTGTGGAGGAGTTACTTGAATGTACCCAAAGTTGAATGCGTTTAAATTCTTGCTGAGAACACCAGGTCGAAATTCTAGGTGTAGATTTATAGGAGGGTATTATATACTGAAAGATAAACATTTTACAAATGATCTGAAATATTGTCTAAAACTTCCCGCTTAATGTACAAGCCTTATACATATTTCAGGATCATTATTTTAAACCGATTTAATGAGACGTAGATAAGTTGACAATCATGATAGTATAGAGCGATTTAATAGTTTGAAGAACATCAGTGCCACTTACACATATGATCAGCCGCGGGTAGTACAGAGTCGTCTCTATACCAAGCTGCAACAGACGCGTGCTCCCTCAAGGCAGCTGGAGCCATGCACGTGAGGAGTGCAGGCCCTCCTGCCTCAGAGGGGGTGGAGGTTACGTGGACTTGCCAATCTTGCCATACGACTGCGAACAAGAAGACAGTTAGCCGTGTGAACGTGTGATTATAGATTACGACAATCTATGAAGGCATTACTGAATTATGCTTTTACAGATTCTCGTAAAATTTTATCAACATACGTTGAAATCACCATTTTCACCACGAATCAGTTTAGACAATAGCTATGTCTTTAGTAGTTTGAATAGAATCAAGTATCATAACAATGCTAGTCCCTTAAAGCAGCTGCAGTGCATGGCGCCCTCAGTGTATGGTCAATAGGACAAGTGGTTTTATACGTCACGATTGTCTACTTGACTGAATTAACCTGTCTCCAATTACTGAATTTAAACTGGCAAAAACAAAAAATAAACACAATAAAACGATAAACCAAAGCCTCAAAATTATATCGAAGTATCAATTTCAAACCAATCAAAAGATCGTTTAAACAGAAATAACTGGAAAAAACAGTAGCTTTGATACCAACTAATTAAGCGTAAAACTCTGTAACTGGAGCGAACCGCAGCGAAGGGGTTTGGGGCAAATAAAAAGTATTTGCAAACGAATACGGCCGTGATTTGTGACGTTGAATAATTTCTGCTTTTCTCATAATGTATTCGGCGCAAATGGCCGTCGTTTCTCTAAGACCTGGAATGTACGGGATTGGATTTAGCTGGTTTCGGGGCGGACCCAAGGTCATAATAATAACCGATCTTGTATCTGTTACCATTTTCTTGGCTGTAATAGACTTAGGCTGCTTTGAAATTTACAATACTGCTTATTAGTTAGAAATATTGTTATGTTGTTTTTCTTTTATGATGGTCACTGGTTTGAAAACATCAATAATGTCAGATCAACCACATAAAATGTTAAGTACAGATTTCAGTTTTTAAGAACACGACATAAATAAATAAAGTCTATAAGAATAAAGAATATAATTCCCCTTCGTCGCCGAGCAAGCGAGTCGTAAGAGGTGACGAACCTGGCACCATAATTGTGCTCGGAAAATGCCAATAGGCTCGCCACCTAAGTAGGACTAAATCCCAGAGGCGAAACGTGGGTGTACAAACTTCTGTAATAGGAAAACACCTCTGCTCAACCCTTGGGGGATTACAGGCATGAGTATACATGTATGTACGTCTAAAGAAAATCTCAATTAATAAAATAATTGAGTAGGTAATTTAATATTTTTTTGCAACAGAAATGCATCACACCTAATACGGCCCTTTTTAAAGCGGGTGACAAAATAAAAACTCTCTGAATCAGCATTAGCCAGACGTTCTGAAACTTTTGCTAGCTTGTTTTTTTTTTCACCAACTTTTTCCTGCATGCAGTGAAACTTTGTAGCAGATGCTTTAAAACTTTTGTGTTTCGTCCCCTTTGCTAACTCGCTAACTTTTTTAAGCGTCGCTCTTGGGAAATCTTCATCTTATATTAAACGAAATACTAGATACGTAAATAAGTCAATTTTCGCATGTATTCCTGTGGGAATACGAACGTTGGCTTAAATTATTACCATTACCAGGGTACACAACACAATGTGTGCAGTTTTATGAGGATCGTTTCTGCACTGTTGTGGTAAGTAGGTAGGTAGTTCCTGGCTAGGAATAGGACTTCTACTCTCTGGCCACAGATATCGTAAAGCAAGTGTTAAAATTACATATTAATTATCATCCAACACCATGGCAACAATAAAGGTCACCAATATTGCAGCAGCAGCACTGGCAACATTGCCCACTCAAAATCATTTACCATAGCGTCAATCACGCTTATTCTAATCAGTGTATCTACTAAAACACTGTTTTCAATTGCCGTTACCATGTCCAAATCTGATTTGTGTACGATCTGCTCTTTTAATATTAGAGTCTGTACATATACACACACATAGGTAATCAACACAAGCAGCAGATCTGTTCAAACCGTTGCAAAGATGCAAGTTGCAAAGTACTCAAATCTTTTGCAGACGTCTGGGAGACTCCGTCATTGCGTCTACATGTTGCATCTTTAAACACGTCTTGTTAGTCGTGGCAAAAGGCGCACTATTTGCTTTCACAACTTTCCTTTCTTTTGAGGCGAGAAAAACTGTCTGGACATTTAAGATATTTTTTAAGAGAGTTGGAGTCGCAATTAACTAATTGCAGGTTCTTTGAATTAAGAAAGGTGTCAATGTTTGTTTTAAGCTTTTGATATCAAGCCAGTTGTTGATGAGATTCTGAAGAAATGTTCTTTCTGCATCTTTCAAGATACACATATGTTAATAATGTACATGTATCTTCTCTAGGTATGTTGTAACTATTTACGAATATAAATATATCGCTATGAAAATATATTACTGTGTCCGCGTAATATATTAATTAAATTTATCGCCAGTTTTCTTTCTTCACTAAATACACATATAAATTAAATTTTTAAATATGTATTTATATAAAAATACATATTTAAAAATGTTCAACAGGGTCCAAGCTACCGGGGTGGTCAGAGCGTCAGAGAGAGGAACTTCCTGACAATTCGTGCCGTGTCCAGAAGTACCGCTTTCTGTATCAGGCGCTTCACCCAGCCAACCAACGAGAGCCTCATCAGATGTTAGTCGAGCCTCTTGGCTATTAAGCCATTGCCCGTAACGACTATCGGCACAACAACTGCTGAGTCAACCTCCCACACGTTGACAAGTGTGCCAAGTCTTGATCCTGCCTCGTGTGCCTCGTGTGCCAAGTCTTGATACTTAATTTCTTTATCATTCTCGGCTTTCACAATCACCTGTTTTTATTATTATTTATGATATTTTCTTTAGATTTTTTATACCCAGTTTAGAGTTAATCAGGCCACACAATAAGATTAAGATTAAGGGATTATAGGGGTAGATATAGAAATTTGATAAATACGTATTACATTACTTAATTTGAAGAGTATTTACGCATGAAAGTTTTCTTTTTCTTTCGTATTAATTCTTCAGTCCAGTTTAAATATTTTAGAATAACATGTGACCATCTAAATAACGCTAAGCATGGTCAGGTGACAACAATGGTTTTTCAGTTTTAAGTTTATAATCTGGCAAATAACCGCGGACCGAAGCCCGAACCAAATCTCTTCAACTTTGCACTTACCTAAATTTCACACTTTAGAACCTTTCAGTCGCAAGTGTTCTTTTATTCTAACAGCTGCCTTTAGGCGCAGTACTTCCTTACTGCCTTTTTACATAACAACTTTAGATCCTATAAATCTAATAGACTTCTTTCACATTCACGACACGACGGCGGTACGAAAGCTATGTTGTTACTCCGAATGCGATCGATGGTGACCATGATCAAATTTTCTAAGAAGATGCCAAATTAAGTGCGTTTAACATAATTTGAAACACATTTAGGGAACGCAAAATTTCAAAGTATTAGGGATAGTACTGTTTGATTAGATCAGGAGGTGCTCATTTTCATCCAATTTTTCCTGGTTATCGATTGAGTATCGAAAGACGTTGTTTAAGGTTCGGTAGCCGAGGGGTATTTAAATATTATATTTATAGACCAATATATAATTTATAGACTAAAATAAAATTATGAATTCAGAAACTTGCTGCATCTTGAATTAAGAAATCGTTCGTCCATTTACGTAAGCTTTCACGAAGAGTAACCGGAACAATTTAACTACAGAGGAAATTGAATACTTAAAAAAATGCCGCAACTCTTTAAATGGCAAGAATAATATTATCTTTCTCACTCAGCATGCAAATAAAACGCCCAAGATAAAACCGAAACGGTCTTTGACAAACTTTTACTAACTTCAATAATAAAAGCATTCGTCTCACGAGCATAAAGTCGAGCACTATAAAGCGATTGTTACGCTCCGAGCGTAACTCGAGCACTTTAAAGTGATTGTTATGAGGACAGGTTTAATGCTCAGGGATATGAAACTTCTTTTTGCCGTCCAAAACGGCTTTTGTACTAAACTTCATTTTAAATGTAATGTCTTTTTTCAAGATCGTCTTCAAAACGATATTTTTTTTGTGTTTTTGCAATATCTGTTGTAATGCTATTACATTTCGCAGTCTCTTATCTTATAATTTGGCACTGGGCCAAAATACTATACGTACATTTTACGCTGCGGTCTATGACCGTATAGACCGTTACCTTTGATGTACTACTTATAATTAGGTTTTTTAGTAATTCAGACCACAATGCCACGCATTTTTTTCGTGATATTAGTTCTCCCATCATGTCGGGATCTACCTCGACGTTGTTTAAACTTTTGTGGTATCCTTTCATCTCATCCCCGTAGCCAACGTAGTTCTGTAGCATAGGTTTGGTTTTCGCGGTCTAAGAAGCGTAAGTTATGCGCGTAATTTACTCCAACCTAACCCTAGCCTAAGATTTATTAAGAGTAATGTATGTACATAAAATGCGGTTTCTTGGAACGCCTCTGTTGAGGTCTGGAAATACTCGTAAAAGTGTCAGTACCCAAGGACCATTTAGAATATTACAATGATTTACTAAAGGAAAGAAAAAACATTTTTAAAGAGATCCGGGTCTCGCTTTTGTTCTTGTCTTTACTGGGTCAGAGTGATTCTTGTGATATAATTTAGTAGTCTTATATCCTAGATGATCTTGAAGTACATTTGTATCTATCGTCCTTTGTACAACCAAAATAAACTGTAATAAGCGTCTACAACTACACCTCTATTATAAACCTCTATATATCTTATCTCGTTGCGACACATCATTTTGCGAAGGTGATTTTATAATTAACGCATGAGGCACATTAGGGGCGTCATTGTCGTCCACAAGAAGATGCCTACTATGAGACTATAACCACTATTATAAACAGAAAGGCAAGTATCTTCTTTCCGTAGAACACACAATGTAGCGATATTTTATCAAGAAGGTTTTCGATCGAACCTCTTCAACCACTTTCGATTTGAATATAATTTAATAAGCTGTCTCCCTGGTATCCTTTGAGGCAGCATCGCCATGGCGGTCGGGGACACACGGAGGTCAATTCGACTGAAGTCAAACTTTCATAAACACTCACAGAATTTAATGAAAACTCGTTAAGTCGCCGTCGCGTCCGCCGCGACGACAGGTAGCCGAAATATACGGGCGCTGTTTTGTGACGGACACGAGACGTTTTGTTAATTTAAGAAATGTTTGTTTTAGGTAACTTGAGGGATATTTCAAATATAAATAAGAAAGAAGAAAGAAAAGAAAGAAAAATATTTATTTATTGTTTTAAATTTCCATGGTTATTGACGTTAGTAGAATAAACTATGTCGGGATTTACACCATGTACCTGTTTGTTTTTTTATTTTTTAATATTTATTTGGACACAATACAAATAAGACACAGACAAGACAATTAGGTAGTTATACACCCTGTACAGCAGCGTGTCATTACCGTGAGAGCCTAAAGTTGCAATGTTGCACTTTAGGGTGGGCTGTTTTTAGAGCTAAGTCAGATAAGACTATTGTTTAAGGTATTAGATGATATTGTTTTAACTAATGTATTTTTAATTCAATATAAGAGAGCATGAGCTTCTGCTCACACGTATTCACTAGTTTTATTTTTAAAAACATATTTTACGCTCCCTAAAATCTGACTAGGTACAGCAAAACAGAACACAAAAAACAATACAAATTAAATGAAAAATACTAACATAAACAAAAGTAGGTAGGTATGTGTCTCACGGCTGGACCAAATAGGTTCCAGGTCAGCTTAATGCCAAGTCACAAGTACTTGGCGCTGGTTTTCATCTGGAACCTTTAGCCTCACGGATGTCAGTGCAGCATAATTAGGTATAAATAAAATATGTAATTATAAATATAAAAAGGGATAAATACTAATTTAAAATCCAATAAAAAATACAATAAACATAGTTATGGTCATATATAATATGAAAAAAGGAAAAATAAAATAAATATAAAAAACATAAAACAAAAAGAAACGTTCCCCTTTCCTACGTTGCAGCTACAAACGTCGCGTCGGCAAAACCGGTTTATGTAGCGGTGAGCCGGTGACGCGTGCGCCGGGCGCGCGGTTTCAGTTTATTAAAAATAAAGGTAAATAAAGGTGTATTATTATCTTGATTAAGTATAAGTATCTTAGTATTAAAATATGATAATGTCTCCTTGTGCGTTCATTTAGACTGGCCTCTGCGCAAGGGCCTGCAAGCTGGTTATAGTTGCATGTTATGCTAATGGCTTGTCTCACAGTTATAGAGTGAAGGTTGTCCTGTAAATTTAGTTTAAACTATTAGAATTTCTCCACCTCGGTAAAAGAAGTAGCCCTTTCACGACAATTATTTCAAGGTCACCGCATCCACTCCCCAAAAAAGCAGCCGTACTTTTACAAATGTATAAAATTAATATCAAGTAAAATTTTGAATAACTGAAATGACCTCGGTTCCTGTGAATTTCATCTACCGGGCCGCGTCTTGCTCCTGTATACATATTTGATTCAATTAAACCGTCCGATCTGCCCCTGCTGAATATTTTAAGCGGGCCTCGATTAATACCGTCTATGAACTAATCACATTTACAAGTTGATGAAGATCAGAGGTGGGTTTTCAGGTGGGTATTGGTTGCATTTTGTGAAGGTCAAGTAGGAGTAAGTGCATTAATTTATGCGAAATAATCGATCTAAATATTAAATAAATCACTGTAAAATATCGATGATCGGCTTATCCACCTACAAAAAAGTATCTACTGAGTTCACGTTGTCTGGCGATTTGGCTTTCAGTTAGAATTAAGAATTGTGCACACTAATATGGTAGACAAAAACTTAAAATTTATTTTTTTATGACTAGCGTGAATAGGTTAGCAGTTTCAATAAAAACGACACGTCGTTAGTACTATCAACATGCGCTTGTTAGCTGTGCTCCATACTTCCATTCCTCTTTCGTTTAGCGTGAGTTTTTTTTTTTTTTATACTAATTCAGTTTTAATGAAGTCCTTTTATAGGTTACGTCTCTTATTATGAATCTCTGAAACTTTACACCCTTCTTCATAAATCCGGTCCGAATGCATAAAGTCATCCTAGACGGTCTAAATCGTTCATTAGCGAATAAATTGGGAGCACTCTAAAGCAGCGCCAAGTTCATAGCAGCGAACCATCGAGCCGTCAATTATCTGAGCTGTCGTAATGATAAAATTAATGGCCGAACCCAGTGGGCTATATTTCAGAGATATCATCAATATACTTAACTGTATTGTTATTAAATAGGATGGAAGAATTTTATGCAGAGCTGAGTTATGAGAGCATTTAAATATCAAATTATTATCGTTTTTTGTACGATGATGGCTTTGATGTACCTACATTAAGACATGCCATTTAAGTAACATAGCCTAGATTTAAATATTATACATACATATATAAAAATAAAATTAATATCCAACTAAACCGATAAAATAAATCGTTTTGTGCAAAAGTTACGTAGCAATAGATTGTAGTAAACATCGTACTAATTGTTCAGTCAACCGTCACTACCTTTTGCGACAGAACTATCTTCACCACTCCGTAAACGCCCACAGCTGAATATAGTTATCCTACTAAACCACTACGACGCGACGCGACGAACGGTTACGATGGAATAAGCTAAGGGCTGGTTTTTACCCTACTTAAGTAAACCAATGGTAAAAAATTGTAAAAAAAAATATGAATTTTTAACCAATGGTTAAAAAAATTACACATTTTTCACCATTGGTTGGCTTAACTAGGGTTCAAAAAACCGGCCCTTAGCAAGCGGTTTGGTGATCGCCGGTATGCGCGAGTGCAAGAGAATGCTGTTGGACATTTTCTTGTCTCGCTTGCTGTTTAGTCACCTCTTTCGACACCCATGAGAAGAAACGAGTTCCTCTAAACCCTCTTTCCTGAGAACGACACAATGTTAAGACTATTAATCTAACCTTTGAATTAACCTTGTAAAACGTTCACGGCTTATTAATCTTTTTGCGTGTACCTAAATACATGTCTTAAAGGAATTAAGGCAGCAATTTTAATAAAATAATAACGAGAAATGGCTTCACAAATTCATAAAGCCGCCACAAATTATTTACAGCAGGAAATCGCTGACCGTAATAACGTAATCGACTTAGCAAATGTGAGTCTTAATTCGAATGCTATAAGTTACAAAATTGTTTGTGTTAAGTGAATTACATTAGAGAATTATATGAAAAAGAATATTTAATAGGAATGTCTTTCATGCGGCCAGATCTGATTAGAAAACCTTTGCAAAGTTATGTGTAAGTAAATTTAATTTAGATAAAAGCGTTGAAACTAATTTTAAGTATGTATTAAAATTGTGTGTGAAAAAGTGAGCCCAGTCCTTGTGTTCTTGTTTGTTCGGTCAACTAGAAAAATTAAAATCTAAAGCGTTGCCAAGTTTCCGAGGATAAGAAAATTTTATTTGAAAAACTTTCACGTAATTATTTTCTTGTCTACCACTTAGTTCTTTTGTTACTGTCAGGCTTATAGTCGTATTATTGTTTTAGTTTGCAGTACATTTAGTGCATATTATTTTCATTTTAAATCAACTTTTTGTTTCACATTTTCATAGTTGAAAAGACATGCACAATTTAGGTATTTTATGTGTGGCTCTTCTTTTTATTATGACACAACTTAAACGTTTAAAAATAACAAAAGTCTAACTGGTCGTAACGGCCAATGACTTTGTAACGACCAACACCTCAAGAGTCTCTCATTAAGTGGCTGGATCAAAGGTCTGATACAAAAAGCAGTACTCCTCGACCCGGCACGTATTGTACGGAGGTTCCTGTCTCTGGGACCCTAGCCGCCGATAGCTTGGACCTTATGGATGCTGGTGGACCTAAAAAATAAGAACTTATTTCAATAAATAGTTTATAAGTTTTAAGATGAATACAAAAATGTAAACATACTACGATTTTCAATTAAGCAATACTTTTTAATTAAATACCGACAAATATCCAGACGAAGTTATAAGAAATTCTTTCTCACTTTTCGGTTTTATTCATCTAGTTAATCTAACAATTCTAATTATGTTGTAATAAAAATTGGAAGGGGACTGGTGTCCGTGTTGAATGGTCTTTATTACTGTCTGGCGAAGGAAACAATAAACTTTTTATCTTTCCTTTTCTTTATTCTTTATTTGACTTTCATTGCTGGTAAGTCATAAAAACTATTTTCACGTTTCTCTTCACTAAGTAAGCACACTTCCGTCTTTTTATCAAGATATAGTTTCTCGTTTAACGCGTCATACATCCGAGGATTTTGCAGCAAAGCGCTGTAAATAGATTTATGTGGGATCCCAAATTCCCAATCACCTAAAATAATTCGCACCTCAAATAAGACTTACAGGGAGTGTTCTTAAAATAAGCAGCAAGCGCACAGTAAAAAGGTCAGTCCAAAATTTACATACACCAAAACCTTTTTGCTTTATCACAAGCTACATTTGTATGCAGTCCGATCCGCCCCTTATCACCAAACGGAACCTGTAATGCAGTTGTCAGACTTGAATTATTGGCGGGACGTCCTAATGGACTGTGCTCCGATATACTCAGATTTACTCGTTGTTTTGGGAATGATGGCACTGTCCACTCCGTTGGATTATCGAGGGAAATCAGTTAATTGGTTTTGTGAGGGAAGACGTGGGTAAATGCTTTGAAATATTCAGCAAAGGAAAGTAAAGAATACATAAAATTAGCTCTTAAGAGGACACGGAACCGACATAGCCGGTGAGAAATAGGCGCCTATTTCAAATAAAAATGTTTGCGGTATCGTGTACTCTGCACCCCGACTTGAATGGTGCGAGAAAGATAGTAACATTTTCTAAGGGTAATTTCAGTATTCCAGTGAAATTATTGTTACAAGAGCCAACGTTTCTGTCATACTAAATCTTGACCAAATTCAATACCGTTGGTCTTATTTCCCCATTAAAGGAATAATGTTGGTTTGTTGGTTTTTATTTTTCTTAGTATGTGATTTTTTCCTCTATTTAACACCATTTCTGTACTTAATTTATGAGAAAATATCGAGTTTTAAAGTGCCAACAAATACTACAGAAATTATTGGTAAAATAAAAACCTGTAAATCACAATCTAATACCTTTAAACGAGCAATTCTTGTAATATGTCTATATATATAATCTGAATCTCGGAAACGGCTCCAACGATTTTCATGAAATTTAGTAAGCAGGGGGTTTCGGGGGCGATAAATCGTTCTAGCTAGGTTTAATTTTTAGAAAACGTCGATTTACCAAAAAAAAAACGAGCAAAGCTCGGTCATCTAGGTACTATCAATTATATCCGCTACGAATAAAAAAAAAACAAATACAGTGAATGTATTATAAAAACGGTAGCGCATTATGTAGAAAATTGGGAGGTGCCGTTCTGCCTTAAAGTTTCCAAAAACATTACTATGACAGAGATAAATAAATAAACCAAAAATAACAATAGATTTAAAGCAAATCTAGTCAAAACATACGTAGTCTAGATTCATACTGCCTCCAATAAATTATATCATTCAAATAGCTATTTTAGCTCAAAATATAGTTACGAAAGTAATTTTATGTCGATTCGTCTGCTCTGTTTCCGTGTAACCTCCCATTTAAAATTGGCCTTACTGTCTGCTTCCTTGAAATATAAAGCTCTATAGTACTTTTACATGTTCAGGCAGACATTCAGGTAATATTCAATTCATGGCAGGCAGTTCCCGGTTATAAATAGGTCTGTTCTATCTCCCCCCGTGGGTGCCATGAGAGGCGTATGGATTATTCTTTAGGGAGGGCCGGCAGCATCCATTACTGAAATAATAACATTAAAATACGATTGCGGCTACTCTGTTTAATAGTGATCGGGAAATAAAATGAACCGCCATATTATTGTCCCATTTCCAGTTTTTCAATACGCTGCTATTATACACCAGCGTATTGAAAAACTGTGCCGGTTTTAATGATCAAATGTAATTGCGCAATGATGTGACCGCGTTTTAAGTTTTGGGTCTGGGTCTGACATTATAATTTATTCTGAATTTGCATTAATTGTGTATGAATTGGCACCTACCGTATGGTGAACTAAAAATACTTGCAGATTCAATTTTATAAAAGTGAAGCAAGGAGTCTGATGCTGGTTAGCCTAATGTTTTCTAATGTAACAGCACGCAGGAGTTAATGGCTCTTTATTAAAAGTTTTCTAATGCTAGTCATCTTTAATGGCTCTTCCTACTTTTTGCTATTTGCTAGAATTTTATTGAATATGCTTAATGCACACCTCACCTCCATTACATACTTTATCTGAATAGGATACACATAACATCCTCAAACCGTACCATGTTTATAAAACGTATTATCGATTAGCTCACACCCTCCTCGATCAAGTAGCGAACATAAAAACACCATGGCTATAAAGCTTATGGGTATTAACATCGAAAACGCCTGATTTTTGAGTTCGTGACGGCAACGCGTGAACGCTTCCATTTCGGGATTGGCTCGTTAGCGCGGTGCGGTAGACACGGGCGGTCTTTTATCCGAAAGTAGGTAAGCGAATATCCGCGAGTTTTTTTTTTGATGTTGTCGAAATTGTGTTACGACGAATGACGTGTCGAATTATGTTGCGTCATTATAGAAGTCAAATGTGGAGCAAAATATTGAATTTTCGGTATTTGGAATTTTCTTAATGCGATTAAGTTATTTTGGAAATCAGAAAGTCACAATACCTACATTTCATACTATAAGGTAACATGCATATTATTTTCGTCTATAGTTGTGTGATAAATAGATAGCGATAAATAAACTAAAGACATAACTAAATAAGTAAAGATAGGAGATGAAAGTATTGAACAGGTGAATGAGTTTGTTTATTTGGGAAGTATGTTTACAAGAGATGGTAAGATTGACGAAGATGTGGAAAGGAGAGCAAATGCGGGAAATAAAGTAAATGGTGCTATGCATGCGGTTGTGGCTAGCCAGTCGATGTCCAAAAAGGCACGACTGGCTGTCCATAATGGTGTGCTGGTATCTATGCTTATGTATGGAAGTGAATGTTGGTCGTGGCAGAAGAGGCATGAAAGTAGAATAAATGCCGTAGAAATGCGTTCCTTGCGAAGTATGTGCGGTGTAACTTTGAATGATAGACTGAGAAATGAAGAGATTAGACAAAGTTGCGGTTTAAAAGATGACGTAGTGACAAAAATTGAAAGGAGTATGCTTAGGTGGTTTGGTCATGTTGAGAGAATGAGTGAACGGCGATTAACAAAAGGAATTTACAAGGCGGATGTCAATGGAAACGTCGGTACAGGACGTCCTAGAAGGACATACATCGATGTTATTGGTGATGTTCTTCACAAAGGTCAGGTGCGTAGTACTCTCAACCTGCGTGCGTGTATGACAAGATGTATGAATGTGGATGAAGCGAAAGGGGTATGTAAGGGTCGTAGCATGTGGCGTTCTATAGTTTCTGCCTACCCCCATGGGAAAAAGGCGTGAGTTTATGTATGTACGTATGTATAAACTAAAATGAAATTGAATACTGCATATCCAATCCAAACAATATGTCCAGGAAATTGATACATCTATTAATTCTAACCCGTTCATTATCTGAATTAGCGGATATAATACGTACTGCAACATCGAGTAACATCACTAATCTACCCAAAACGTCCGATGTCCGGTCATCTGAAAGCAAATTGAACCTCTATAACGTGTATATTCAACGAAAAGGGAATTTAGACGCTATCAGTTAAATCATTTTGATTGTTGAAGGATATTTTTGTGACTTTGACTTTTAGTTACGCTCTTCTGCTTATTTGTAACTGTTAATTTGCCAAATATAGCAAAGTACGCCATATTTTTATATCATATTGGTATAAAATTGGTTAATCCAGTCGTTGTCAAGGTCAAACAGTGGTTTATAAACGCGGACTTTTCTAATTCCTCAATTCTTTCCTCTAATTCTAGAAAAGCGTAATACATTTTCTTATAATTTAGAACCTCATAAATCATTATAAAGTCAAGACGTTTGCTTTCCGTACTGATCTGACAGCGAGACTACCTATAAAGCGCTTACCATTTGCACCTCTCAGGCCAGTCGTAAAAGTCATCCACTACGATGTTCCTTGTGAGTACACACAGACTCGTACAGTGACTCGTTAATGTGATACGTAACTTTAAGAGGTAGTTCAGCTTAAAGTTTTACTAGCCCCAATAGATACAGTGGAAGGGAATATTGTACAGTAGGTCATTAACTTACTTACTTAGAAGTATGGAAGTTATTAAAAGAAGATGGGTGTATGTGGCTGACTTTATTCTTCAATAAGTTGTTGCATGAAGAAACAATCCCACAAGAATGGTGCAATAGTTCGCTGGTGCCTATCTTCAAGAATAAAGGTGATGTACAGGACTGCAACAACTACCGAGGAATAAAGCTCATGTCACACAGTATGAAAGTATGGGAGAAGGTGATAGAGAATAGATTGCGAGAGGAGAGTGAGATTACCCCAAACCAGTTTGGGTTTATGCCAGGTAGAGGAACAATTCAAATTCAAATATAATTTATTTCAATCCATTAAAGATCATATTGTATGGACAATGTATCACAATGGACGCCACTTTTGCACTTCGCCTATTGTGTGAGAAATAACGACATGCTCACAAAAACTTGCATATGGTGTTCATTGATCTGGATAAAGCGTATGACAGGGTACCTCGAGATGTGCTGTGGTGGGCCTTGAAAGAGAAAGGTGTGCCTGGGAAGTATGTGGAGTTGATTCGCGCTATGTACAGTCGATCTAGTACCTACGTCCGGTCAGCTGCTGGCAACACCGACCAGTTCAGTGTGGCTGTAGGCTTGCACCAAGGGTCGGCTTTAAGTCCTTACCTTTTCCTGTTGACAATGGACGCTCTGACGTCGGACATACAGGAAGAAGCACCCTGGTGCATGCTGTTTGCCGAGGACATTGTTCTTGTCGGTGAAGATGCACCCGGGATCCAGAGCAGATTGGAGAAATGGCAACAGAAACTGGAGAGAGAATGTTGGCTTGAAAATCAGCAGAACCAAAACAGAATATATGTTCTGCGATTTCGGCGGTCTCTCTAGTTCTGGAGCCATAGCGCTAGATGGCTCGCTTCTTCCGATCTGCTCCGATTTTCGGTATCTCGGTTCACTCGTGCAAAGCGATGGTGAAATTGATCGGGCTGTCAAGCACAGAATTAACACAGAGTGGATGAAATGGCGGCATGTCACGGGAAAAACCTGCGACTCGCATATTCCCCTTAAACTTACGGGGAAGATCTATAAAACCATGGTTAGACCTGCTGTCTTGTATGGATCGGAATTTTGGGCCACAAAAAGGATAAATGAGAAGCAATTGCATGCAGCTGAGATGAGAATGCTAAGAGGGATGTGTGGTATTACGCGAATCGATAGAATTAGAAATGAGTATGTAAGAGGAAGCCTGAAAGTGGCGCCGGTGACTGAGAAGTTGTGTGGAAACCGGTTGTCATGGTATGGGCATGTGATGCGGAGGAACGAGGAACATGTCGTGAGGAAAGTATTGAGTATGAATGTGGATGGTTATAAGAGTAGAGGAAGATCAAAGAAGCGATGGATGGATAGTGTGAAAGATGATATGGCTAGAAAGGGGGTGACTACTGAAATGACTGCTAATAGAGATGTATGGAAGAAGAAGACATACTGCGCCGACCCCAAATAAGTTGGGATAAGGGAAGGAGGATGATGAGGTCGTTAACTTACAGTTCATTTACGACTTGACAGTTTTGACAGGATGTTGAGAAAGGGCGTATATAAATATGGTCGACATCTTTTATATCGCTTTGCTCCCGATACATTCTAACAACTGCAACATTTTTCAGAACTATTATTGTCGAATAGACGTTCGTCGTTTACTGTTTGGACAGCCCTAACATTGGACGCCTACGTCTACCTTTGTGTATGTATCTTTGATTGTCACAAAGATTCGTGGTCAGCGGTTTGGACGTTTTGGGGGAAAGAGATGGCTAGAATTTGTTCAAAATTGTGGAGCATAAATAGCGAGCAGCTTTTAAATTATGAAATTAGTATAGAGGCGGTATCAATTAGCAAACCTTTCATTATTTTCTATCTGTTAATATTCTGCCCAATGTCCTTCGAATAAAATACTCCACTAAAGCTTAGCAGTTATGACATATTATTAATGTTAATAATAAATACTAACAGATTAATGTAATAATAAACCGGGCAGCACTAGCGATACTAATTAATAGCCCTATCATTACATCCACATAGTGAGTAATTAATCAAACAGCAGCAGTATTTATCACAACGCGATCAGTCACGCTTAACGGGAGGAAATCCAAACTGCGTCGCAGGCTGTAACTCACGGGCGCACGTAAATCAATTGTGCGATGTGATTCACTGCTGTGTACCGACTTCGGATCAACGGACCGGTATTATTGGCAGGTTAGGTAGGTATAGTTAACAGGATATTGTGTACCTAGGCACTGTAGGTTACTTGTAATATGTGATAAATGGGTGACACCACACAATAGACACATCGATATCCAAGAATATATATATTCTTAGTTCAGCCAGTCCGCATTGTCAATCAGAAGCTTAGAGAGATATTGTTTATTTTTCTTGCTCCTAAAATTATGGGTACCTACAGGTATCTTACACTTGTAAGGGAAGTTGCTTCATTAATAAAATAGTACAAAATATTATATATTTATATTATATATATACAAAATAGTACTAAAATCTATCAGACTAGAAGCCAATTAAAATATATTCATAATAAATTATAGAATACTTAAATTAAAAATATTAAAAACCTTTGACATTGAAATGGCTGAAGAGATGATTATCATCAAACACAGCTGATAATAACCATTCTTTTTAAACCAGCTTTCAAAAAAATAAAAACCGCATTAAAATCGGTTCATCCGTTTGGGAGCTGCGGTGCCACAGACAGACACACATACAGACAGAAACAGGGTTCAAACTTATAACAACGACCGTCGACGCCAAAAAAGGGATATTTTGCGTCGTCAACGGCTAAAAAGGCCAAGGTTATGGTCATTAAAATAAATATGAAATTGTTTTCTTTTTAAAACAGGTTTCTAGTACCTAATTAACAAGAAATAGACCTAATTATAACGTTATTTACCTTGATAAGGTCCTAAATTAAATATGATGATATTATGTTGGTATATATTTCTGCCTTTATCCTTTTACCACTCAAAGAAAACCTGATAAGGCCTATATTTTTCTTTCATTCCGAATCGGTAGATAAGGAAAATACTGACATTTATTATAATAATATTATCTTTTCGGCTCTGAAGAACTGATTAATATAAAAAGTCATTGGTAACCCACGCAAGGAAATGTCAAATATAAGTACCTACTAATTAAATACGACCTTTAAGGGTCAACCAATGGTTTAAAAAAAGGTACTGTATACCTAGTTGATGACCACACTTTGAATTTAATGTCAGAAGTTATTATTATCAACTATGTAGTTTAATTATATGCTTTCATAACTGATATACTTAACAAAAGAAGTTAAAGCAACAGAACTTGGATCAGAAGTTAAAAGAACCAGCAAAATACTTCCGCAAATTACCTACACACTTTAAACTCCTTCAACCGTCTCGTATAGAATGGAGCTAGGATCTCTCATCATAAAGAGTATGGTCCTTGTCAGTGTAGCAATTAAGTAGGTGTAGTCCCAATTTTTCATTTTTTGCCTGTCAAGCCCAATGCTTGTCTGGAATATATCGCTGTTAGCGAAAAGACAACCATTGTACCCGTAGTTACATAACTAATACTGTAGCCTAAAAATATTCCTTTGGAGTACAATAAAGTATTATTACCCATCTATATATCGACCTATCAATTACTACTCTTTACTGTTTTCTGGTAATTCCTTCACTTCAGTCTTTTCCATTAATCACCTTTACAAATTTCGTGGCATATCTGTACAATTTACATTAATAACTCTGTTTTATTTTATTATAAAGGTCAAATTTCATTACAACAATTAAATCGTGTTTCCTGCGGTATTTTGAACACCACAATTAGATAATTATATTTGTTACTCTTCAATTTGTCGTTAATACGATTTAGCCAATAAAAGTAATTTTGAAGTAAGTTAATTGACGGACAGATTTTCAATTCACTTTGAACTTTATTATTGTTTGTGGCTTCTAATTTGAATATCTATAGGTACTACACGTGCCAAATAAGAATAGCACTGTCAAGACGCCATTTTGTTTCGCAATACTAGTGAACTTCATTACCAAAGTGTAAGGTGTGCAAAAAAGTAAATAAAGAAATTATATTCAGTTTAATTATTTTTGTTCACTTTTTTGGTATTTCTTATCAATTTTAGGCCAAATTAATTACACAGTAATTATATTATTATTATGGCGACATATTATGGTGAACAGTAGCATTTCGTGAAGTTAACTATATTGGTTCATTTCTTTAATGAATACTATTTTCAAATATTATTAAATTATCCAAAATTATCTATTTATGGAATTCAATAAATAACATTTTATAAAAATGAATGTAAATAGGTAATAATGAAATCTATGAATAAAAAAATATAACTTTTTTTTTTCATAGTATTTTCTTGCTGGCAGTACCAATTTGACAGCTATCGTGTGAAGTTGTAGCAAGCGCGATCCTATTCTTATTTGGCACACATAGTACCTAAAGCACAATGGTACTAAGGTTGAAATACGCCACATCGTATTTGGTAGGTATTTTGGGGTACATTGGTGACAGAATACATCGAAATAGATGGAATTACACCGCGGAAGTCTGGTTCTTTTAATGGCCGCAGAGGTTGGATGATAAGTGTTCAACGTAAAACTGGTCAATTGTTTTCATCTCAGAAAGATGTCCTAACCACAGATAAATATAGATGTTGCATAATTATTATGGATATCGAAAATAATTATATTTTTAGCAAGCTTGCTACTAGTTTCTTTTAACATGCTCAATAGCTGGATTATGATGAACTAGTAAAATAATTAGTAATTGGAGAAAGCCTAACCCTTATGGTAATGCGTTATCACATTACCCATCACATTATCATGTCGTCTGATATTACAGTAGATACGCGTTATAGTACCTAATTTTGCATAACATTTTTATATGAAAATAATAGCTTTGTCGATCTGGACTTTGAATAGGCTAATCTTCCTCTTCCCCTTCATTTTTCGAAAACCGTTTAAAAGCTAGACTTATCGTCCGTTTTTGTTGCGCGGTCCTAACTTGTCGTTCTTGCCTTATGGAACTTGCCAAACCATGCACGAAGAAGATAGTGAGTGTACACGGAAGAAACTGCAAAATAAGGATAAAAATATATTATCCTACTGCAAACAAATATAAATAACTATGTCAGTTGTACGTTCATTTGGGCATTAAACTTATTAATCACATAAAACCGAACACCAAATAATAATTAATGACCGTTCATTAAAAGTATCAGTTGCATCTCGCAAATTATTTGTTAAATCATCAAACAACGGTGAGCTTGTTAAATATTAATAATTTGCTCCTATACACGGAGGGATCATCCACCAATCACTGTAATTTATAAAGCCTTTTTAAATTAATGTTTGACGTCAATGATCGATTACACGGTGCATGTTTGATCAACTGATTCTGAAAATAATGAAAAGGGAGGGTACTTAACTTTTATCAGAGAATTGGTATGTTGATCTGGAGCAACTTCTTAAAAACTCATGTTATTTCCGAACTCGAGCAAAGCCACCAAAGAGTATAGTAATATATAGGGAAAGCCACCCAGAAAATCTTGCTAGCCTGATAAAATTGCCTAATGGGCAACAGTATGTACTATTTCGTTTGTACAGTATGTACGAAGCCAAATCAAATCATTTAAACATGCAAACATTTATTTCACTGCAAACATGGGTATGCTTTTTTTTGCGATAGATTGAAGTAAATTGTTTTAATAAATCGAAATAATAATTAAATGTGAATAGTCCTATGAGACCGTTCACCTGTTATTTATATTTGTTTGCAACTATTTTCATTACACTTCTAACTTGCGTTGGCAGATAAACTAACACTCTCCATATTTTTCTTAGCAGTACCTACGCCTATACTTACTGTAACTCAACTAACTCTGAGCGCCAAATCACTTCCTTTATATTTATACATAATATATTCCAACGTCATTCAAAATGGCCGAACCTACACTTTTTAATAATAAAATTGGAATAGGCACGTGTTTCTATCAAAGTTTCACGCTCTTTGCTGATAATAATAATATGGGGTTAACGAAAATAAAAGTCATATTAACACTGTATTCAATCACTGAGTAATCGTCAAGGTATAATAAATTAGGTACTAAAGAGGATTCTTGATCTTAGCGTGCCGGACGATTAGATACTTAGCGATTATCGTCTGCTCAGCATTTTCCCAACTATGTTGGGGTCTGCTTCCAATATAACCAGATGCGGCAGAATATCAAAATTTTACACGAAGCAACTGATACATTGAATAAGACTGGCTGAACATTTATAATTCTACCTATCTTCCGGACGTTAAGGGATCTAAGGGATCTTAGTCACCTTTTACGACACCCAAAAGGAAGACAAGGGGTGCCGCCATATTAGGTATATGCCGGAAACGACGCGGTAAATCCAGAGCCTTGTTTACCCCGACAAAGTAACGCCCAATCAGATCGTATCTCAGTCACAGTTTGATAGAGGCAGCATGATTTATCCGACGTAAATGAAGATATGTTTCGATCGAGAGATATTACCGACCCCAATCCGAGGTTCTATCCGATCTGTGATTGATAAGGGATGGTTTAAGCCATCATTGTAAATTATATATAAATCGTGGTTGTTTGTTGTTAAGCAAAAACGGATAGAAATGAGGGTGAATAATTAATTCTGGGCATGTATTCTTTGAATTCTGGTTGTTAGTGGCTGTCGATTTGGGACAAACAAAGCACGAGCGTTCAGTTCGTGGAACAGGCAAATTATAACCAACTGCTTTGGAAGGATAGGCACATTAATAGTTATCACGCGTTGCATGCTGTTCGTCATCATCAATGACAATTTTAAAGATGTTTTTATTATACTTTTTTAAAAGTCCTTACATTTTCGAGGGTATTTAGCAGGTCACTCGCTCGTGGTCACACCCGAGCAATGTCACTAACTCAGATACTAAACTCAGTCTGACACGGTCCACTTCTGTACATAATCCTCCTTCAGGTTGTACGCTTACACGCGTAACAGAATTTCTCAATAATCGGTGACTATTTTAATGATAATGATGTTCTACTTATTTTGTGGTAGATAATTACAACAACTTAGATTACACATAGTCTTTTTAACAACCATCCGTAAATATTTGATGATGATACTGATGTGAAATTTCTTGGCAAATATCGGCTACAGTGACCGCTTTCAGTGAGACTTAAGTTGATAGTAGCGCGTCAGCTCGAGAGTGTGTTTGCTAGTGACTGATATAACCAATCTTGGCCAAAAAGGTGCGATTGCATCGCGGGCACGGCAATACACAGTAAATAATTACAATAATGATGTATATTTAAACATGACCTTTAGTAATAGTATGAACATTACCACAACGTCAATGTTATCGCCCGTCACTGTACCGGACAGCGGAATTACCACAGAATTTGATTGTCAGCACGCTCTTTACAAAGGTCGCGTTTACGTGAAGATAACCGGAGATAAAGGAGACTTTAGTAGTAGCATTCATTGGTAAAATTAGGGTAGTAATATAACTAGTGAGAGTTAAACCCTACTTGTTCTTCATGCCCTTAGTATTTTTAATCTGTTCCGTTTTGAATGAAAGACTACGTGGTTGCTACGGCGTAGCTAACGACTACGCTATGCCAGCTACGCTGTAGCAGCAGATTGATACTTGATTTATTAAATTCTAATTTCATTTCGCCTCGGAATATCTGATTTCTTTGAATGTAAATGGTAATTTTACTTTTTGAAAAAGTTTCAATCCTTAAACACTACACGTGACAAGAAAAACTTGTTATTTATAAGTTTAAGTTAACAAGACCGATCGCCACCGCTTATTTGACAATGCGAAATTATTATACAAGACGTGGTTTAATTTTACGTTTCTTGATAAAATTAAACTAGATGAAACTAAAAATCTCAGTTTTACTGTTAGGGAATCCTTATTACGTACTGAAATATTTATCTTATAAAATATTTTACGCTTGGTTGACATAGTATAGCAATCGGAGTTTGAAAAAAAAACACATTAATAACTTCTAGATTGTCATAAAAAGGTTTATAATTACCAGTCCCGCCTACTTTGACGTCGGTTACCTACAACTGTAACAGCTATGTAAACGGTGGCAGCTATTTATCTCGCGGACGAGGGTGTGACGGTTGTACCTTTGTCATTCTTTGTCATGTGCTATTTTTCTGTACTACTACACAAACTGAACACAGCTAAATAGTTGTTTATACTACGGCAAACGGTAATTATATTCATCCAATTGAGAACTATACGTTTTTTATATCGTTGCTCTTTTGTTTCTCGTATATCGTGGGTGCGCTTACAGACACAAATCTCGTATGCAAAAACACCCAGACTCGGAACAATTATCTGTAGGCCATACAAATGCTTGTTTCTTGCGGGAATCGAACCCAAGACCTGCGGCGCAGAAGCTAAGCATTTAGGCACTGCGCCAACCTTATCGTCACAATAAAAGGTAGTTTTTCCTGTAGCCATCAATGTACTTAATGTGCGTCGCGTTCTTATTGGCTTGTGCAAGAGGTTTTTTTTCATAGGTCTTATAATGTCTTTAAGAGATATGTCGAAGAAGCTTCAAGGAGCATTAGGTGGTAATACACCGGGATCCAGGCGTCCCATATCGTCATAATCGATCATAATTTCGTCTTCCAGCAACATTTTCACATTCGTCCCCTATCATATCAGTAAAATGATAGGTATTATTAAGCGGTACCTAAATGTAGGCAGCTTGTTATTCCTGTACTTATCCGCTGCAGACGAGGGTAGGACCTTTGACACGTACCTTCGTTATTCCACAATCACCTTATGTAACATTTAGAACTATTTTGAGTTTAATTGCCTGTCGAAATAACTTATGTATAGGCTTTTTACTTAGAATCTGATGAGCGTATAATACTCGGGAAATATAAAAGCGTGTAGTTTTCAATGTCCAGAGCTAAAAGCCCGGGTGTGGCCAGCTGACTAATGTACAAGTTACGCCTCCCAATTAGAAATGGTCTCAATCTTTGTCTAGAAATACTTTGCAGAAGACTGAGGTATTACAATGTCAATTAAAAATCTATTTGTTATCATTCGGTTTCTTTAAGTAAATTTAACTATAATGGCATTTAAACTTGGTGTTTTGTCACTCAGAATCAAACTTGGATTTTAAATGAATAAATATTGTTTATCTTTTCATTATACCTAGTAAACAAATATTTAAAACTTAAAACAATAATATATTATAAAGAAAATAACAATAAAGCGACAACGAACAGGAAGATAAAATAAAAATTCCATACCTGTATAGTCTTTGATACAACATTGTATCACTCTACGTAATACAACACCCGCTCCGTATTACTTGCGACAACATAAACTTTACTACAACGTTTTCTTACAAATAAATTCTCAATTCATCACACGGAGAGAACATGTCTTCAATTAGGATAGATTGCTCTACGTTTTTAGGACTCATGCGTACCGATCTACTCCATTGTATAGCTAAGATATCGAATCGTATTGACAATCAAAAAATATATTCCTTCGTAAGGTTTAACCTCATTGGTAGCCTTGTACTATTGAGGTGTAATACTTCCTGTGGGAATATTTCAACCTGTCATATTAGTCCGTAAACGTCAACTTCTGAACTTGGCCGCGTAATACACAAAGAATGTTGGTGAAGAATATTTCCACAATAGCCCCGCACAGCAAACGGATTGGTAATATAAGTATGTTGTTATTAACATGAAAGAGGAGCTGCTGCCTATTCTCTTGACGAACTGTAGTTTAGATTACTGCATAGTGATAAATATTCACTTCTATAATTAACCGTGTGATTAATGAGACTGATATTACTACTGCATAACCATAAATCTACACACATTATGGTCCGACGAACCTGTAACTAAATTTCATCCAAATCCATCTGTGTACGTTATAAACACATTAGATGCTACATTACACACAGTCCGTCCACAACACAACGTAATATTTTTCACAAAAGTTGAAGAAGAGTCGATTCAATGTAAAGCTCAGCTACGCGTTGGGAACGGTACGACATCGTGACGTAACAGCAACGAGACGGGGTCGAGACGCGGACGGAACGATACGAGTGCGGGGCGAGTAATGAAACAAGGTTCGCTGGTGCGCTTGTATTATTCATTTTATCCTACGTCACTCGGTTAGAGTAAAAATTTGATTAACTTCGCCGTCCTTTGTTTGTAGTAAGACGAAGGGGCTCAGGGGTTTTATCAGGAAGCTTCTAAGTTGCTAAGAGGAGAAGGTATTATTTTATTTATAGGTATATATACATATACCTATTACCTGTTCTTACATTATATTTTAAATGATTATATGTTGTTTTTATGAAGAAGGGAAAATCATTCGTAATAGTTTTGAGTCGATTTATAGATTGGAAACAGTGTTATCAATACAGTAACTGCACATTCATCTAATTGAAACTTTTTCAAAATAGATTGCCCATTTCTTCTAGTGATTGCATCTTACTAATAGAGATAAGGTAGTTAATTTCTATGCGCCCGTCGCGGCTGTCCAAATTCTACTAACTAATATTTATTGGTATCCAATTATAATTTATCCAATAAAATGTTTTCTTCAAGCATTAACGAGAAAACATACCAGACGATAGTTCCATACCCAAGAAAACAAGACCGTAACTCGTTAATAAGCCGCGGTTCGACGTAACGAGCTTCGTTGTACCACTACATACGCAAGTACAGAAGGTTTACTTTATACAATGCCTGATATCAAGCTCAAGCACAGTGGAGTGCGAGGGCGAAGCAAGGGTTTTAAAACTGACAGATGGTGGTATTGATATCCCCCTGACCAATCAAGCCGAAGCAGGGGATTATGTAGCAGTATTATCGATGCAAGAATGCTAGGAATGCGCACCAACTCTTATATCCATTTTGGTAACTAAGGGAACGCGGGAATTGTCACTGCTTTTAAGGAAATGTAAATCTAGCATTAGGCTCCAAATCTGGTTTTAAACCGATTTCGAAAGATACCAAAATATCGCTCAATTGCGTCTGCTCACCAGTGCCACATTGGTACCCAAGCTGATTTATTTTCCATTTTATATAATGTTCCAATTAGCCAATTAGCAACTTCTATATAGCGCGTTGTTTTAACTGTATCTTCTGTTCGTCATTGTCTAGTGGTCGTAGTGAAGCAGTTCTTTACGCGTCCCGGGCTGGTCATAAATGTCATGTGTAACGATAACAGCGCCCAGTTAATAATAATGTTGTTGAAATGTACAGTTTTATTTGATTCTTGTAGTGCAAAGAGTCGGAAAGAAAATTGTTGTAACGAAGTTAATAGCTAGGAATAACAAGGATAAATTCAAAGGCTAATCTTAAACCGACGAGCATGCATGAGAAGTTTAATGAATGCAGATGACGCGTAAAGGGTGTGTCAGGATCGTAGCAGGTGGAAATCTATAGTCTCTGCCTACCCCAATGGGAAACAGGCGTCATTGTATTGTATGTATCTTATTTCAAACACTTTTATCTTTTTTACTATCCACCTTTATATTTCGTTCACGAAACGAACGGAACACAAACAGTGCAGCTACTTGAGACATAAGCGGAAAGAAAGACCAGACTGTAGGCCTTATCATCCAGCGATATCTCTTGTTGTTGTAGTCTGGATCCCCAGAGGAGGACCTGTTCGTCCTAACCCATAACGCCAACATCTGGTCGAAGAACTTAAAAATGTTATAAAGAACCTATATGGATACCATACACGATAAAATAAATATTCATCTTCTAGATAATCCTTCATAATTGGAAATTCAAGCTTCTGGTCCTTTCACATCTACAAACAACACATCAAGAAGCCGGTTGGTTTGATGGGGACGCTCAAACAACTGTCATCGAGAACCCGTCATGTCACGAACAAACGTTAAATTGTCAACAATTTGACGTATGGCAATTTTTTACGAGTGACGAATGAGTGACTCAAAATTTAGCCTTTATGTGATTTGAAAACAAGCAATCAATAACTTTAAAAAAACATTGTAACAATGTTTTGCAATTGTATACAGGTAGGTATGTATTTTTATAGAGGATGCTTGTAGGCTGTATTGTTCACTAAACCACTAACAAAATTCCGGGGTATTTTAAAATATTTCATCAACATGATACTATTAATTCGGAGTTCGCATGACACAATTCCTAGAGCTCGTCGTATGACTGAATATTTGTGGAACCAAACTACTGGATTCCATGTTTTCAAAATAAGCTTTTAAACCATTCTGCAGATTTATTTATTTATTTAATACTTCAATGCACAATGGTGGTACATAAGGCGGACTTAATGCCACAAGGCATTCTCTACCAGTCAACCTTAGGGTCAAAGAGAACAGCATTGAAAAGAGAGGTACAAAATAATAAAAATAACTTATGGATATTTGCGACTTAATTAACTATATGGATAACTAAACAACTATAAATATAGGAGATAGGTTATAAATACATATATAACAAAAAATAAAATAAAAATAAACTGCAAATCCTCTCTTTTGATGTTTTCTTAGTACAGGTATAACCATAACATAATATCACGCTTGTTTTACTCGAAGAGTTGGACAGAGGTGTATATTAACACCCTCATTTCGCCGTTATGTTTAAGTCCCATGTAATAGGGGTTAGCTTATTGCCGTCAACCGGGCACAAACGCAAACTCCGGGCTGCTACTGAGAATTCCACATGGAAAAACCCAATAACACTTTGTCCGACTTGGGAATCAGCAGTCGCGCTTGCCACCACTGGACCAACGAGGCAGTTACAAACATTATAAACATTTAACATTTATTTTCCTTCTTCCATATTTTTGAGTAATCTCATATTCTCTGATCCCACACAACAAACATACCTTGTCATGGAAAACCTAGCCACCTATATCTAAATAAATACATAACAGTACCTTATAGTATAGTACCTAGTAGTCTAATGGTCAGTAGCCTAGTTAGGTGTTTTGTACATAAATATATAATAACCTACTATAATTTTCCTCCTACAATATATCTCTACACTCTCGTAGAGTTACCTCTTCATATAGATGTCTATATCTCTACATAGAATCGCGGAGAGCCCAGCCCGATACGGAAGCTGCACAACAATAGGTGTCGGGTTACGGGTATCCTATTGTTGTCAGTAGCTGTAGACTCCGGGCCTCTCTCTCATCCCTATGAATTTGCGCGCATCGCAAGATAAATGTTTTTACCCTGTTATTGAGTGGTTTTTTACTGAATACAAAGTTCTAAGTATTATTTGTGTCGTTATGGAAGTAAGAAAAGTAGGTATGAAGTACAGGAGTTGCTTTAAGGGTTTTGAATCTATTGTATGTATATCTAATTTTGAGTATATAACTTACGTATGCAGTATACAAGATCCTCATTCATCATCATCCTTAATGATGGCCTTAAAATCTGCTGCGTACCATTGGTCATTGTCAAGTTTGATTGTTTTATAGAAATCAAGTGTTACATACAATAAGAGCAAGTGTTTCTCTATTTTATTAGTCGTTATTTCGCGATACTAGACTATCACATTGTTTTAAATTAAAGTTTAAATAAAGAATTGTGTATTTTACTCAATAACAGCTACGTAAACAATAATCATTTATAACGATCAGAAATGCTTTCAAATTGCTAATCAATTTACCTACCCACATATTGAACGCTGTCGCTAAAACTACAAAGCCAATTCAAACTAGCGTTTACCTATAATTACCGCATTAGATCTATGCCGTCGGTTTTATCTCCAATTCTCCCCTAGTTACTAGCTACTGGGCTGTTTGATTAGAGCTCCCGCTACCGCTGTAGTTTCACTATCGCCTACCGCTCCGGATAAAGTACGGGTTTTTGCTTTAGCTACAGATAATTAGTAGGGCTAAGTGCGTGTAGAGTATGGGAGAGCAGTAGGCCAATTTTAATTGTGTTGTGATGTAGAATGTAGCGTGGTCAGTTTACGTATAGGTATTCGTATCAAAGTTAAAACTCATTAACGAGGGCTTCAATATTAATCGGATGTATAAAAAATAATAATATTACTTGTTGTGCGTCTTCCATATTTCAACAATTATATTTATAATAGCTCTATCTCAAAACGTTAAGTATAAGAATAAGTTAAATAAATAAGAAACGACCCAGAAAAGTAAAATTGAAATATGCAACGGAATGTTTGTATTTGAAATCTACATAAAAAACTGAGTAGGTACGAAAGACGGAGGATCGAGTGTTATGGCGCAAACTGGGAGAGGCTTGTCCAGCAGTGAACTGCGATAGGTTGAGTTAATAGAAAAAGGAAAACTGTAATATACGGATTGAGAATTATTTCTATTGACATCAACAACTTGACTATCTGTTCTTATCTACACTGTGTCTATAGAGCACCTGTGTTTATCCAGCGGTGTAGGGTCAGTAATTACTGTATGACGTAAGCACCGCTACGGGGCAGACGCACGGCTACTCAAATTGTGGCCCGCGTGGAATTGACAAATTATGAGCATATGAAACGGGTAATAACCCGCCTAATAGCTTAGTAGTGTACATTGACTCTATCTAACTACTGTTACATATGATCATGGATTATAATCGATACGTAGCATCAGCCCATTACTGTTCCAGTGCTAGGCACGGGCCTCTTCTTAGAATGAGAAGGGTTTAGGCCTTGGTTAACCATGCTGGCCTCCTCGACCCTCCTGCATGAAATCCAAGCATTCAACCGTTATGCTATCACTACAACATTTATGATGTAATGATAAAGAAGTCAAGCATGTAGGAATTCTAGATAATTTAAGTTTGTTAATCGTGTTAAGTGACATACTCGTAGGCAATTCCGAATGAACCGGGTTTGGTTAAAGCTACCTAATTGTGTACTACTATATTTTTTTCCAAAACTCGTAGAACTTGCTGTCTGTTCACAGGTATTCCATTCACCTTTGATTTTTCCTAGCAACTAAAGGTGCACGGTGTATTTCGATACTAGCAATTACACTAAAATAGAATAAACTCTAAATCTCGTTTCAAAAATATATTTGAAGGCATGCTCTCTAAAGCCTGTGTAGACTGAACTTCAATCTAGCACTCCAACACGATCACTACTAACGAAGCGATTGCCAGTCAAAACGAATGAGATATACTAAGGCCAGAATGTGCTCGAACCATGTAATGTAATCAGATGTGCACTAAGCTTTATGTGTAGAAGTTTCTTCTTTGCTTTGCTTTAGTACTTTTTAGAACTTGCCCGTACTGAACTTAATGGTGAACTTTTGATGAGGAATTATCTACTTGCCATCAAGTACGTTCTTTTGAAGTTTTCTTTGATTCATAGATCGTTCTTTATGTGCTCGTGCTCTTAGTTTTCAGAATTCAATTGATGTGGGGCATCGGAAGAAGTCTTCATTCACATTCTAGTCAACACTATGTTTTGGCATTTCTGTTATCCGTGTAGGTACCTATATCTGCATCGTAACGTCCATTCCCCATAATCTAATGTTTTTTTTCTTACTGAGACCAATATTTTTACTAGGTACTACTTCGTATCTCGTTCCTGTTAATGTGTTAAACACTACAAATCGGTGAAGGGTGAACTGGGATTATCGGGGTTAAGTCTTGACGTAAAAATTTTTTTAGACCATTTTGAATAAATGAGTTTTTGATTTTGAGTTATGATCCATAAATTGGAATTAAAAATTTAAATTATTCACTGCAGACAACTCAATTTTACGTAAGCACAAGAGTGGCACGGAGTCGTGAGACGCGGTAAATGTGTACAAATTATCTCATAACGTTATTACGGGGAACGAGCGGAGAATTTGTGACGTCACGGACTGTAATCAAGTCAGGGAGTAGCGGGAGGCAATTTGATGTTCTTGCGTCTTTTTTGTTCGTAAGTTGATTTTTGAAGTAGTTACATTACAGAAGGCTTATAGCGTTTAATGGTACAATGTTTACTAAACTAAACTTTGCTTACTGATAGACTATTTCATAAGTCACGCATTGACCATTGGTTTAATTCGCAGCTTCTCTGCTTGACTCAGTGTTCTCCAAAAATATCGTAATTATTAAGGTGAAAACATTAGATACCCATAGCATATCCGTGTAAAATAGCACCGAAGGAATATTCCAAAACCTTTTTTGGAATTAACCTCTTCTATAAACGAAAAACCCAACTCTCAGTGTAGCTTAACAATATTGATATAAATAAAGCGCCAACATTACTTTTCCTCAAACACACGAAAAGAAAATAATATCAGCTTTCATACATCACCTGTGAAGCG
Source organism: Amphipyra berbera (assembly GCA_910594945.2). NCBI lineage: Eukaryota > Metazoa > Arthropoda > Insecta > Lepidoptera > Noctuidae > Amphipyra > Amphipyra berbera. The sequence continues at coordinate 22,917,201 of OU343122.1, forward strand.
TATAAGTTTATGTGCATGTGTGCGCGTTGACGTCATGAATGTAATTTCAACACAATCTTTGAAGTTAGAAAGCCGCAGCGTAATCGTATATTGTACAACACTGTAGGTAATATTTGTTTATATTCGTAGTGTATAAAATATTAAGCAGTAAAGGGTCGCGAATATGCTTATAACTATTTACCGTTTGTGTGCCAATATTCAAATATGGATTGTCAAGACTTCAATTTACGCATGTCACATTGGAAGACAGCACGGCTTAGTTCTTCCTACTCCTTGCTCTTTGCCACGAATTTTTTCAAATAATCGTTCTTATATTAAATGTTGTAGCCACAGATAACGCAAGTTAAACTATTTTGCGTGTCATTCCGTTAAAGCAATCCTTCTATTTGTACCCTGTTGAAACAAAAAATGTGACATGTTTGTTTTCATAAAATTTGACAAACTTGCGATATCTACTTATTAATTCAATATCTGTGGTTATACCAGTTTTGTAGGAGGCTTATAGGTACGCTACACAGAGGCTGATGATTCCTCCATAGCTGAAAAATATCACTAACACACGAACAGTGTTACCGCCATTGGCAAAATTTGGAAAACCTGCTTTACAACCTGACTGCGACCGGTTACGTGGAGTATTTTGAGTCAACGGGAAATCTAAATAACTCACACAATGCAGCAAAATAAGTAGAATACTGTAACAGCCGGCGCAACATTAGCTTTACTAATTTTATTCAACACTTGCAAGAACAGCAAGGAAGTCTGTGAGATCTAAAAACTTGCACAAGATTATCTTGTGAACCGCTAAACTTCATGTTTTACTTTCTGAGAACTCGTTGGAATAGGCCACGAGTGTTATTCTATGTTAGCTATTATCATATTATAAAGTATGTCTGAACAATCTACATACGTGGAATAAGTCATTAAAATTGCGATACTGATTTTAAAACTCACATCGTTGAGGATGTAAATAGAAGTAATTAAGTCAACAGCAGCTACGTGAAAACTAATATCCCATTAAGATTCGTCCGCCAAGTGCCAAGTATGGTACTTCGCGCAGTATTTTACCAAGATCGCTTATGGTAACAATCATTGGGAACACCTATTTGTTTTGTTGTACTTTAAAAGCAAGGCACAGAATAGAAAAGGTCAGAAAATAACTGCAGAAGCTCAAAGGAATAAATAAAGGGAGTTGATGCAAACAGACTGCCGATCATTGACATATTTATTCCAAAAATAATGGTACCAAATACCGAATAAAGTCACAACTAAAATCTAGTACATATACGAACATAAACATATTAAGTTAGTTACGCAAACATGCGTGAGGAAACTTCGCGTAACACATAAAGAAAATATTATTGGTATAGGGACCTCCCACATGGAGCAATTTGAACAGAAACGGGCTCTAACGAGCGGTAAATTGCCTACGCAATACGCGGTGACGTCATTTATTAGTGTACGATTATGTTACGTAGGAACTTATGTTATTAATGTTATGAGGTCAGTATAAAAATATTTATAGGGTTCTGTAGCATTATAATGGAAGTGGAACTGGTAAAGCTTAGGAAAGCTAAGCGTAAAGCCGACATTATGACTGGAGCCGAAACGGCATCGTTCCGACCATTACTTACTCGATTCACGGACCGCTTCTCACATTCCGCGGCTAACAATATTCACCAGAAACTATTTTATCTACTTCATAGTTGTCTATGAGGATAGGCGAAAGTTCAGTAATTCAAAACCATGCGCTGTTATGATGCCTGTTTCAAGGCCTAGTAAACTAGCCCAAAAGCTGAATTAAAATATTTGGGCGAATAATAGATCTACAAAGTAAAAGCATTTCACTAACCTGCCTGCGTCCTCATGTCTCTTGAAACGATGGTACCGTGTGCGTTGTGCGCTCGACAGCGGTACACTGTCGCATGGATGTCTTGTCGGTACTGCACGGCGCTGAACGGAAGGAACAGCAACGTGCCGTTGTCCAGGACTTGTCTGTGGAAAAACCAGGTATTAAAACATCGCGTCATTGGTCTAGTTATTATTTCTCCGGGTGTTATTTCTCTTATAATCTATGGATAGTTGTTCCAGTAGTATGGTTATTGTCAAAATTAAACGCATTTTCATCTTGAAGCAATTATGTCAGTAATATTTTTATTTTATCCTGTATCAACCGATATTATAAGGAAGACTTAAAGTATCCTTTTGAGATCCTAATCATCTCTGATGTCTCTTGTACTACGTAATAGGATCTACGAATAAATTAACTAATTAACTTGTCTCTTAAAAAGTAGCAATAACGTTGTATCAGCCGCATAATGTATTATTGACTACATTTTTCCTTAACTTGTAAATAGTCTCAAGAGGGAATAGAAACTTGATCGATTTACTTTTGTTACGATCACATGTAGAATAATCCTATAGGTACCTACCTGAATATTACTTTATCAATGTAGGTTTATGATTGTTCAGTTCAGTGTTTACGAAAATTCTTAGTGAATGTTGTATAGTTTTGTAGCGAGGGTTATAGAGAAAGCCTCCGAAACAAAAAAGACGTACCTTATTACAATTTCATGAAAATTCTGGACCTTTAAAAACAATTCAAGGGTTACCCCTAATTTTTAAGTACAACTCAACATCCTTTTCCTCCAACTCATAAAAAGTACCTGAACTACCTCAAGCCGAAACAAACACGAAACAGGCAATATCTTATAAATTTAAACTTCAAACCATAAACCGCGCACGATTCCTTAAATTATTCCTGGCTTTAATTTCCTCAATAAAAAAAGGATAAGACTGAATTAAGGACGAATTGCACTGCCTTTTAAAAAAGGTGCGGTGGTTCGTAATTGGTGTCGGGGATCGGGCGGGAATTTTTCAGGGAATATTTTAAAGGTACGGCCATATTTAAAGTGAGCAATTGGAATGAAAGATCTGTTCGTCAATATGAATGTGCTGGTGAAAATGGCCGAGTTAACTAGGGTGCAGTGTTAGTGAGGGCTATTTGACTGGCAATTGGCTGGATAGAAAAAAACTGCTTTATGAAGTGCACTTTTCGATAGGCTGAGCGCTATTCAGCCATTTGGTTCGTGATTTTAGTAATTAGGTACCTGCATATAGTTTGTTTACACTAGGTTATAAATAGTAAGATTTTTAACATACTATATTTATGCCAAACACATAATTATCCGAATATTACTTCAAACATAATAACGTATAAGGAAAATAATAAAGGAACCTTTCACACGCAAAAAATCACATCAAATCAAATACTCAACATGAATACAGAACAACCGGCTCGACACATGAAGTGACGTCACAATATTCCTGTTCTGTCACTCTCGCTTTAATTTTTCAGAATGAGAAAGTACACTTGTGGTGCCAAGCAAAGACTAGGTCACCTTTCTTCTAGTTGATATTGTCGCCTACAAAAGGATGGGCTTCAACAACAAACTACAATTAACAACCTTTTGCTAAGCGTGGTGTTTATAGTAACATATCCCAACGATCATTCATTGTAATACATAATTCGGACATACGTAGTTTACAAGCCGCTTAATCAGACCCTCCACAAGTGACGATACTTGAGTAGGTACATCTGGCAGTCAGTCCCGCTACCAACCTCGCTGACTGGCTAATCTTTTCACCACGGCATGCGGTATTCTCTTATAGCGCGTGACACGAGAGAAGAATCAGAGCAGTCTGGAAGTACTACAATCAATTGCAGTATAGTGATATTTTCTATTCTGTGTCTATTTGTGTGTTTGTTTTCATCCATTGTTTGGAGTGATACTTCTACTCCTATTTTGCTTTAATATTCACCTGTTACGTATCCGCCAAGGTTCTCATTTTAATTAACTTTTCAAACAAATTACTGCGTTTACTTCCCCTTATAAATTCTGTTCTATTATAAGAATGGTATTAAAGCTTTTGGGGTGTTGCTGAAGAGTTTTAGGTGTAATAATAGGAGATACGAATCGTATTTTAAATTGAAAATAGGCATGTTTTCAGGTGAGGGTAAACAGTATTCTAGAGATAGGTAAAAATTTTTTGTCAGATGTGTATGGATATTTATATTAAGCGGTATCGCTTTATTCTTGGCAAATCAATAGATTCTGGAAGTACCTACTTTTAATTTCGTAAGTCTTTGCTGCATTTCGACTGTGTTACTAGGAACAAACTAAAGCATATATTATTGCAACTGTAAGGGTCCCTATTGCAAACAGGCACTATTTGTATTGCCTATTGTATAAGTATTAATTTTTTTCAGGGTTTGCTTGAGAATGTGTGCAGGTTATATTATTTAAGCAATACAAACATCTATTAACAGCATTGATATCACACACGATATGATTGTTATGTACGGGTAAATTCTAGTGCTAGATCAATGTTCAATAGTTTAATAAAATAGTGTGTTATTAAAAAGTGTACCATAACTACCTGAAAATGATGTAGATGGACCCCGACGTTAGTATGTACAAACACAGCGGCAGCGTGTGACGAGAGGCTCTTTGATGTCAAAATGTACCTAATAGTTTTATGTGCATGGGTGAGTGGAGGTTTTTACGCTCACTGGGTAGCTTTTCGACATTTTTTTGTACCAAGTGTCTGTGACTTAGACTAATAAAACTCTCTTTAAAAATCTCGTACTATAAAGTTCGTAGTGGTGTAGTTGACTAATGATAAATTATGCAATAACTAATCTGACGTTTGGTGCATGTTGGTAGCGGAAAGCGGACCTTGACATGAAAAAGTAACAAGAAAATCCATTGTTTTTGCTTACATAATTCTGTATGTATTCTGATCTCTCGCAAGGGACTCAGACCACATATTGATACGACACTGTCACTAAATTTCTGCACGTAACACAATTCGCCAACTCCAAACGATAACTCATTCATCTTCATTCACCCTAAACAAAAAATGCCAAAGACTTTGAAAGTCAAACCTAAACAAAGCATATCATCTGTCATGATGGAGGCAAGTTTTGGAGATATCGTGTTCTAGGAGGAAAAAAACCTCCGAAACATAGGGATTCCCTAGGCGCGTGACTAAATGGTTGGAAATGATTTCTCACGTTCCATTCAAACGTGCTTGGTTGTATTTGTGACCCTAGGCTGTGTAATAATTGGGGTCACCCTTTTTCAGTGGTGGTAAAATGTGACTTAAGGTAAAATTAAGACTCGGTTATACATCGATTGTCAGACCCTGGTAAAAATGGGTCACTTCACCCCATTTGTGCAATATCTCACCTTTTACAATAAAGACTCTGTTATACATTGATTGCCCTTGGGAAGGTGGAGGATTATGCCGGTCTCTTACCAGCTATGACCCTTCGATTTTCCTCCGAATAACTATGGCGAGAGACGCAGGATTAGCCATTGCATGCAACCTACTTGGATTGTTTTTAGCAGTTCTATGGGACGTCCAAACAATCTATAATCATTCCCATGTTCACATTATAAATACTATTAACATTTTTCTGCTATCACCTACGCTCTGAACATTAAATAAGTTAATCATCATCACTGCTAAACATGGGATTTCTAGTGGTACTGTTACAATGAACGGTAAGGACAATTTTTTTTTGTGAGAATCTTTATTACTTCTTATTGAAGTACTATTTAATTACAGAGGGAGTCTATAGAGAAGACCTATGTTTAAAGGTCTTCTATGGGCTGTTATATATGTATACGCAGTCCCACATTCGTAACCCTAGCCCGGTTCACATTTGTATAATAATTGAGGCAAAAGTCGTTTCGCGTTTTAATTAACGAGCGTTTTATTTTCGCAAAGTTGCGGTCGAAAAAATACCAGTTTATAATGTAGTTCAGTATTTTTTATACCGTTGAGTAATTATTTATGCGAACCGAAATGTAAAATATAAATAACATATATTTTTGTTGGACATGTTTTAGTAAATATTATAAAAATGTTTACGTTAAATTTATAGTTTTCTTTCAGCTTTTTGGTAACAAATTTTAGGAATATATCTGTTATAATTGACATTCGCTTCAATGTTGAATTTAATAATAGTACCTGGATGATCGAGCTTTGCTCGTATTTTTTTTGGTAAATCGACGTTTGCTAAAAATGAAACCTAGCTAGATCGATTTATCACCCCCGAAACCCCCTGCATACTAAATTTCATGAAAATCGTTGGAGCCGTTTCCGATATTCAGATTATATATACCTATATAGTTATATACATATATACAAGAATTGCTCGTTTAAAGGTATTAGATAGATATGAATTTCGTTTTGTTTTTATGAGTTGTTATGTGAAATATGTTTTCTATTTAAAATCGAATAGGCTTTATGTACATACTTACGTGAATGTAAGGTTTAACTGATGATAGGTCTGCACATAATTAAACAATCAGCCTCTGTAGGGATATAACTACGTCCTATGAAAAAAGCCCCGACTAAAAAAAAAACGAACTTTTAAAAAGTCAAAAATAATAGTATCGTTGAGCCATCAAACTCGATTGAGTAACACCTATATATTTTAATTACAGAAATTGATGGAAGGCACGATAAGGTTTGCTCGTTGAAATGGCGATATAATATCACGTCGGGGTACCGCTAAGTAAATTAGCTAGTAAATTAATAGATGGTAAATTAAATGAATGGTCTGACTTTTTAAAAGTTCGTTTTCTTTTTGAGTCGGGGGTTTTTTAAATTTTAAATTTATTTTTTATTTTAAACTTAGTATTAAGTTAATTGCCACCATTGCATTGTATGTAGAATCAAATACTGATCAAAACGAATCCAAACACGACATATATCTGCTATTATTTTTTCAAGAGTGTACTAGTGTGCTGGATGTCCTGGCTGCAGCATCAGCTCATCATGTCGCCACCATTGAATTGCATGTAGAATCAAATACTGATCAAAACGAATCCAAATACGACATATCTGCTATTATTTTTTCAAGAGTGTACTAGTGCACTGGTTATCCTGGCTGCAGCATCAGACCAAGAATTTCATAATCTTGCATAGTTATATAGCACACATGAGTGTTTCAAATTTTATTTCACACGTATGTTTGAAAGTAAAGTATTACACATTATGCGTCTAAGAACAATACCGCAGCTAACAAAACAGCTGATAACCTTGAAATAGCTGAACCAATTTTAATAAAACATGTCTAAGATCACTCGCTAGAAAACCAGCTTTCAAATAAAAAAACCACACTCCAATCGGTTCACCCGTTTAAGAGCTACGATGCCACAGACAGACACAGACACACAGACAGACAGACAGACAGACAGACAGACTGACAGACACACATAGCGGTCAAACTTATAACACCCCTCTTTTTGCGTCGGGGGTTAAAAATAAAATCAGCACAAATGTTCCAAGTTTTAAATTCTGTCAAGTCGGCTACTTTAACTGGTGTGTTCACCAACATCAATTCTCTGGTTTAACCATTAATCTAAAATTCTAGTATATTTTTCAAGTAAACTGTTGTTTAACCAGAGAATTGCTGTAGGCATTTGATTAACAGCTATGTTAAACTAATTGCCGAGAAAACAGTTATGAGAGTGTATTATAATTATAATATCTGTGTAAGTATGAAAAAAATAACAAAAAAATATATTTGCACGTAAGCTATAAAAGTGACTCAATTTCTTCATACCTATATTTAGGGAAAGAAATTCCGTGTAATAACACTTTTTCTATATATTTACCGATATTTCCCGCACTCGATCACGGCGACTAGAAGCAAATTTTACATACATGTCATCATTGAACGGGAGGTTCATTTCTCATGGGAAATCTACGGATAACTCCGAGGTAACAATATTATAAGAGTTTTGCCTAAATTATAGTAGCAATTTCTTTGTGGTGCGTTGCACGGCCATATTGGGAGTTCTCTATCTGATTGGAATTGGAAAACTTGGTGTAGTTTGTCATATTGCGAAAGTTTTAATATAGTAGATGTTCTAATTTCATACCAATCAGAATGTGGCTTCTCTAGGTGACTGACCCGACCTGATCTTCCAATATACCAGTATAAAGTCGAGTTTCAACTTATCTACAGATGTCTATATCCGTAAAGGCCCTTCCAGATGATTGCAACAGATTTGGTGTGAGATTAGAACCCCTACAGGCACAATAGATATCCATATTTTTTCAGATAGTTTGACTACGTAGGAACGAGGCGATGACTCGATTTGGTATATCATTGGATTCTTGGTTCAATACCTTATCCAATTCGTCTTTCTTTTTGGGGTTAAAACTAGGACCTTTTCATACACTTTGAAATAGATACCTTACCTTATACACAACACGCATAATATATTTGGTCCCCAACTATGAAATTGGCGGCTTTTTCGCACAAATAGAGAAGCTAGTCACTCCTATGATTTAAAATATTCATCAATTGCTTGATATTATATCGAATAATGACCATCATAGACAACTACCAATAGTAAAAAAAACCTTATTAGTTATAGTTTTCTAAACATTAAAAGTACCTTAAAAATGACTCCTTTTTGTTAGCAGAAATTACCACTATTTTTGTTTTAACACTTATTTTTGTCGCATAATCTAAGTGGCATACGTTATCTTAGTTTTTAAACATTAGTGCATAAACATTTTAAAACATTAGTGTTCATAGTTGTTAAATAAATTAAGAAAATGGTAGTATGAAAAATGCAACTTCTTTAAAATTCTCCATATAAAAGCATATACGCTGATTTCATAGGTGGGGACCTAATATTACATGAGTAAAAACATTAGTACCAGTAGGTTGCAGTAGCAAATAATATGACAAATATATATCTATTTGATCAAATGCTTACATAATAGGTAAATATTATTAGAACATAAACATAATACGTATGAAGCCGAGCGTCGTCGTCAATGTAAACATTAATCATGTCACCAATGGTTTGCGTGGCCAAGAGAATACATTATAATTATGTATTATTGTAATATACAAGAGGTAGATGTATTTATGATGGTGGTTACTTGATTACCAGTGGGCTGTTTACTCGACTATGCTTAATATTAAATGCAGTAGTGAAAAATTAATACTATTTTATTATATAAGTACCATCAACGACTATTTTGAGATTATAAGGGTATGAAATTTTTCAAAATAGAGATAATTACTAAATCTTTTTACGAATGTGGGTGGACATTTTCCTAGAGTTATTCTTAGAGGTAGCTGACAATACTTACCTACTCTACCTTTTCGCATTTCATTCCACTGCGACCAACGGCCAATTGTCCTATCGTCTCCAGCCAATTACGCCTTACTTTGTGTTCATAGGTGACGTTATTACTGCGTAGAAAGTTACCCATCCTTCTAACTTAATCTCTATAACGTTTACAACAGGAGCCTTGTATCAATTAGTGATCCATAATGCTTCGATTCAGTCACGGTGACTAGCACGAACTAATCATGTCTGATTTGATTACACTGCTTAATTGTTATGCAATCCTGGTACTTCGTGCAATAATATTGTGCTAGAAACATGATACCCGCATACTGCGTCGAACGATCATAGTAACAATGTCGGCTTATATTCTGAAACCGTTTACGGGCTGGTTGGTATATTCCATAGATAAATGCTTAGCCAATACGAGGGATAGTTAATATTACCTAACAATGTTTTGGGAAGAGCTAACGAGTTCTAAAACTTTGTAAATGAGACAAGCACAGTAACAAAATATAGGTAGATGAATTTATGAATAGCAGGCCTATAACATCAGTCGACACGATTTTGGGTCTGGCTTCTGCATGTAAAATTTTGGTTTCTCCTGTGTTACAAATAAAGGAAAAAAAATTTTTTCTGATCAAAGTATGCTTTTGTAGAAACTAGAGCAATTTTTCGAATTTTCAAGTAAAATGACTGATTTTTACATATTTTTTATAATTTTATTTTTAATTACTATTAACTAAGTTATTGCTGAACATCAGTCTTTTTAATTCAAGAATTCTGATATTGCAAAGCTTCAAATTTGTTGCCAAAGCTAATTTTTTGCTTCTTACTTTAATAAATTCACCGCAAATAAAACAATGAATCAACATCCTGTTTACACTGTCTTGATGCCATTTTCTGTTATCGTTAGCTGGTAACACTAGACAATGTTGATAAAGGAGGGTAATCGTCAAGATGAACCCGAAGTTATAAAAACAGTGGTCATTCGATGGAGCAAAGGATTCCATGTCGAACAGCTGAAGAAGTCTGACCTTTTATATCTGATTTGCTTGTCCTTATTTTCTGATCTTGTGTAAATTATTATATTGTGAACTAGCTTCTGTAACTAATCACTAACCCAATTAAAAGTACTCTCAGTGGTGGAGAGTCTATGTTGGTTTCATTTACTTTATTTACCATGCTCGCGATCCTGATAGACCGATATTAGCTATAACTCTACTGATAGATTCAACCCTACACGTTTCTGTTGCTGTTCTTTTACATTTCTTGGTAATACACAAGGGCGGTTGTTACAGCTGTGATATACAAGTAAATACTCACTACTGTGCCCTTAACAAATAAATATGTAACTTGCTATCGTGTTGATCAAATAGCTACCATCTCTTGGTCATAAAATCAATTTAAATCTTTAAAACTTACTTATCGACGTAAATCAGACAAACGCAAACTTTAAAAGCTAGGAATGGAAATTTAAGGGTTTTTTGTTGTCTAGAATTGAATTGAAATCTGTCTTGAATTCAAGCATTAGAAAAGAATACAAACAAAAAAAAAAATCGACATGTGAATTATAACTTTCGTGAGACACATTCATATTTATGATTAGTTACGGTTTATTCACGTGCATTTTCCGGGATTGCCCGACTAGTTTCGGACCCAAACGGAGCCCTTAATCATGAGCTGATCACGCGGCGAGGTCGCGAGTCGAACTAGCGCTGCACCGGGCACGGCTCACTTCATAAGTTTCGATAAGGCTTCCGTACTAGCGAAGGAGAAATATTTCGTGCCGCGAAAAGTACGTGAAGCCATCGAAATCAGCCGTCATCCGAACTTCAACAGAAACGGTGGTTGGGCACTGCCACCTGCCTGGAAACCAGCTCTGAAGTCTACGTCATATAGAAGTGAGTTAAGTTTGGAGGGTGACATAGTTAGCACGGCATGCACCGGCACTCAGTCCTTCAACAACCCGGACACGACAAGTGACGAAGATGCACGAGCAATACCGACACAGAGCGCGCCTCTCTCGTCGCGGGCGCAACGCTACGCGGCGCGGTGCAGCACTAGTTCGACTCGCGACCTTTCCGCGTGATCAGCTCATGATTAAGGGCTCCGTTTGAGTCCGAAACTAGTCGGGCAATCCCGGAAAATGCACGTGAGTAAACCGTAACTAATCATAGACATGTGAATGTTCCTTGTGGGTAAATGCAGTCGAAATTTCTGGATAGATTTAAGTATTTACGTCTATAACAGTTATCTTGAAGTTAAAGAAACACAGAATGTTTGTGGTTCTTATTATTCCATCAAAATCAAGGAAGGTTACTACATAGTTCAATTGGTTAAAACTTCTAATTCAACCTCTGCTTAATCAACCCGTCTGTGATTAATGTTTGGAGAAACATGTACCTAATATGTTTATGAAAATAATATAGATAGTATGTAGATAGTTAGTTGCGAGCATCTTACTAATTACAATGACTACTCATATTATTTACCTATTCAATAATCGATATCTCGTATTCAAGCCGATATTAATAGCCAATTATTGGTAGACTTCCTCGTTATTGTCAGACATAAGGACAACAACTACCCATTCTCAAGTTATTTTTACTGACTGCGAATAAGTGTAACAAATAATTATCCTTGTAAGGGTGTCTTTTGTAAGTTACCATCATGCTATCAATTAATTAGTACCTACTCAATATGTTTTTTTTTTATTTGCGGAAAAGTAACTCGTCGCCACAATTTGTCCATTCTCGAGTGATGAACACCCAGTGCCGGACCCCATAAACCGTTTAGTAAATGGTAAGATTTTGAAGTAACAATGTTTAATTTAATTAAGTAACTTGACAGAGTTATTGATCGGAGTATTTTTTATCATTTAAGCAAGAGCTGGCTCATGCCGCGGTGGAAAGATTAGCCAGTCAGCTAGATTGGTTGTGGGGCGGACTACCCAGGGTGCGCCGGGCGTACTAAGTATCGTCAGGATTGGAGGCGACTTTAATGCTAAAGATAATTGTATGTCAAGTGCACTTAAAATAAAATTATTAACATATCTACAACAGGCAATACGAAAATAAATCAATCCATATTTAAACTGTGACCTTACCGGCTAATCGTAGCGTTACCTATAAATTCACAAATGAATGTAAAGCTACATTAATCATTTATGATCTACACTATTTAGTGTTAAAGGAAATTGGAGGTTTATCCTGCCGTTAGTAGCTTGTCAGAACCTCCTTGGTCTACGGCGCCAGGGTGCACCGCACGCATGTAAAATCGAAGATAAATAAAACTGGATGTTATGCGTCTCCTTACACTCCCATAATACCATAAATAACAATATTCTTCCATTCTTGGAACATCCAGCAAATAGGTAAACAATATCGTCGAATCAATACACACTAATCCACATGCAAACAGACTGTTGTAGTTATTAATACCCAATTACCGGTAGAGCGAACTGCTTATTATCGGCAGTCCAAATAGTACGTTGGTGTATTTACACTTATCCTATTTCTGTATATGATTTGAAACTAACTAACCAACAAATAATGTGTATTGAATTGACAAACTTAGTTTAAGAAACCCTTAGGACAAAAAGAAACGGCCGAAAACACGACACCTATCTATCGGCGGTATTCCCTACTAGAGACAGAAATTTGACATAACCGCCATAGAAGTATTGTCAAATCTCTAGTATGGCAAACTATCGGTAGATAGGTTATTGGTTTCGGCCGTTAGAGTGCCTGTGCACTGCTCTGAATCTGTAAAAACATAATCCGAGGAAACTTGGCTGCAAATCTATGAAATTCGGATCGAATGCAGTGCATAACTGTTATACAAATAGTACTGCAGCAAGTTCGGATCGTATTCTTTTGGATTCGGATTGACGCATTGTATAACCGCCCTTAAGCTCCGTAATTTGTTAGTCTTAAACTTTGTAGTAACTTACACCCTCCCTCCATACATTACAATAAAATTAATCCATTGGACAACCAATTACGTTGATTCGCAAGTTAACCGAGACATTTTTTGTTAAATTTCTGGCCACGTTCATGTTCACAGATGTCCACCTATTATCATCATCATTAAATCATCCCCTAAATGTCAACTGCCAAACATGAGTCATCCTATACCTACTATCAATTCACCCACTAATCCATCCATTCGCCCATTTCCCATTTTAATACCCAATTACCGGTAGGGTGAACCGCCTCATTATCGTCCTTCCAAACAAAAGTTATTGGTGTTAACTTTTCACATAAATTTTTGTCGTCCCCATTAAAGTACGTAATGTAATTTCGTGAGGATGAAGCGGACTTTCGGATATCGCCCTTTGTTGATATTTGTGTCCTTCTTAATGTAGGATATAAATTATAAATATAAGTTAAATATTCTGATAGCAGTTTGTTTCCAAATTGATATAGCTAACCTCTTAAATAAGTGTTTTAATAAGAAGCAACAGCAGCATCAAATGAAAAATTTAATCATAAGTTTAATTCCCAGAATCATAGGACACTGATAATTAGGTTCACCTAAGACGAAATAGACACTAGTCACTCTGAGTAAAACTAAATACGCCATATTTTGAATGAAGGAAGTGGTCATCCCCTTGCCCTTGATCCATGTAAAGCGTGACATTTACCGGTAATCTTCGCAGATGTATCACTTCGCGACGACGCGAAAAATTCCATGCAACATTTTTTGCCTTTATTGACATTGACATACCCACGTACTTGTTAAAAATGCTTTACATGAAAAATAAGTGGATATGTACGTAAAAAATACGTTACATCTCGTAGTGTTTCACGTTTGTTGCAAGTTAGCTGAGGTAGCGAGTAAAAATCATTTTAAACATTGTTCCACACTAGGATTTCTTCTGTATCGAGGGTAAGTTTGTAGGCACGAATTTTACGTTAAACCAAACGGCTATGCGCTCTGACACAGTCCCGTCCGTTTCTTTAATAATATAATGTAAAGACACTCGCTCACAACGTACAGCATGTACCATTCGCCTCCCTTCGTAAATTTTCGCGGGCCAATGCTCAAAGGGTGTCCGTGTTCGTTAGCAGACGCGCACAGTCACGCGCCGTCTTTGAAAAATAAACTGCCTACCTCTCTAAATAATTGTGGTCTTTTTCATAAATCCGAGGCATAGGTATGTACAGGATTTTCGCTTGAACAATTAGATGATTCACTAAGATATTCAGTTGTATGTATAAAGGCTTATAAGGTAAATAAAGGAACATAATAATATTAATTTGGCCTAATTTCAAGTCTAAAGGACATGACGCTCTATCTTTTTAGTACCTTAATTTTTTTAAATCACAGGTTTTCTATACTGCGAGGACGTTACCAATAGACATCACAAATTGAAATTCTTTATAAAACCGCGAAGTTGAAGTGGTATTACCAAGCATTACGTGGAATTATGCCCTAAGTACCTCTAAGAACAGCATTTCTTGGAATCTTGAACTCATTATAGTGTTGTTAATGTGTACCTACTGTTTTCGTAATGTGTTCTTCTATTGCTTGAAGCTTAAGCTTGTATTTTCGGAACTTTACGTACTTCAAGTAAAAGTCGTACCCATGTAGGTACTAAGATCGTTATCGAAATAAATTTATGGTGTATTCTTCGTTAACATGTCTGAAAGATTTTTAAATGAATAAATAGTTTTGTACCTACTTCTATTTTACAAAAGTTTTTCAATACCTACCTAAAAATAACATTTAGTTTTACTTTCTAAATCTACTTGTTAAGTAAAAGCTAGAAATCAAACCCAAACTAGATGCTTGCCGACCGCTAACTACATCCAAACCACAAAGCTGCCACCAATTTTACTGGAAAAGTCTAGTACATTTACATTTTATTTTTTCTTTTTTATCGTAATTTCCTAAGTTTTCTCAATTTTGGGAGTTTGCTTGAAAGTTCAATTTCCTTATCTGATGTTGCGACTTAGATAAGTTTTGCAAAAGTAATACAGACGTAAAATTGTGTTCTTATAAATCAGCCTAGTAATTTGTATAATTTAATTCTTTGCAAGAAAAACGATTTATTCTCGCAATTGTGGTTTCAACTTAGGACATTTTAATCATCATTAAGGTTCTGATCATTTTAATAGAAACAAAACTGAGTTATGGTGAATCCTCTCGTAATCAAAGTGGACTATAGGAGAGTTCACCTCAAGAATATTGATGGCCAAACTAGAAAATAATTCAAGTTTTAACTTTCGCATACATATTTCAGTCGGTATAGTCCTCCTAATTAGTATCTCCTAATATTTTTGCGTGCCCAACAGGGTCCACGATGTACTATATATTATTTACTCACCATCTATTAATACCATTGTGGAAAGCAAATAAAAGTTTGAGTTTGAGTTTGAGTTTTAGTTTTCATTCAAATCTCTTATTCCATATTCTGCATTTTTCAGACAAAGCTGTAGCTTGAATATAGGACAGACATAAAACAGAAATAAATTCGAATCGATTGTCAAAGATTCCCATTGAATATCCTACAACAGAACGAGGCATAAAATGCGCACATTTTGTTTACAGACTTTATAACAAATGATGTTTGAACAGAAGAATTATAATACAGTTGACGTTATGTAATTTTTAAACTTCTATGAGTGCATGCAAGTTTTTAATTCAAATGGGTACACCCATTTCAAATAAAAACTTTAAGCCTAAACTTGAATTAAGAGAAGATTTTCTTAGTGGTATTCCGATACCCACCTTTTTAAGCCCTATATAACCCCAAGGCTATCACATACACTTTTATATACACAACCATATCTACGCACATTCAACATAAAAGAGCCTTGATTAAAAAACCTCGAATCTTCATCTCAACTACCCACAAACGAGCGAAAAAGTCTAAACGGTTGGAAAAGAAAATACACGCTCAAAAGAACAAAGTACATAATAGAAAGACAATTTTGTTAAGATCCGATTAACTCCGGACTTCTTTTCTTTATTTCTTTGAAGATGAAAAAGTAAAACATTCATTTAGCTATCAGATGGATGAGCCGACTAATAGGCGCGGAGCTATGGTGCCGGTGAATAATCAAATGAGAGTAATGACTTCGAGTTTTGGCAAATTAAGTTGTTGAGAAAAATAGGTAACAATTGATTTTGTAATTACATTGTTACGAAATGAGTATTCAAGACAATGCTAGGCCAGACGGGCCGGGACTATACGAATACGGGTTCAGCTACGGCTCCTTACATTTTCGAGTCGTATTCTTTAAGATTCATTATGATACGATGTCCTATTGGACACAAGTTTAAAGATTTTAAAAAGATACTTCTTTTGAGGAGTGTGAAACAAAACCAAGATTTTGAAGTTTGTTCTACATCCATATTCTAAGACGTTCCTCCAAAACTTACTTGACTCATAATCGACTCAGTAGTGCCTCGAAAACACCTTCAAAATTGTATTCTTACTCGTAATTTCGAGTGAATTTTGAGGTTCCTCGACGGAGTCATTACGTCATAATTTGAATTATCTGCATCGCGCAATAACGCCGCGATAAATAGTTGTAAAGATTATCGTAAGCATATTCGATAAAGTCTTCAAAATTCATTTTTGTTACATAAATGAACTTTTACACTTCCTTCCTTAAGGTAGGTTCCGAGGTACCTTGAGTTTGACAGATGATTCCTTACCTCGACTGAGGAAACATTTCGAGTCGAGGACGTTTATGTCAACTATAACCACCGATGGCAGTGAGAAAGACTGAGTCGAGGTGGAGTCGAGTCGAGTAAGTTTTGGAGGAACGTCTTAGAATATGGGTGCTAGTGTTTGTTGTCACTAAACCAATCAGACTACTTACGTGTTAATATTTGCCGCGGGTCTCGTAAAAGAGCAGAGAGAACAAGAACGGCTATAATCATTTTATTTACTTTTATATCTTGCAAGCGAGCTCTGCAAGCATGATGATTTACGAGACCAGCAACTTTAGCTTTTGAAATAAAAAATAACACTTTCGAATAAAAAAATACATTATCTGTTTCAAAGTACACATTATAACGTGTATGTTAGTTTTACAGATTTTTTACGCCAATTACAAGATTTTCTAAGCCAGTCATAATCTGTCAAACGTAACCGTATTTTTAAAAGTACTTTCACGTATTGTCATAATTTCCATTAAAGTCAAAGTCAAAGTTTTTTATTTCAAATAGACCAGATTTCAGGCACTTTTAAAACGTCACGACTAGGTGCACGGTTCCAAAAGGTAGGTTCTATGGAGAAGAGCCGGCAAGAAACTCCATGAATACTCTTTTTAAAATAGTAGTTCATTACAATTCCATTACAGTAGTGTGAGAAATAGAATGAGAATAATGCAGGTTAATGTAACAAATAAACTCACATAAGAGTAACAAATAGAAAAATATGTCTTCTATGATTGCCATAGCAGTTAAGAGCTGACCAGTCCCGACAGACGGCACCCGTTCACGAGCATGACGTGCACATCCGCATCGGTCAGCTCAACCATATTATAGGGAACTCAACGACCGGATAAACAACGCCACCATCAGCAAGACATTTAAGTGAGCATGACAGACTCATATTACCAGACAATAGGCAGTAATATGATATGATTATAAGCGTATCACTAATAGCTGCATGATGCTCATACTTTACAGTTTGGAATGAAGTATTGTAAAGCGATATTATTAAAATAATAACTATAATACAAAAACCTATTTTTTTGCCAGTCCAGACAATAGTCCAGATAAAGTCCAGACATTGTAGTATACAAACTATGCGAGTGAAACGATGTAGGGCAACGTTTGGAATGGTCTTTTGAGGAAAGTGCCATAGCAGTTTCGAGTTGACCTGTCCTAACTGACGGTACATCTGCTTCAATCATCGCGGAGCTCAAACCTTATTTTAGGGAGCTCAACAACCCGACCGCTGCACGACGCTATCAATCAGCTGGACATTTGGGTGGGTCACAAAAAAAAAAAAAACTCAAGAACCGCCAAACGTTTACAAAATT
This sequence comes from Amphipyra berbera, assembly GCA_910594945.2. Taxonomy (NCBI): domain Eukaryota; kingdom Metazoa; phylum Arthropoda; class Insecta; order Lepidoptera; family Noctuidae; genus Amphipyra; species Amphipyra berbera. The sequence goes on from OU343122.1 coordinate 22,935,376, forward strand.
CGTGTATATAGCTACCCTACATGGTACTCACATTCACAATTTATTAAAAATGTAACATGGTAAAATAATAATAATCATTGAAAAAAATAATTCGATTATAAATGTCAAAAGGATAAAATAAAAAATAATAATGTTATGAAATAATTACAATGATGCGTCTGTGATAACAGCGAGCGGCTCAATTCCAAGCATTTTTATCGTCCATATAATCTTTAACGTTATAGAAACCCTTTTCGCATAGTTTCTGCTTTACATAGGACTTGAATTTATTAAGACTTAAGTCTTGAATATTGCTTGGAATCTTGTTGTAAAAGCGTATACTTTGGCACCTAAATGAGTTACTAATTTTTTGGAGCCTAGTCATTGGTAGGATAAGCTTATTTTTATTTCTAGTATTGACGTTATGGATGTCGCTGTTCTTAGAGAACAAACTGATATTTTTCTTTATATAAATCAAATTTTCATAAATATATTGAGATGCGACCGTCATTATACTAACTTCTTTAAATTTATCCCTCAGTGAATGCCTAAAACTAAGGTTATAAATTGCTCGAATAGCTCTCTTCTGCAAAACAAAGATAGTTTGAATGTCGGCAGCATTTCCCCACAACAAAATGCCGTACGACATAACACTATGAAAGTAACTAAAATACACTAATCTGGCTGTCTCTAAATCAGTTAGCTGGCGTATCTTGTAGACCGCGTAAGCTGCAGAACTGAGTCTTTTCGACAATTTATCTATATGTGGGCCCCACTGCAGTTTCGAATCTAAAGTTATACCCAAGAACATAGTGGTGTCCACAAGATCCAACTCGTCTCCATTTATTACTACACTGGTTTTCACCTTCTTAACATTAGGTGTCAAAAATCTGATACATTTAGTCTTTTTCTCGTTCAAAAGCAAGTTATTAACATTAAACCAGTGCACTACTTCAGAGAGAGCGTTATTTACATCGTCCGTAACCGGCTGCTGCCGTTTAAGTTTAAATAATAGTGATGTATCATCTGCAAATAACACAATCTCCTGATTATCTTTTATAAGATAAGGTAGGTCATTTATATAAACGAGAAATAGGAACGGGCCGAGAATTGAGCCCTGCGGAACGCCCATTGTCACAACAGACCCCGGAGATCTCTTCCCATTGATGTCTACTTTCTGGATCCTATTACCCAAATAAGAAATAAGTAGATCCAGAGCAGTATTCCTAACTCCGTAGTGATGTAATTTCCTGACCAATGTATCATGAAAAACGCAATCAAACGCCTTTGACAAGTCACAAAAGATGCCTAAAGCATCATGTGAATCCTCCCAGGCATTAAAAATATTAGCTAAAAGCTCAACACCAGCATCAGTTGTAGAGCGACCTCTTGTGAAACCAAATTGTTTCCTATGTAACAAATTATTTTTATTAAAGTGAGTTTGCAGCTCATCAAGGATTAATTTTTCAAATATTTTACTGAAGGTGGGTAGCACAGAAATAGGTCTAAAGTTAGTGGGATCAGATGTGCTACCCGATTTAAATAAAGGTATAATCTTACTATTTTTCACTAAGTCAGGAAATACACCACATTCAACACATTTATTGTAAATTACAGCTAACTCAGGTGCTACTGTGTTGATAATAGATTTTGTGACCTCAACGGAGTTACCCCAAAGATCGGCGGTCTTTTTGACATTAAGGGTATTGAAAATTTTTACAATATCTTTACCACTTACATATCTAAAATTGAATTCATTGTTGCATATTTTCACATTTTCTTTCAATAGAGATTCGGCAACAGTGGGGGATGACTTCAAGGATTTAGTCGTTGAAACTGGAATGTCCGTGAAGAAGTGTTCAAATGCTGTGGCAACTTCTAAGTCTGATTTAACTGTCTTATTTTCAATTGAAAGGCTATAGTCACTACTTCGATTCTTGACTCTTCCAGTCTCATTGTTGATTATATCCCAAGTCATTTTAATTTTGTTATTACTTTTCTTAATTTTTGAACTTAAGTAACGAATTTTGGCCATAAGACAAACTTTTTAAAATAATTTTGAATAATCTCTAACATACTGACAAAATTCTTCACTATTATTATAGTTTTTTTCTGCATATAACTCATAAAGTGTTTTCCTACTTTTATATATACCTATAGTTGCCCATTCACTGAAGGTTGCAGTACCTTTAACTGAGATCTTCTTGGGGATAAAGGTTGAGTTAAATTCTGTACAAAACATGTTAAAAAATGTATTGTATAACTCGTTAGGATCATCACTATAACACAAGTAAGGCAATTTGTTAATAAGTTTATTTTTAAATCCTTCCAAGCGACCCACAGTTTTAGGCACTACAGTAATATCCTTTTTTACCACTTTCTTATCTTCCTTAAGAAATGTTATCAACTATCCACAGTGATCAGAGTTAAGTAAATTAATTATTTGTTTACTATTAGGCACAACATCTGTAAATATATTGTCCAAACAAGTAGCTGTAGTGGCAGTTATCCTCGTAGGCTCCAGAAAAAGATTCTCAAGATTATATGATTTAAATAAATTTTTAATTTTGAGGCACATTGAAGAATCTTCCAACAAATTAACATTGAAGTCGCCACATACAAGAACATTTTTATTCAACTTGCAAATTTTTCTTAAAACTTGATCCATAACATTCTCAAAACAATCATATAATGATGACGGTGGTCTGTACACACTCAATACAACAAACCGCTCCAGCTCCACACAGGCTATTTCAATTGTCCGCTCAACAGAGAGGCTCACAATATCCTTATTAGGTAGCAATATTCACGCAAATTACGGCAATTTCGTCTACAGTTGACTTACGTCGATGGGATGGGCAGCAGCGCCATAGTACTAACATGCTGCGATCACCAAACCACCAGTCATGTATGTATGGTTGTGATTGCCTTGTCCCCCATAATGGATTTAAATGCTATGGAGTAGCAGTCAATGTCTGTGGAATGTTATATACCTTATTCCCATGTTTTTTAAGGTCACTCTCCATGTTTTATTCATTACATATTTTTATCTCGAGGGATATCTAAAATAGCCGAATAGGATTTACGTTACCTAGGAGTAAATGGCGATTTCCGAATATTTCCTGTCATCCTGTCCGTATTCGTCGAGTGAAAAGTATAACATTTAATTAGATAGATTAGAGTTTGTTTTGAATTCCGAGCAATAGACTGAAGTGTGTTCCCAAATAAAGTATTTGAAGATAGGGATTTTCACTTGAGTAAAACCGGTAAATATGATGGAAAATAATGAGGTCTTGAATTGGAGGTCTTCGAGCCAACGTCTGAGAGATTTAACGCATGGCTGTACTAACGACCTGGATTATCTCGACAATTCATATGAAGATGAATTTACTCGCGTATTCACAATTATCTACTAGTATGAATTCTATGAATAATCTCGCCCTAACAAGTAAATATAGATACGATACCCGGTATGAATTACGTGAAGAAAGCTATTTCTATTTAGGTGAGGCTCTCTAGTGTAATTAGTATGCTATTTTTTATTTTTAGGCCTTTATATTCTGATTCTGAAAGATGGATGGATTGTGTGAGGGAGGATATGAATGATAAGGGAGTAAATTATAATGAGACGGCTGACAGGGAAGAGTGGAAGAGAAAAACATATTGCGCCGACCCCAAGTAACTTGGGACCAGGGCAGGAGATACATATTCTGATTCTATAATTCAGTTCCTCTGAGACAAGTGGCCACATTTTTTACATAGCCCTCCACTGCGAGTTCAAAATACTCAATGTCTAAACGTTTTATATATTATGTAGGTATAACCCGTTCAGAGGGAAACAGAGCTAAAACCCATTTTAGTTGTAAGACGTTTATGAATAAGAAGGTTTACTATGGTATAATCTAGTTGTCTGTACTTTCTACTAAAATAACTTCGAAAATGGTTTACTGTAATCAATTTGATCAACAACACACATCCTTCGATGGTAAACTTGGAGCTTGGAGTTAGCACAAAAAACTCCAGCATAATCAATTAAAACGTTTAATTACATTTTTCTTTCATTCCGAATACGTACACTTGATGCGAAAATAAAAGCCCCTAGCTGCACGTCTAACTTTGCGACTGACCCTCGAAATACATTTAACTGGGCGCTTTGAAAGCATTTTGAAAGACTACAAATTATGTAAATTACCAAAAAAACTTTTAGTCAGACTATTATGAAAATTAGAAATTCATTGAGAGGGACAACGACGTTTTTAGGACGGACTGTTTACCGAAGCGTTTTATATAAACTAGAACTTCTATGAGATTCAAAAGGTTTTCATTTTAGTTTAGTTAATGTACGTTTTGTTTTACTTTCACTCGCTTCATTGATTGGTGGCTGTAAACAGGCAAAAATCGTCAAACGGATTGGGTCGCTTAGTAGTGAGCAGTACCTAATAATCGATACTGACTATTGTAAAGTCTATTAAAAACGTAGTCTTTACTTTAATAATATGTCGTTCAACAATTCTAATAACCAAACATCTCTCATTTAATAACTAATTATATGGTAAGTTAACTTCATTAAACTTACAATCAATAAAGAACTAACAGTTTCATCTGCTTTCAATATACGGAACGTACCAAACCGATAGACCATCTAGGCGTACTAATCCCGTTATTTTAGTAATTTTACACATTTGAGAACTAAGCGAGTCTTAAACGTAATATTATTTGCATTTACATTTAATTTTGACTTTACAGGGAAAACCGCATGATAATGAAAATCGACAAAATGTTATTGCGAAATTGTGAACTGAGTTTACCTATGTACCGGTAAAATATTGTGATGCGGGGATAGAGAATAGTGGTTTAGTGGTTCTAGGTACTTTAAAAAAAATATTAGAGTTCAAAATTGTGAATATTAAAATTGTTACACAATAAACCTTTACACTACAGTGAACCTTTTTCAAGAATATTATTATTTATTTGTTTTGTACATTCCCTGTAGGTAGTTTTGATAACTTGTGGTCCGCGCGGATAATATACCTGGACTGTTAGGGTATATAAAACGATGTAAAAAATTTATTCAATATCATACATATTTCTTAACACAACATATTTGTATTTCATTGCTTAGTAAACCAAGATTATTTGCTGGACACAAATGGAAAGATATAAAATATTTTTGTATTTTTTTATTGTCAGTCCTTCCTTTTGTCCACTTCTCACGATCCTGCGCTACTTCCTTTCAGTTTCCAAGGTATGCATTCATTTTATCCCGCCACCTTCGAGGCCTGCCCTGACCCTATCCTTCTGTCTCTATTTTTGCATAAAGTGAAATATTATAAAGTATCTTTTTCTTAGCGCGGAATTTTTGCGTGCGTGCAAAAATAGATTTACTATCTTGCTGATTCGTGCAAACCACTTTCTTTCTTACCCAAGAAAAATTCCAAGCATTAACCATTTTATCCTCGCCAATTCCCAAACTAAACACAATGCTGAAGCAAAATTTTTCTCTGAAGAATCCCATAGCTGTCCAGTTCGTCTGTACCCGCCCCGGATAAATCAAACGTCACACCGAAGATTTACGACAAGACCCGAACGTTCACGAATAGACTCTGCTGACTTAGCACCAGCTTAGACGGTAATAAACTCGATGGGCGATGTTTTAACTGAGTTGTTACATAATTTGGAAGACAAACAGCAAAATCCTATTCAAATTTAGGTGTAGAAGTCTGTTTTGTTGAGTTACGATTCGGAAACATTTTGCGAATGGGATTTGAAATAAATTGTGGAGCTGTGTTTAAAATTAACTAGCGAATGCCGGTCGCTTTGTTTAGCGACAGAAAATTACTTAATCGCTTTTGAAGTTTCGAATGTTTTGTCTATATGAATATAAAACTTATTCTATTATGGAAACAAGTTTAGAATGGTGAACATTTTATGAGCTAATTTGAAAAACAAGGAGTTACTGTTATTTTAACCTGAATTAGTAAAAATGCATTAAGAATTTTCTTTTCAAGGACTATTAATACGCACAAAAAAAAATATTATTTTGAAAGATAAAATATACTTATTTGATAAAACATATTTAACATTAACTACGATGGGTTGGTTAATGGCATTCTCTAATTAAATTCAACCAAATGTATTTTAATGTTTCTGAGTCGGTGACCTGGCTATAAACTAAGATATTTGGTGTTTATTATTACGAGATTACTAGGAAATCAGACGCACTCAGACGATGTGTGTGCAAATCTGAAATGAACTTACATGCTGAGCTGAAACTATTATGATGGTCCCAGGAAATTTTAATCGTACAGACTACAGAAAAAAGTTTTTACTTATCAAAGGAGATATATAAGTAATAAAGTTGCTGATGCGTCGTGGCAAGCTAATATGAACGTTTTATGGCACCTAATGATTGTAAGGCCCGATTTTACCAACGTCGGATAGTGTTTATCCAAGGAATAAGTTAGACGTTTTGACAGAATTTCTATAGAAAAGCTGTCAAAATGTCAAATTTATTCTTTGGATAAACGCTATTCGACGTTGGTAAAATCGGGCCTTAGTCGGTGAGCCTGGAGTGTTGAACCAGTTTCTTATATAGGTATATAATTATATATGGGTTTACAAATATAGGTAATATATAGCAGTATCATAGCCAAACCTGTCATTTAGGAAATCTTATCGTACCATCCGTTGTTTAGCTAAATCCTGGGGGATTAACATATTACACGTCGCAATATATCTAGATTGTCGCTTCCCTAGGCTTGCAAAATTTGCAGACACTGCCAATTAGTACAAGAGATTCAGAAACAAACGATACCAAAGAACTCAGAATGTTAACAGACAATCAACTGTCTATGATACTGGTGCACTCGCTCATAGCGAGAGCTTGTGACAACCTCATAGCACAAAGATAAAAGAAAATTGAAATAACTACGACAAAGGTGTCGACTTTCAATAAAAAACAAAACAAAAGTCAAACAGAAAGTAAATTCTAAAACAACAACAATACGATTCAATTTTGCTAAAAACACTTCTTCGTAAACAATACTAGAACAGTTTCGCTAATTATCTCCACGGAAACCCGTAATTTCGCGGTCCTTTGCTTGGAATATTTCAAGAAATATCTTTTATACTTTATGAGGTTGAAATAAAGATTACATTTGATTGTGATCCATTTACAGAGATGCGATTCTGTAAAATAATAATAAGATATTTTTCAAATTGTTTTATTGGAAAATAACAAAGACCTCGCGATGGAACAAGTTGCAATATGGGTACTAGATAAATAATTAAACAAGAAAAGAATTCTAGACAAACAATTCTGAGTGTTCATTTATTCTCAATGCATAATGTGCTATGCAGCACAGATTATATATCAGGAAGACTAAAACATAAAAAAAGTATGTTATATAAATTTGAGTCACATAAACCAGGCTGAAGTAGCTGTAGTATTCACTAATAATATAATTTATGTAAAAAAAAAATAAGGCACTGCATTTAGAAAATTGCACCAATAGTAATGTAAACTTTTATCGACTGCTTTGACTTTATTATATCGAACAAGAGTTTGGAGAAGGCAATCGAGACTTAACCCGCCATTTGTGACGTATATGTCTGTGAGACTAGGTGATTCGAAAAAGTCGAATAACTTTTTTACCCGCCATCGAATTGAGTTGTGATTTCATGTACTTTCCTCATTACGCGTCCCCCACCGTTGGTCCACCCCGCGCCGACGACGCGGACGCACATCTTGGAGTTTTGGCTCCAACCCGGTCTGTGAGACCGGGGTCACAAATTACGTAAGTTAAATAGTCATAGTTTAATATTAAAATTTTCACTTTTTGATAAGTCTATCTATTTGTTTTTGGTTTTATTTTGATAATGTGATTATTGTGATCACTATTATTCTGTAATCAGTAAACTTTTTGCATAATTTTATCGATATTACACTCAATACGCGTTTCTTGTCTAATTTCCTAAACTTTGTCTAAACTTTGTTTCAGCACGTGTTGTGAACGTGAAAGCCGTCGTCTCGAAGCTCTTCTACAAGAGGAATTGGTATTTGATGAGGACGTATCATAAAAATCGTCAAGAATGCAAGAAATATTTGTGTTTAGAGCATGTAGTGCCAACATGCACTGGCTGCTTGGCTCTTGAAGAAGAGTAATTTTGGAGGAGTGTTCTCTTTTGTTTTTTTTGTTAGAAGGATAACCTTTTCTGTTGGTTTTTTTATAGTTCCTAGTGTCATAAGACAGACAAAGGCTGATTTAGCTGTAAAAAATATTATTGTTACCAGTTTTGATATTTTAAAATAAGCATTAGAAAAAACCTTGGTGATTTCTAGTGTTCTTAGTACTGTGTAAAGATTAATAAACTAGATGTGATTTATGTTATATCTTTGTTTTATTGTTAAAAAAGTAGCATGGAGTATTCTTTATTAGGAAAATCTTAGGTTGAAAAACCCGGCCGTGGGACCGGCGTCACTAAAGGTGTAAGTCAAATTCACGTCACAAGTGGCGGGTTAAGTAGGTACTCATTGTTTAACTTTTTTCTTAAAATTTATTTATCAAAAGAAAGATCATCTTTATTGTTTAAACGGTAGCCTTTAAAGAAACTGTTCCAATTTCCGTTTTTTTTATCATATAAATAATCAAAAGAAAAGCTATGCATCTATGTGTTCTAATTCCTTCGTGCTGGCAGCTACAATGAGAATAGCTTACGCCGTGGTGAAGAAAATATGTAATCAGCAAGGTTGGTACTGCTGCTGACTACCCAGGGTGCGCCGGACGTACTCAAATATGGTCACTCGCGGAGGCTCTAATCTACCTCTACCTCTTTATATGTTGATATTGTTGTTTATCAAAATACACTCTCGGTCGTCCAACAAAACTAAACTATCCTCCCGAAACATTAAAGCGTTATTCCTTCCTAAAATATAGTCTTGCGTTAATTCGTTCGACAACGCGCCGGGGGCTTGGATAAACCACATCAATATACATGAAGAGGAGCAAAACAAGATATTATGTGGAACAATGCCACCCACACCTGGGCACGTGGGGACACCGGACGGGATCGTGCGCCGATGTTAAACCTCGGACAAATATGACTGATTTATTGTTCCGACAAATTGGCTGTTGCATTTTGGTGGAAGGTTTTTGCGTCCGAAATGCAAACGGAGACTGGTAAAATGTCCGAGCAATATTTTTTTGGTGTTGTTAAAATAGAAATCTGTGTGTTGTTTTTGTTAAGGGTCGCTGTTGTGGCGAGTTAACATATAGTGGTGATGCAGTTTAAAATTGTTACAAATATTTTAACCAAATTTTTTTCCGAGAACGAAACTTTTTACAAGATTTTATGTATTTACTGTCTTGTTGGTTTAGTGGTGGAAAGCACGACTGCTGATCGTGAGGTCCTGGGTTCGATCCCCAGGTAGGTTCACAGATAGACCATGTACTGGATTAACACATAGGATACTTTTTATCGGAATACAATGCAGTAACTGTCCTAAGATGCAAGTGAAACCGGGGGCAACAGCTAGTAAAAATCCCAATCCCAATATTATTCCAACTGCACCAATCCCATATAACTACTTGCAACATACTCATAATCCGGTCCGGTCCATTATAGAGAATTGTAATAATTCTCAGCACGGAGCTTGGACCGAGTCGTAGTTTACGTTCGCGGACCAAACAAATTAGTTTCTGCTATGAAATAATGTCAAATGAGATTTTCTTTACGTTGGACACTGCGGTTTTAAGTTTCGGGACACGAGCAATGACAAATTAATTTGCTGTGGTTCGTGGTTTTAGGTGTTTATTTTTCATACAATATGTATATTGTTTTAATCTTATAAATATTTACGTAAATAGACGTTTAAAACCAGGTGTGAAGTATGGTACACCAGTATAACGTATCTGTACGTCCATTGCTGAGCGTTTGTGTCCTCATACACCGCTACCATGAATAGTTGTGAAGAATTATTGCGACATCACTACAAATTTTGCTTACCAATGCATTGTAGCATTTTTTATAGCCAAACTGGGCACTTAACTAGTAAAATAATTAACGTACGGGAGAGTCCATTATGCAAAGCTATGTGTTCTTTGTTTCATCGTTGTAAAGACACAAGTCTTAATTTTCATTAAGTCATTCATACCGGTTATTAGCCAGTTATTTGACTGAAACTACACTGCCATAGTGAAAATGCTTTAAGCAATAGTAGTTAAAATATTAATGGTTTGAAGTTCTACTAGCATCGAATACCTAGTACATTATTGTATCTTTGTATTGGATCCATATAGAAAAGGCGGTTCAAAGTTTTATGTTAATGTCATAATATTAAAACTGTTTTAAATATATCGTCTACATTCTACAACTCTTGGTTTTTTAAAACAATATTTCCTGGCATTTACCATTCAAATCAAACGCAGCCCGATCCCGACAATTTTCTTGGGACTATCCACGTATTTTAAAATGTTATTTTTTCATTCACATTTTGATTATCAGAAATTCTTGCACATTACGGACGCACAGGATGGAGAATGAGAAAAAATAAATAGTCGTGGGTAATTCACAGCAGTATTTGAAATGTTTTCTTACAATAATTGAATAGAATTTTCAGCCATTACAGCGTGAACGATACTAGAACCATCCGACAAAAAGCATAAGACCTAATGATGAAAATTAGTATTCCTTTAATTATTGTTCTTTCTTCCTCACCCTGAATAGTCTTCCCAAATGTCCCACAAGTCGTCCAACTATTAACACTAACGAGGTCATTACCCGAGCGATGCATCCGCACACACTTAGCGAGTGAAAACTCGGAACAGTATAGAAACTCAGGTGGTAAAGTCTTTCTATAAGGAAACAACATTTTGATTTCAAATCTTTCGTTGGAACGTGCTGATTTCTTGTCAGCCAGAGAGAAAACTTACACTTCGTTATCTAGAGACGGAACTTCTTTTTAGACTTTTCGTGCACCAGTGGTTCTAATCATTTGTTTGGTTGATTAAAAATTACAAATTCCAAAATATTTGTCGAAATGTATGATTTATTTACCTTATTATGTATTTATTTTCCACCACACCGTAATAAAGCCTACTGTCCTCCCAAATGTCCCAAAAACCATGAAACTATCAGCACTAACGAGGTCATCACCCTGACTATGCATCCGGCGCACACTTAGCCAGCCTCATTACCGTTAATGCGACTACGGTGTTATTACACCATTAGCTAGCCGGTTTATAGGCTTTTGTGCCAGTAACTTGCTTATCTCTTTGGCTTCGACGTGCCAATGGTTTAACAGTTGGAACTGGAACTACGTGTAGAGTTAAAATGTGTTCCTGTAAAGAAAATTGTTGCCTTCGATAGTGCGTTTATTGGCAAGCACCTGAGTAATTATGTAAATGTATATGTAAGTATTATGTCTATGTATGGTGTGTAGTATATATTCTGCAGAAGTACACCACGGACTACCCCCCCTATCTTATTCATTGACTTCCTGTTCATCCAAAGGTTGTCTGGTAGATATCGCTATCAGCGATAAGACCGCCATTGTACCCTTTAATGTTTGTTATTGTCTAAGAGCTGTGTTACAATTTTGGTGTACAATAAAGTATATTCTATTCTAATTCCTTCGTCTATGATAGTAAGACTTTCTAGTTTTATGCGAAGTTTAAAAAATCTAAAGATAAACTGATCAAGTGAATCAACTTTGGGATACGATGCTATCATACTGCGATCACTAGATCAGGCTTACCCGGCCATGGCCATTATTATTTTCCAATTTGTGTGTGTCCGGTTACCAACAAGCTGTTACTTATTTGTTACATTTTCCATTTACCACATATTCCATAACTATGAAAAATGATTTGATATTTCACTTAAAGATAACTGTAGTGGTGGTTAGTCGGTGACCTAATTTCTACGAGTGCTATTGTACTGTTTTTTAAGTTGTATGTTACAGTTTGTGTAAGAATTAAAATTAAATGTTTCTTTTGCATAATATTTAGGTTAAAATAAAGTTATTTTTTCTATTATATTTTCCTGTTATGAAATTCTGTGTCGGGATAGATAACTATTAATTTTTACTTCGTAATTAGTACCTTACAGTTTCACATTGTACCTGGTAAATGTATCTATATACTTACCTATTATTGGGACTTAAATACATTGGTAATTCAACCCTTCAGGCCGCATAGATGTGATGTAATGGTGCGTCCAGACCTGACGAACGCGCCGCGAATGCGCCGCTCGCGAGCGGCGCGCGAGCTTTTGTACGAACATGAAATGCACGCGCGCAGCTCGCGAGCGCCTCGCGAGCTGCGCATTCGCGGCGCGTTCGTCAGGTCTGGACGTACCATTATAATTACATTGTCAGGTAAAACGGGTACTTCCACCAATCTAGCTCACCTTTACATTTGGATGGTTTCTTAACAGTAATAGTTATGTAATTAATGTTTATAGGAGCTTCAGTTTTGTTGGAATCTAATAGTTTGGGTTACCTGTTTCAATGTTCTGGCTACTCATTACAATAAATAACCCCGACACAAAAAAACCCTCTAAAAAGTAATAAATAAAATGTGTTTGTTGACCCTTTTTTATAAGTACCTAGTAATATTTTGATCCAAGCGTCGTCGCGTCGGGGGACCGCTAAGTAAATTATCATTACCAAACTTTTTTTTTTTAATTGTATTTTTTATATTTTATTTATTTAGCGGTCCCCCGACGCGACGACACGCTTGTATCAAAATATTACTAGGTACTTATAAAAAAGGGTCAACAAACACATTTTATTTATTACTTTTTAGAGGGTTTTTTTGTGTCGGGGGTTTTTTAGACTTTTAATAAAAAAAATATTTCATACATTTTAAGTTACTAGTAGTCATCATCATATTTATCTAACACCTACTCATTGAGACCATTCTTATGAGCCCAAACACGCTATGTCTGCTGTAAGTTGCTGAGGGTTTGGGTATCCCGCAGACTACTTGATGCTGCAGTATCAGTTCAAGGTTGCCATGTCTTGGAAATACCACCAGATAACATTACCACCATTTTTAAAAGCAATCGGACCTGAGACCCTTTTGTCAAGTAGGAAATGAGATGATGATCTTCATACGCCTGAACAGATCTTCATAAATTATAGCTAAGAACCATTTCGATCACATCAGATTTCAAACAGAAAAAACAGCATTAAAATCGGTCCATTCGTTTGGGAGCTACGAGGCCACAGGCAGATACACAGAAACACAGATACACAGAAACACAGATACACAGATACACGCGTTAAACTTATAAGACCCCTCTTTTTTGGTCGGGGGTTAAAAACAGTGATAATGTTCTCTGGGTACGTTGTCAGATTAAACGGTAAAGGATGAAGTCTAAACTAGGTCACTAAAAAAATAGTCGACACTTGTTTCCATTGCCACACAAACAAAAATCTAAAATCTTAAGTGTTCATGTTTAGTGCTACACACACTGTGGGTTCAGTCTTACAAAGCCCTCTTTTTTCATATTTTGGCATGGATGTCGGTTAGATGCCAGTGCTTGCACAGATAGGTACCTATATCAAACTATTACGCACATTACAAGAAATGAAGTAAAAAAATATAAAAAAAATATTTATTGTAGGAAAAATAATTTATTGTACTTTGTAGCTATTTTAAGCATAGTAGATCCAGGCAACATGCTGAAAAATACGCGTGCTAAGTGAATTATGTAGCCACAAAAAAATCTATTTGTAATAGCTTAATGCTCAATAAATATTTAACAATTTGCAATCTATAACAAACTTCAGCCTCCAATCACTTTCCAATTACGACCACTACAAGTTCCTCAATCAGTGGCGCTAGTATCGACCGCTCCAATTGCACTGGGAAATGGGAATATTTGCACAAATCACTTTATTTACCGAAATACGACCCAATAGGTATTTACTGTTATATTGTAATTTTCCTTTAATATATTATTTATCTGAAATACACTATGATTCGAGATTTATTTAGAGGTTTAGAGGTAACAACAATATTTATTTATTGCATGCGAATATTTGAATATGAAATGCAGTAGTAATGAAGTATTTTACAGTTAAATTTAATTGTAGTCCGATTATAATAGACTTCGTTATAATTATTTCCTGGTATTAATCGTGTGTAAGTATTAACGGCTACACTCCGATTATTTAATCTGATAAACCTACGTGGCTGAATTAAATTATTAAATTTATATTAAATACTAGCGACCTGCCCTGACTTTGTACGGGAACGGTTAAGTTACTTGCTTGAGGATTTTTTTCGTTCGCTTACAGCAAATAGGTATTTTATTTATTTGAATTTCTTGACAAAAAATATGATAGCTCAAATAAATAAACAAAACTAAATTATATACATAAACCCTCGCTAAGGAACAAGACTTATCTAATCGTGAAAAACGGTTCAAATTTCGTTTAGCAGTTTACGGAGAAAATCGCGAACAGACAGATGGACAAATAAGCAGACGTAGCGGGGGCTGTCTTTACTTAGGTATACCATAGTCTAGCCATTCCATACAGTCGTCCATCGTAGTGACGTCATCTCCCGAGCTGCCTTTAAAAACTGTCAATGTCAAACTCTCTATGAACCACTGTATGAAGTAGGTTAGTTACACTGTGCTTATACCATAGTAACTGCCATCATAGCTCTACCGTTTTTAGCACAAACACTGAACATTTTACTCCCTTATTTAGAAAGTCTCCAAAAGTATACGAGTTTTTATTCTTAACGTAAGAGTTGCAACCCGCTGTAGTGTTGTTACGGTGCTTGTAGACTGACACTGCAACTGTTTGACGATCAAAAAGTCAATATTTTGTTTCAATGTCACGTAGTAGTCATGACCTATTTTAAATATAAGATGTATCTAAAGCAATTTCTTGTAGTCGTAAGAATATTAAATTTATTCACCCGTGCACTATAACTAGAAACACTCTCTCTCTTGCATAATCAGCGCATTACTGTCCCACTGCTGGGCACGGCTGCTTCTTAGAATGAGAAAGTTTTAGGCTTTGGCCCACTATGCTGGCATGGTGCGGTTGTTGACTGCGTCAAAATGCTTGAAGAAGTAATTGACAGGTAATTCGCATAAAACTCTGAACTGAATAGCACGCATACGTTCATTCATAAGACAAGAAGACATTACGACAAAAAAGGGACACCCACGATAATGTTTGCAGCCATGTAAAAAATCGTAGTCCACTGCAGGGTAAAGGCTCTCCTAAACGAGGCCGCGGCCCTTGGTCGCTATGCAAACCAGTTAGTGGCCGCTGATCAAACTCACTTCAAATATGTCCGTATGTTCAGTGTACAGGGCACCTTACTTCACAAGTAGTTGTACAACTTTAGATTTACTGTGGCTCTTAATGTTTCGCCCGGCTCCGACGCTTTGTCGCCATCGCTGCAATTTTGCATTCTACCCTCCAACGAGAAATTTTAAATTGCGTAATGCTCTATGATTGTTCTTCTTCGATGTTTCAACATTTACTTAATGTTTGAATTTTTTTAATGAGAGAAAGTTATGTTTGTTATTATTGTGTGCAGGGATTTGTAGTGGAAAAATCAAGGAAAATGTTCGAGTTACGTGTTGTAAGGTATCTGCAGATAATAATTAACACATCCTTTTTGCTAACAGCATAATCAAGTCCTCATATAGGTATTTTCAGTTGAACTGCAGTAAACAAATTTCGGAACCAGTCTTCTGAATGGCCAATATGGTTAAATGAGAAAGTTAATGCGTTATAATTCAGCCTTTATTTCGTTAATAACGATAATTTATTAATACATTCATGCTAAGACGGAAAACATTCAATTCATGACTGATTTACTTTTGGCCGCCATTACGAAAATCTTTTCGTGTACTCAACTGGTGTACCCTCAGGGGTACAGTCATGTACTTCAGTTTGAGAAACCCTGTTCTATGTATATAATTAGCCAAGTAAATAAGTTATTAGTATGTTCACTTTTAAAGTTATACTTTGGAGGTTAAAATAACTTCACACGCCTTTTAGTTATGTTTGCTTGGGTTAAATTAATGCGAGTTGGCATTTTCCGTACCTGTCGTGCTGGCGGCCCGGTAGTGTAAGTAAATGAATAATTAATTAACAAATGAAACAAGTATAGGTTGTTGAACATAAATGACGTAATAAAAGCACGGAATAACAATTACTTTTATAGTGTGCCTATCATGGTATTTTATTTGGAATAAAATCCAGACGTCAAGATATACGCCCATTAAAGTCTGAAAGTGGCTCCTATCAGCTTAGAATATTGGCATTACCTAGTAATTGGGTTGTGAAGGTCAAATGATTGCCACATCTAGTAGTCCGTGAGCAAAAATCGATATAATGGGAAATAAGACTAGGCTGATGACAATAATTAATTAATTAACTATAAAACAAATTACCTATTTGGATCGGGCTACATTATCGTACACAACATAATTAGTATCACTTATTGATTGGTTTAGATATAAGAGTGGTTGACTGCTGCGTTACGGGTCGTGGGTTCGATTACCGCATGTAACTAGTATTTGTAATTATGGCCTACAGATAGTGGTTCCAGGTGTTTGTGCTTGTGAAATTTGTGTAATGATTATTATACCTATACCTATATTGTCCTTGCGGAATTGATATATAACTATTATTTCCGTAAGTACTAATAAAATACACGTCTATCGTTAAGAGTTTTCGTAGCTGGGTGCTACGAGTCTACGAGATTCGCTACGCTTGCTACGATATCTAAAATGAGTCGCAGTGATGTTCTAATGGTGACGGAGTGTTGAAGCAAACAAAAGCTTTACTTACGGATTTCTTGCTCTTATTTAATGAAAGAAAATACTTCTCATCATTAGAGTTAGTGAGTTCACAGCTATTGTACGTTTATTATATTATATTATAGTACCTGGATGACCGATGGTAAATTGACGTTTTCTAAAAATGAAACCTAGCTAGATCGATGTATCGCCTCCGAAACCCCCTACATACTAAATTTCAATTGCGTAACAAATTAATTTTCCAAGTATTGTTAGTATAAAAACTGTGGTGCACATAATTACAATTATATTCTAATTACTTTTACCAAGAAAAGTAAACCTTTCTTTTTTGTTATCGCTGCAGGAAGTCATGAAAAATAATTTAATATTTTATTGATACCACTTTTGTCCTCGACAACACTTCTATTAACAGATTGGTTGTGGAGCATTTCAAATAGAACGTCCTGCCGGCTACATGACGTTTGTTCTTTTATTAACTACTACATAAATAACTGGAACAAAAGAGTATTTCTGTACACCATTCTTTTGTTATGCTAACGTATGTACTGTCATGCTAGGTTTTACGAAGTAAGCTAGGTATTTTGGGGTATTGGCCTTCGTTGGATGTTGATCAAGTATAATATGGGAGACGACAAACAATAGTAGACGTCTGTTATAATTTATCACCGTGGTTATTAACACTTAATAAGCAGTGATAGCCTAGCAGTTGAATGTTTGCCTTTCATGTAGAAGGGTCTGAGTTCGACCTAGCCCGCACCGCTTTCATGTAGAAGGGTCTGAGTTCGACCTAGCCCGCACCGCTTTCATGTAGAAGGGTCTGAGTTCGACCTAGCCCGCACCGCTTTCATGTAGAAGGGTCTGAGTTCGACCTAGCCCGCACCGCTTTCATGTAGAAGGGTCTGAGTTCGACCTAGCCCGCACCGCTTTCATGTAGAAGGGTCTGAGTTCGACCTAGCCCGCACCGCTTTCATGTAGAAGGGTCTGAGTTCGACCTAGCCCGCACCGCTTTCTCTCTGACTCTTCTCAAACTCATGTGCGTTTCAGAATTTGATTATCACTTTTATTATCTATGAAGGAAAACATAGTGAGGAAACCTGCACACCTGAGCTAGCTACAAAAAATATGTTCTCGATGATGTGTGCAGTCCGCCAACCTGCACCAGGCCAATAGACTAAAACCTAAACGTTTTCATTTGGAAAAGAGGTCAGTGCTGTCATACATTCATCGGTTGTTTAAGTTTATGTCGACCCTTAAACAACATCTGAATATACCCCTTAATTGACCGTTACAATGAACGGTCGTAGATGATATTTGACGACATGTTTGGTGCAGTGGCTGAGCGATTGGCTTCTGCGCTGCGGGTCGTGGGTTCGATTCCCGCACGGGACAAATATTTGTGTGGCCTACAGATAATTGTTCCCGATCTGAGCGTTTGTGCATGTGGAAAATTGTCTGTAAACGCACCCACGATACAAGAACAACCTTAGTGTGGGGCAATGCTTTATTAAAATAACAAAAAACACAAACATATTGCCATAATTATCATCATGTTGTTATCATCACTCCCGTGGACGGTGCTGCCCTTACCTCAGCAGTAGATAAACTTCCCTAGTCATCTTTTACGACTCCCACGGGTAAGGAAATGATGTTCTATTCTATGCCAGTAACCACACAACCCAGTCCTTTGTTGTCTGTTCGCACTATAGAAGGTATTAGATATGAGCGTGTACATATACATACGATTACAAAACTCCTAATCTGAGCCATCATCCAAGTTATTTGACGTAACAACATACAAACAAGCTTACATTACTGCTAACAAAGGGATCTTTGTGCGGGACTCTTTTGTTCCAGCCATTTATAACGTCGGTAATTGCAAGCGACGCCACGGATTATGAATAGCTTGCATGCTAATCTGAAAGGAATAACGTATGCGTTGTTTACAAACATGGGCTAAGTTATGTTTGAATTGATTTTCTGTGTTTACTGTAGGGATAAAGAAAACTAGCGCATAATGTAAGGAACAGTGCACAGTATTCAACTTTCCCTAATGTTAATCTTTAAAACTAGCGCATAATGTAAGGAACAGTGCACAGTATTCAACTTTCCCTAATGTTAATCTTTAAAACTAGCGCATAATGTAAGGAACAGTGCACAGTATTCAACTTCCCCTAATGTTAATCTTTAATGCACATGCTGTGTACCGCGTCATTCATCATTGAATGACAGATGTGTTGACACATAAAGTCGGTCATGAAACCGACACTTCTAGGATCAGCTTTACTAAAATTTACTGATTGCGATATACAACGTCACTTTGACCACCACAATCCTAATGGAGTCCTGATTTCCCTCTCTGTGACTATACAGATAGATATTGCTGTCTATATTTTATGAAATCAATCGTAGGATTATTATGAGTTAAAACAAAAATGCCACATTCTTAATTGGGCACCAAACGGCAGAAACACGTATGCGGTTTTCATATTTATGTCGGACACGTGTCAAATTGTTTTCCTATCGTTAGCTGTCGTGTTGTGTGAACCATTCTTATTAATGGGAATCAAACAAATAACATTTAATCTTTGTCAGAATATTATGTGTTCTATATAGTGACCAAACACGACGTTGGGGTAAATAATAAGATCATTTAATTAATATCGGCATCTAATTACAAAGGAACACCTTCAGAGCTTTCACAGACAATCGGCTGAAGGTAATCGAACTATCTGCACACTGAAGGTTGTTATGTAGTGGTATTATTACGTTCATCTGATAAAGATGTAGGTAATTGTGGCTTATCTCTAGAGGGGAAATAAGTGGGTAAATGTTACTAAAGTCGCTGTTATAGGAGTCTTTCAAGAATGGGATAGAGGTGACTACACAGCTACTGACTTACTCCTAAATATGGTATTGAGAATTATCGATACAAAAATGTTCATGAAGATATGATTAATTGAAACCCGCAATATCTCCCTTATTGCTACCGTCAGCCATCACTTTTATAAAAACTTAAACTAAAATTAGCGTCAGCTATTAAATAATCTCCGTCCCACTTATCACCGGCTCGCGTGTCTGTGTGATCGTGACTGGTGATCACTGACGCTGTCTCGGCGATAAGTAAGAAATACGGTGTGATGTGTATCATCGCCAGATAAGACGGCTATCCGTCTTTTTGACGGCGATAGATACACAAAATGCCTGCACGCTATACTTTTTATTCGTTTAGATAAAATAGTTTATTTCATTGAAGTAACTATTAGTGTTTGTATCAGGGACTTAGACTCTTTGACTAGACAAAAATGTTTAAAACAAACTTTTTACATCATCTGCCTCATTGAAGATAGATCACCTATTGTATTGAAATTCGGCGGCTGAGCATTAGGTTTCTGGTTCGTTTACCAAATCGTACAAAATGTTATTAGGATTTCCTTTTAGGACATTCCTAATAACAGCTTGGAATTTGGAATTGTGGCCGATAGAAGACCGCTACAGGGACTTATAGCTGACATAGGAGAAGTGAGTTTATTGTTAAAAAAAACTTGCCTACCCTTTTGGATGATATAATACAAGCGTGACGCGTATAACATTGTTAATCGTTTTATTATTGTAGAACGAACGATAAAATTCAAAAACTTAGGCACAATATAGCCGTTGGGTCCAGTAAGGTTATACTTTGGCTTTGGATGGCTTACTGCGGTCCTCCTCGGGGAATATTACGTCTGAAATATCACTTCTATTGTACAGAAAATAGAGGTTATTTATTACGACACATGGGCTCGGTGTATAGCGTAAAATAAAATTTATCTACAAACTAGTGTCACCTCTTGGCGCTGCCTGCTCCTTGAAATATTGTTGTAAATAGGTATTTGATTCCATTTTAGATAAGAAATGGTGGCTAAAGTTGACGAAGGGTTAATGACAGCGAGGGAATAAAAAATCTAATTGGGAAGCACTTGAACAGCTACAGTAATGTAACTGTTCAAAATGCAAAATGTATTTAAAGAGCCTCCACGAGTGATGATGCTTGAGTACGTCCGGCGCACCCTGGGCAGTCAGCCTTTAAAGCCGGTAACTTTGCTGTCTGGTTAACCACTACGGCATGAGCTATTCTCATATAGCTCATAGCAACACGACAGAAGAAGAAGAAAAATATACAAGGATATATTGTAGTAGGTATTATAATTGTGTAAGCTGACATTTTGTTGTGACGTCCTTGTCATGAAATACGGTAGGCATTTATTTAAAATTTGAAACCCTATAATAGATTTGGTTATTAAACAGATCATTTACACTTTTAAACAATAGTACCTGGATGAACGAGCGTTGCTCGGTTTTTATTTTGGTAAATCGACGTTTTTTCTAAAAGTGAAACCTAGCTAGATCGATTTATCGCCCCCGAAACCCCCTGCATACCAAAGTTTATGAAAATCGTTGCAGCCGTTTCCGAGATTCAGATTATATACCATATGTATATACAAGAATTTCTCGTTTAAAGGTATTAGATTTATATAAAAAAAATAACATAACATCACGCCTGTATTCCCAGAAGGGTTGGGCAGAGGTTTATAGTAACACCCGCATTTCGCCGTTATGTTTAAGTCCCATGTAATAGGGGGCGAGCCTATTGCCATCAACCGGGCACAAATCCAAACTCCAGGTTGCTACGAAGGAATTCCACACGGAAAAATCCAATAAAAGTTTGTCCGACCTGGGGATCTTTTTCTATTTTTTTTTCTTTTTTTAATACGTTGCCCTGGCATCGAACCCAGGACCTCATGCTCAGCAGACGTGCTTGCCACCACTAGACCAACGAGGCAGTTAAAAAAGAGAGAGTGTAAAAAAAATGCATAAATTAAAAATATAGATGATGGTAGCCCACCGGCATCGGAAACAGGATCCAAGCTATCGGACACATGTCCGCTTTCTGTATGCTTCTCCCTTCATCCAGCCGCCTAACGAGAGCTGCTTTATATATTGGTCGAGGCTATTGGTTATTAGACCATTGGCCCTAACGACTATCGGCAGAATAACTGCTGAATCAACATCCCACATGTCGATAACCTCGAGGTGTTTTATTCGTTAAAACATGAAAAGACGGATGGTTTTGTAAGCATGTTCCTGCTATGTTCTTTTTCATTGTCGTTTGTTACACATAGTCCCGCCCGGCTACAAATTAAACTATAAGACGGTTTTTCCTTAAACCATATTTATTTCTAGGACCTAAAATGTAGTCCAATAGTTAGAAGTCCCGGTTTCCAAAAATAGAGTAAACTATTGATCGAGTGGGATCGGGAAGCGAGGCCAGGTCACATTTAGATATAAGCAAGCAATATTGTGCTTATTGTATAGTGATGTGGCAAAAAGGGTTATTGCTTCTAGAGAAATATTGCCACGGTTCGGTCCTGATGTATGGTGGTGAATAAAGTAAAAAAATGTAAGTGTTATTTTGCGTGATTTGTGCCATCAACCAAGTCGTAAGGGACATTTGAGAATTATTGTCCTTTCTCAGCATTTGCAAGGGTTCAATCCACTTAAAATAAGCGCATGACCAGTTCCTTTAAGTATTCATAATAATGGTGAATTCCTAGAATACTAAGTGAAGCCGGTGAGGCAAAAAAAAATGTGATCACTTATTTATTTTTACAATTTCAAGAAAATCTTTTCTTCGGAACACATGTCTTTGTCACTTCGAGTGGATGATATATTGCAAACACTTATTTACTCAATCTCGTTGTAAAAGATCTAAAACGAGATATTGTAGTCAATGAAAACCACAAAGAAAAGTAAAGGTAGGTACGTCATATTTTATTTAAAAAAACCCTTTTGACATCATTAACTTATTATTTTCACCAGAAATGAATTATTTTAGCGAAGAGGCTCAATATGCCCTTGCTCCTTTAATCTGGCCTACTATCCTTTAATGTTTCCTCGGTGACGCGATAAAAATAACAGAGTTCAGGAAAATTACTTCAAAGCTTCCTCGAGAGTCTAATTCAAAACGGTCGATAGAAACATACATACGATGGTATGTTTATGTATATTTGTAATATTCTCACTGTAGCAAATGTTATTACATCGAAGACCTAATCTTACTCAATTTCGGGTTGTTTGGAGTGAAAAATCCTCAGAAGAGATGGTAACGAATGGTCGCGTACGGATATTGCTATAATGAACGCGGTGTGCAGTGATACTGACGGTTAATATTCTGTTGCCAAATAAACACTGCTGCTCTTTGTTAATATTATAGACGCCCTTGTAATAGCATCGATAAGGAAAAGTGAAATGCATGCGTAGTTATTTTTATAAAAGTGTAACAAATTTTTACAGAGATACCAAACAAAACGATCAAATTAATAACATGCAGCTTGCGTCGGTCTTTTGAGTATAAATCAAATGTTTAAAAGTGTCCCTTTGTTCCTGTTTGCTCGTTTCTTTATTTGGACAAGAAAAGTTCATGTCATAACCTACATGACATGCAAAGACGTGGCACACAGCCCATACATTATATTCTAACATGACCTTTCTTTTATTTGCCGATAACCATGACTAGATATGTCAGAACCATGACTTGTACAGTACTGTTCCGGCATATCGCATGCAAGTCGGATGTGACTGAAATGTTGTGAGTTATGAGTATTTACGAGCTGTTTCAACGAAACGTCGCAAAATTCCAAAGTTTCATACAAACGGGAGAGAATTCAAAATAACTGGCTGATCGATAGTGTAGATGTTAAGATGAGGGTACACTAGGATTTTGTTATATTTTTAGCACATAATAATATGATCTTTCTTTTCTCTCATGTCGGCAGAAGCTATACAAAAAATGAGACTATATTTCCAATAATCGACTTCCACGGGTACGCTTTGATGTGAAAAGTATGAGCGTTACATACACCCATACTTATTCATGTGTATTTAAATACATACAGAGTATGTACTCAATTCATAAATCTACTGATGCGTTACAGTATTTGGTCTTCACACTCGATTAGATCCAAGAGTTAAGACAAACACAAGAGAATTTTATCAGCTTGTTACTTCCAAACTTTGTTATGAGAGCCGGGGGTTTAAATAGACCCCACCCGTCGGCTTAGGTCATATTATAATATTGAATGTTAGTTTAGGCAGTCAACTGTGAACAGGGTAAAATAATAGTTAATGGGTGATTTTGAATAAAAAGCATAGAGGGAAACATAATATGAATTCTAATAACGTTAAGTGGTATCGTGTTATGGTATTACAATGTTTTGTTTATTGTGACATACTAAAGTTTGAATGTCTGGTGGTGAACACACCGGTATTGTCTCGGGTGCCAGGTTAATATTAACAACACTGACAAGTATTGTAAATACAGACAACACGCGACAACACCGTTTGCTAAGTTGCTACACACTTGTAGTGTACTATTCGGTTCGCGCCTTGAAAAAGGCGTTCTTGACGAACCGGTGTGGTATTGTGTGATACCACCGGTTAGTCAAGAACGCCTTTTTCAAGGCGCGAACCGAATACACTATACTTCTAACGTAGGTATAGGTAGGACCATCCTTTGTATAATGGTGTGCTAGCTCATCTATGAGGTGGAAAACGCATTAGGCATCTAAGCAGCCAACCGATTCAGCCAATCCCATGTGTATTGATTCGTCACGGCAGTTGGATTGTATTGCACCCTGCGGCATCACAGTGTAGGTATCTGTTTGATGAGATACTGATTGTCGCTTATCTTAAAATCAGTACTCGTACTGTTTAGTTTCAACACATTCAATGTGTGCTATAAATCAGCACCTAATATGAATCATATCAATTAATTCTTTGTATAAATGTTATTAAATAGACTACTCTTGTTTAAAAACCATTTTTCATATCAAATACAGAAAAATGTACAAAGGAACCTTCAAACGAACAATCAAAAATTCACAAAGGATATCAGTACACCGTACAGACGAAACAAAAGAAAAAGACTACACACACTAGCGCCGTGCGCCGGGTGCACCCCCGACTCACCGCGAACTATTCAGAATGTCTGATACATATTTCATGCCGTTTATCCGAATCTACGCTCCGACACTTGGATTATTTTAAAGATATACCGTTTGCACCGCAAACTGTATCATTGAAATTCTGAAGGTTTAACGCGGTGAGTATTTGCTAATTTTGCGTTTTGCGTTGTTGGGATTTCATTTGGGATGGTCTTGATTTAGTCTTACTGTTGTCTAATAATTTGGAATTTTGGACTGAAGCCTGATGTTGGCCATGGCGAGAAATCAATGTTATTAATTTCACACACTTCTTTATTTGTAACAAATGTACGAGCCGTAGTTTGATTAAATCAATAACGTTTATAATCTCGCCGAAGCGATGGGCAACCTTGTCTATGGACAGAAACAAGCTAAACCATTCAAAAGTACACTACATGCTTCTTTACTCAAGCGCACTCTGTTAACAATATTTACTTGTAGATGAGCTAAGAGAGCTCTTCTCAAGTATCCGCTCCGAGCCATATCTGACCGCAGACTTCATGTTATAATTCTGTTGCTCCTCTATTGTGAAGTATACGTCGTTGCGTGATGAAAACAATCTGCAATGCTTTGGAAAAATGTTCGTGTTTTCCCTCTTGAATTCACGATATTTTTCACTTAAAGCGGAAGTTTAAACTCAGACTATATCAATGTAAGTGTATTATCATTTGTCTAAGATACAAAAGTATTTGAACTCCCTAGTTTTGTTTAAAATAACTTATTTTGTAGCGCAACCACACATGTTTGTAAGAATATGCTGTGAACTGTGATTCATTTGTGGATTGCAAAAAGTATAAGGATATTTGATGCACACTGTTTTTCCATCAAGAATTTACACGTTGCATGGAATATTAAACTGTTAATTATGCAATCTACTGTAATAATGTTTACTTAATTATCACAGCATAAATATTCCAGACTCGTTTTAAAAATCATCAAACTTTTAAATCAAAGCAAAATTATAAGGCTTCTTTCAGTTGATTTATAAGTGACCTACTCGATTTGAATGCTAAGCAAATATTTATATTTATCAATATAATATTCTTAATCACGTTGTTTATCACCCAATAAATTCATAATAAGTACCTATTTGCAGACGACAGGATTTAATTCCTAAGCGTATTTTTGCTTAGGATTAAAATATTAATAGATGTAAATAATGTTTTAGTATTGTCTCTACTAAACATAACTGACTACTCGCGCTTAGTTTTTGCTAATAGGCATTACGACCACAGTCGAATTACTTCGATTTTGTTCATAATAAATGTCATCGTCGATACTCAATTGTATATTATAGATTTGCTTGGGTCAAACAGAGGAGCAACCCAACCCATACAGTTCTTATGGATTTTTGAACGTAACGTCTTGCATCACCGAGCTCTAACATTATTTTATTCCCAAACCAATCTCATCATAGCACACAAATATACAGAACATCCCTTATTTTAGAATATACTCAGTAAACTGTTTCGTATTGTAATTCTCGGCACTTTCTGCTGGAAAGCAGAATTATTTCCTTTGTAAAATTCAGAGGCACCAGGTGGTGGTGTGATCCCTCTTATATTATACACGACTTTCCAATACGTACTTGTACGTGTTTATTTACTCGTACAACCGCGTCTTAAGCCCATCGGTCGCAAATAGCATCAAACGTGGCGTCTTGAGTTCGATTACAGGGTCAGGCAACATCAACAACAGCTTCATCAGCCTTTGTCCATCTTTGAAGGTTCGGCTTCCGGTCTAATTATTAGTACCTGGATGACCGAGCTTAGCCCGGTTTTTTTTTTGGTAAATCTTGTTTTTTGGTTAGAAAAAAAAAAGGAATTAAATGGTCTAAAAAGAAGAAAATAATCTTTAAATTAAATCGATCCCATCAATTTATTATATTATACAACTAATTTATTAAAACAATTTAAAAGTTTGTCGCGAGAAATACAATTTTATGAAGTAGGTACATAGGTACATTTTTTCTTAGAATTACTACACTTTACATTTATTAGTTATTGTACATACATATTGCATTCTTGTTTATTTAGTATCTCCCGACAAGCTTTTATAATATTTAAATAAATTAGTTGTATAATGTAATAAATTGATGAGATAGATTTAATGTAAAGTTTATTTTCTTCTTTTTAGACAATTTAAATAAAAGCTTGTTTTTAAAAATGTTTTTTGTACTATTCATTTATTTATTTTTTAGTCGGTATATCATGTTGAAATTTAGAACGGTCTTTCATAATTGAACGCGTATACAACATTTCATGTCTGTACTGCTAACCATTGAGGAGTTCTCTAGTCAGGACCCAATCCTGAGTGCAGCAACCATGTCACGGTAAAACTTAAAACCAGCTATCATAATAA
This sequence comes from Amphipyra berbera, assembly GCA_910594945.2. Classification (NCBI taxonomy): domain Eukaryota; kingdom Metazoa; phylum Arthropoda; class Insecta; order Lepidoptera; family Noctuidae; genus Amphipyra; species Amphipyra berbera. The sequence goes on from OU343122.1 coordinate 22,962,534, forward strand.
AACGCGTACACAAAATTTCGTGTCTGTGCTGCTAAACATTGAGGAGTTTCCTAGTCAGGACCCAACCCTGAGAGCAGCAACCATGTCACGGTAAAACGTAAAACCGGCTATCATAATAAAACGCGTACACAAATGTTTCGTGTCTGTGCTGCTAAACATTAAGGAGTTCCCTAGTCAGGACCCAACCCTGAGAGCAGCAACCATGTCACGGTAAAACTCAAAACCGGCTATCATAATACAATGCGTACACAACATTTCGTGTCTGTGCTGTTGAGCGTTGAAGAGTTCCTTTATCTGGAGCTAATCCTGGATGTCGATTCAGGTCATGCTTACCAAAAAAATGTATTGTCATCGGAAATCAACCAACATTTTAAAATTCAACTCCTTAGGATAAGAGGAAGTGATTCAAAATTCAGTTGCAAGATTTCAACCGAACATACATACATACAAACATTGCAAGTTAAATAAAAGCATATAAAAAGAAAAATAAATTATAAAAGCTTGTAAAAAAAAGAAGGAACTTAAAAAAAAAGGGAAAAAAATAATCAGCAGGACTCGAACCAGGGTTTTCAGGTTTTCGTGACCGCCCGATTTCCCACCTGAGCTATTATAACATTGTAAACAGAGGCGAAATTTACTTTCGTATTCTAATGATATTGTAGCAGCTTTTCATTGCCTAAAAACACAGATAAAACGACATTTTTTTTAAATGAAACCTAGCTAGATCGATTTATCGCCCCCGAAACCCCCTGCATACTAAATTTCATGAAAATCGTTGGAGCCGTTTCCGAGATTCAGATTATATATATATATATATACAAGAATTGCTCGTTTAAAGGTATAAGATGATGCTAAATATCAGAATTTTACACAAAGTGGCCAGTGCAGTATTTGCAGTTCGGGTAAAGTGGTAATGTGTTTTTCTCAAACAATCTCTGTTACATGGGTTCTATTATCAGCTTCAGTAAACATGTAGATGTAAAAAAGTAGAACAAGTCTGCCCACCCGTTCGGGAAATACATGGTTACATTACAGTTTCATGAAAATTCTGAGGCATCAGGTGTGGAAGTGATCTCACTTCTATTATACAATGTTCCCAATACGTAGACGTACGTGTTTATAAACTGAGGGTGAACTTCGACGTTGAATGTTGAGTCACTATGTATAAGGAAATATTATTTGCATATTATTTCTAGTCAAAGGTTTGGTTCTTGTTTGTGTAAGGCAATTTTGAATAGTGCAGAGCGTGTGTTGGTACCTATATAGTGCAGAGCGTGTGTTGGTACCTATATAGTCTTCTTTGTTTTAATATAACATTTTCTTTATGAAGGGTTCTAGTCATAAAATAAAAACTCTAGAAGATATAAGACGCAATTATTTTAACAGCTGGCCTACAAAATGAAAAATAGGTATTTGTACAGATTTTTATGCGAAGTTATCTAAACTTAGATAGAACATTCATCTTGTTCATTACTTGGCAAGTACATAAATTTTCATTAACATTTGGAATTATTTAACTTTTAGAAGAATAATTTAATCACTTAAGCGAAAAATATTTCAAACGTAATAAACTGAATCTTAAGTTAGGAATATAAAATCTTCAAGACATACGTTATAACAGATACTTTGTTCTCTCAATCCAACGCTAAAATACACAGTACAGTATAAATTTAGTTTGTTACAATATAACTTGTTATAATATAACTTGGTCCAACACTTGATGCTTTTCAAAGTTCAGTTCACTAGGAACAAAGAGCTTGCTATTAAAACCTTATTTTCATACTGCATTTTATTGTGTCGAGTGGTTTCGGAAAAGATTGCCCATCGCTTTTTGTCGCAGTTATATCTGCAGGATCGGCTACATTTTTTTTAAATTGATCATTAGTTCACTTACCCAACGGAGTGATTATTAAAATGTCGCGACCCAAGATTAATTAATTAATTATGATGAGACTGAAGATGTGGACTAAAAATCAGCGGTTTATGGTGTGCAGCTAACACTGTATTACAACAACATCTAAGTACGTACATTTAACATTTTTATTTTGTTATTAATCTGTTTTTCATTATTAATTTCAACACCGTTTATTACTGTCGAGGTTATATGAGTTCCTATGTAATACTTAGTGCGAAGGAACTATAAACAAACGTCATTTTCATCCAGATCTTAATCTGTTTAAACAACCTAGTAATATCCAAAATTTATCAGCACTTTTTCATCCCTACTCACCTCAAACCCGGCACATCATCAAGTTGTGCGCCATCAGGCTGCTGCCAGGCGATTTGTGGCGAGGGGAACCCGTGGGCCGCGCACGAGGCCCGAGCGCCCGTCGTGTTGGAGAACACCAGCCGGGGCGGCGGCTCCATCAGGAACACGGGCCCGTGCTCCTGGCCTTCACCACCTAGGGGGAAAGGAAATAATGTTAAATTTACAAAATTTTATATAATAAGAAAATATTAACAGGATCTTGAACTAACACTGTTTCCTGAAACTGAGGGGTTGATAAATAAACATTATGTTCTGTCTTTTCTGTGTCTTATATCTTGAGTTTAATAAGAATATCCATCACGTAGGATTAATACAATGTGTTGAAAGTAGCTTTTGCTAAAGTGTCAATTTAATTGTTGTTGCACATTCTCCACTATAGGTGTACCTACTAATCGTGGACGTAATATGTGCACGTGACCATCGTCCTTTTATGACGTAAATAGTAAATGTTTCGTATACGGTCGGTCTAATAAAGTTAACTTAGAACAAAATATTACGAGACGGTTAAAACTTACTAAAATAGATACCACATAATAATAGCACATTCGTATATGGGAACTAACAACCGTTTTAAAATGGTACTCACATTATCTGGAATATTGTTACCTCCTTTCTCTAAGATTTATAAATATAACTTCAATAAATAGAATTTTCCCAGAAAACTTGCTGTTTCCGCGAAACTGTTCGGGTTACAATAACTTACTTACATTTCAGCAATTCTTACAAGTTGGAAGGAAATAGTATTGTATTTTTATCGGAGGGAATCCTATTATTTTGCTTCGATAGACTTTCCACAAACTTGTTAATCATAATTGAGCACTTGGAGCAATTTTCGGTAGCGCCAAAATATAAAGACTGCTATAAAATTCTACAAAGGGTTCCCTAAGGGATTGAACATTTTTAAAGAGTCATTAAGGTCTGTAATTAACACCATATAGTTCTACTAGCCACAGGGTTTAGCAACAATTAGATCCTAACTTATCTCCCTAATGAGGCTCCCATCCAGATAAAATAAGTTATATAAACTAAGTTTGGAAATGAACACTTAATTTTTGGGTCTTGTTGGTAGAAAATGTTAAGATGGCCATTAATAACTTTTCCCCCACTATGATGACTACTTCTAGACTCTTATAAAGCTACAAAATATAAAACGTTCAACCTCCTTGCACAGAACAATTTACGTATAATTTATTCTTGCTTTACACTAATATTTTATAACAATTATCAATATCATCAGCATCCCCCCTCTGTTTCACCCTCCTCACTTATTGATCCTGTTTCTATTGACGTCCTTTCTAGCTTCTAACGAAATCAAGATTTATTCAATTACAATGTAGAAACTAGACGCCAAGCCAGTCAAGCAAGTCGGTCACAATCAAATATACATAAATGTATTTCCAGCGATGGAGTCCGTAGTTTCTCAATGTATGCACAAAGATATCTGTGAAAGCGAACAATGGAACAACTTGCACAGATTGTGACCATTGACTCATTGGCGTTGTAGCTTGTAGCGGCTTTGTAGGAGACGAAGCATGAAACATATACAGGGTGAAACTTTGAACGAAGTGATTGCTTATATCGCTTTTGTGTTTCGTGGTTGGCCGTCGGGAGATGTGCAGCATTAAGTTTATAGGTTATATATCTTGAGCTTAGACGGAGATATCTGATGTCATTAAATGTTATCGAAATAAGTAAGTGTTAAGAAATAATCGAATAACCTTGTTCAATGTGTGGTTCTTTTAACATAGTAGAGCTGGACTTTATGTATTCTACAGTCGGTAAAATGTGACACAACCTGCACACTTCAAACTGCCAAAAAAGTTAAAACAAAAATATTTTCACTGAATCCAAGGTTTGTTATCGTTCGTTCCGTAGATTCCGGGTTAAACCGAGATTTGTCAAATTAGACAACGGGTTAACTGCCTTAACGTGGTTACCGCCGACAGACAGACGGCTGCCTTGATATGTATAATACGCCATTTGAATTTCAAACGCCATTCCCCCGTAAACTGGATTCAACTAGCGTTTGCCACAATGTTATGTTGGAATTAACATAATAATGTGTTATATAACTAAGTTTGGATTATGAGGACTCGGATTGGGTTATTGTTGGTTGGAACTGGATTTGGATCAATGTGGTTTATTAGAACTTTGCTCGGACTCAATATTCCTCAGTTACATTAACATTTAAATCGGTCATAAGGCACACGAACGAGAAATGAAATCTTATACCTCATAGCATCTTGTAGGTGGGTCACAAGCTGATTATAATAAAAATCAAGTTAATTCTGTACCATAGTAATACATACTTTCACCATAAAATTAAAAACTCTTAACTCAAGGATACCTACCTACCTCAGCTGTCGCAGTCATCTAAATACAAAAAGACGAACACTCCCAGTTAAATTCACACCTTCCTAGTACCGTCAGCAAAAATACGTGCACAGACAGGCTTCTATTTGCCTGCGCATAAATATTATGCAGTTTTGAAGGTAGCTCGTGATGGCATTATTCACTATCGGGACCGTTTCGTAGCTCTCTGTAGCTGAATGATCTAATTTTGCTATCTGTACAGCATACGACGTGCAGGGATCTATGAAGAGATTTTTTGTTTTATTTTTTATGATACGATATGATATGATTTGTTTTTTTTTACTTTTGATGTCGATTCTAATTTGGTAGATTGTGGGAGATTTCATTACTGTCATGCATTAGGAGGATCCGGTGTTGTGGCACAACTTTGGAAAGCTATATGTTCAGCAGAGCGTTACGCTGAGTTGATTAAGCTGGATGACCTTTTTCGAAGGATTAAGTTTTAATCCAGGTTTATATCAGTATTCTTTTTTTTTTAATAAAACGTGGCCCCACACTAGGTTTTCTCCTGTATCGTGGGTGCGTTTACAGACACAAATCTTCACATACACTAACGCCCTGACCCGGAATTAACTATCTGTAGGCCATACAAATATTTGATCCGTACGGGAATCGAACCCACAACCCGTAGCGCAGAAGCCGACCGCTCTGCCACTGCAGCAAACGTGTCGTCCATCACCTTTACCCTGCTCACTTGGCAGTGTAACAGCGGAACACGTTTTCTATTTACAAATGCAACAACGGTTGCCTTGAAGTCGTATATTTCATATTAACTTACCTAAACAAGCTTTAAATATCAGTGAATAGTGAACATAGCTAAATAAAAGGCCGTCCTAGAACAATTCTGTGTCGCTTGCATCCGACGCTCCCCTCGCTCTTACGAGGTCGTAGCCTTACTAATTCTAAGAGCTACGTGCTACGTCAGCAACTTTGTCTCTTCTACAGAATTTCTGTTTTTTTTTAGTAAAACTTTGAACATATCCAATAATGATCTGTTATGTCCTATTCTTATAATATGTAACTGCCCGTTACTGTTTAAAACAACAACTCGTGTATTTGGTAGAAATAATGAAGCGTAGTGTTCATAGCGTAGCGTAGGAAACTGACATCCTCAGGTGTGGCTTCTGTTTCTGAACAGTTCCGCAGAGCGGTCATTGCAAATACTACCGCTGGTAACCAAAACGATTTATTTTCGGATATTGAAAGCGGGGATTAAACTAAATTACCTTTATTCTCAAATCCACTGAGAATGAAGGCAAAACAAAACATACCCACTACTTTTGTACTGTCAAGGAAAAATCCTTCAAACTTGGAGCGTTTAATACTTTTATCTTGTCCGTGTCTCTTTTGTTCAGTTTGCTGGTCCTGGGCAATGACGTCACTCTTTGTGTACGTTTGGCTCAAAGAACCTGTCGCGTCGATTGTCTCGATGTTGCTATGAAATCTAGGACAAAATTGAGGTGTTCGCTTTTGTGAGATTTTATATTGGATTTTAAATGAATGAGGTTTTTGACTATACTTTACTATATTTTTCTCTATTGCTCATTACTCTTGCTATAATAAATTATAGTGATGTGGTGTTTCTTTGTATGTAGAAGCATTTTACTTTAATTAATTAGTATTTACTCAGTCTGTTGCTAAGATCACCGTGGGTTTTTATTACCAGGACCTAATGAGTTTTATAAAAAATCTATAATCTAGCTAGACTTGCGGCTTAATGATCTTAGACCTAGCTCCTACACACCGGTCTGCTTGCCTGTACCTTGGATAAGTCAGGCTAGCAAATTAGATGATTATTCTGCTAGTTCAATCACTTGAATAATATCAAACACGGGGTGCATTAAAAAAGCTTCTACAAGTGACGATACTTAATTACGTCTGGCAACCCTGGGCAGTCAGCAATCTTTTAACCACGTCATGAGCTATTCACTTATAACTCCTGTCGATACGTGAGATAAATATCAAACATGAATCAATTTTACACAACCCTTGGAATCTTCAACAGAGTAAACAAAGCCAAACATCACGGCCAATTACTAAGACAGGAACAAACCCGGAATGGTTGGTTTTAGCACGAGTTAAGGGACTCTCGTTAAGTTATTCAAGGGTCGCTGCCTCCCCCCCTAGAGTGCAAGCTCGTTTATGATATTATTGCCAACTTTGACAACGTACTCTAGTTTCTAAAAATAAAAGTAGTGAGTGTGGGGTATAGGAGTGTGAAGTGTGAGCCGGCCCGCGCAACTTAAGGTAGAGTATTTCAGGAGTGTAGGCTGAATTAGTGTTGATTTATTATGTGTTGTTACATAAGGATACATGTAAAATAAATGTAAGATAAGAAAAACATGTCTAAATATTCATAAAGATAGACATCAAATCTCTCTATCGCTCTAAGGTTTGCTGTTAGAAAACTCACTTATGGGTTAAGCTCGCCTTTGTACATGAATTTACCAACAAAACTGTTTATATATTATTATTTTGTGTACAATAAAGAATAAGAAAGATAGAGGTAAAAAATATAACCCTACTTTTGCTATGGCGCAGTCGGGCAAAAGCGAGATTGAACTATAAATAATAGGTACCTACATAATTTTTTTTTTTTTTTTAACTTATATAAATGTTTTGGGTTTGGTGAAAATTGTGCTTAAACTATCAGTCACACTACGCGTGATGTCATTAACCTATATATAATTATGTATGTCAATGATATCATTTAGTTTGTAAATGTATCACATAATTTTTAATTGACTGCACTGCAATGTTAAATTCTGCGGCAAATTATTTCTGGCCTCATTAAGCACCTCATTAAGCTCTATTTACATTATACCTATTTACATTATACCTATATTATATGAGTGTCCACGACAATATAATAACATGTATTCTATGAGCGTGAAACACTAAATTTATGCAATACAAGGTCCGATAAACACTTAATGTGCCTATCAGTAAGCGTGTATTCATATATCAACCGCGATGCAACGAAATTTTATATTAAATGGGATAAAATTTCCTTAATTTAAAGATTTGTGGTATTTTTTGGGTTTATGTATCCTATTGTAAACCATACTATATTGATTCGTTTATATCTACGTGAAACATGTTAAATATATAACGTTATAAGCGTACCCGCTCATATTAGTGACCCGTATATTTCCACTTAATGTTTTACGCGCCGGACGTGACGTTGCCGTTATGGCGCTGTTTGTTGAATATCACCCAAACTGGATACGTAAAGTGGTTGTTATACTGTAAATCATTTACACCTCGCTCTTTGTCTAATTCTACTTAGCTTGTAACGCAGTTCTTAGGATTGAAATAGTGTGTGATATACGAAACTTACTCTATCATGTAGGAATGTATTACCCACATCAGCAAAAAGTATGAATATTGTGTCGCAGCTTAAATCTAGTATTCGACATATTTCGTAATGTCTGGTCGCAATACATAACAGCGTTGTTTTCTAATGCGGTTAATTGACATTCAGCCGGGATGTCGTTACAATACGTTCTCGAAAACGGCGGCCAACCTTTAGCCTGATTACAAATACATAATGTGCATCATTACTTCTACCTACCCCTACAGAGAACCAAAGTATGGTTTACGTGAACAATGTTACTTAACTGGCTTCGTTTTTCATAGCTTTTTCATTTTCAGTTACGTAACGGTAACGAGATAAAAAAGAAGCAGCAAACTCAATACGTGCAATAAAAGGATTATTATACTGTTACTACCTTATTCTCTTTTAGTTTTTTTAACCTAGTTGTGTTGATATTACAGTAACGAAAACTACAAAAACTATAAGTTGTATTGTGGACTTGGTTAGAATCTACCTGTATTGATAATCCAATTGTGCTGTAAGACTGGGTTGTATACACTTTGTTACAATGTTAAGCTTAGCTTAGCTTTGGTATAAAACTTACAAGTATGGGTAGATTTTTACAAGTCTACAAAATATTAAAAAAGTAATTTCAGTTCAATAAAAATCGTTTAAAATGATTTTACTTAAGAATATTATTGTTATAAGTAATTTTTGAATTATTTTTCTTGCCCATACATTTGTAAATGATACCCATGTAAATACATACCTAAAGCGTGTTATTTCTTTTAATTAATAACCCTACTCAGTATCATAATAGCGAGGGTCTCCCGATCTCAGGTTTGATGTCACTCGCTCTGCTAACCCCGAATAAAAGGATACGTATAAAAATACAATTTAAAATACAAGGTTCAAAGTCGACCAAAACAAAACATGATCGTTACCCACATTCCACATTATTTTCCTCCTCACACATTATTTACTTTTCATTTGGCCTATTTTTTAGCATTGTCAACAAAATGTTTCAACTAACTTACTGTTTACGTTCAAATTGAAACGAACAGCGCAACAACAACAATAGAGGCAGAAATTCAGCTCGTCATAACTCTATGCTCTTTTGTTTTTGATTTTTTTAAAACCTCTGCGAACAATGGGGAGCACAAACATATATTTTACCCAAATAAAAGTTTAGGAGGTTGAAAAATGGGCAAGTACGATTTAAAATGTTGCCCGAGGCGCCCGACGCCCTGTGTGAGCGTCAGTCACAATTTATTTAGAATTGGACTGCAGGTTCTTTTGCCTCTATTTTTTTGAGATAGTGTATGCTCAAAGGCATATCATGGGTAATTTTAGATGACGCATGAAGCATGCTAGCTTGGAGTAATATGGTTGTAAGAAGCTGAATTAAGCGAGAAGTTGGTTTGTATTTTAAGTAATATTGATTTTAATATATCAACTGTTCCTATTCAAAGTACTTCTTGTACTTGGGATATCGCGTAAAAGTTCTTGGTTTATATCGTTATTTTTTTATTTCTTATCTTTGATGCAGTATTGTAAAAAAGCGATAACCGTAATTAATTAAGCTGACTGTGAATATAATGCGATGGAATATAAAAGAGAGAACAAATCCATGCGCTTGGATTAAATGTGCTATGTATTCCGCAGATTTTCTGTACTTAAGATTGAAATTCCCTTGTATTATGAAACGTAAAAATCATTGATATTTTCAATCATCATCATATCACTCGTGAGACGTCAACTAAGCATAGGCTTCTTCTTTAGACAGTTGATCATCAAGGATTCAATCAGAAACATTCGTTATGACCATAGACCTTGCTTTTTTTTATTGATCCTGCAAATTGTAAAAATATTTGTCTTAATCGGACCCTCAAACTTTAGTCAAATAGCTCAAGTAAGTTAGAGTTTTGGAATATAACGGGTTAGAAATTATCCAGTAACCAAGAAGCCTCACAAAGACCCTACTGTTGTCATAACCCTAAGTTTACCGTTGCAGGTAAGCATCCTCCACTATACAGTGGTTACGAAGCAATTTAAAGTCCCAGCAGAAACTAATTTCAACAAAGTATTCTATGTTTTTATAGAAGCAAAGCTCAAACTTCCCAACTTGTTACAAGAGTTTCATACGTCGAAAACATCTTAAGGTTTTATAAGATTTAGTAAACAACAACAGTATCTTCTAAGTATTCAGTATGTGGTAAGCAGATCTCTGAGCAGTCTTGTACTATACGATACTGATCGTCTTGGCCATTTCAAAAGCCGAGGAAATAATGCAGGAAGTAGTCATGAAAAGGTGGCTTTCACTTTTTTCCGGCATCTGAGAGTTCTTCTGCCTATTTACCAGGGGTTTACTTAAAAGAGCTAGTCGTGAGTAACCGAACAAGTGCACCATTGTGGACTCTCTAATTCATGACTCATCCATTTTGATTTTACACACAGTGAGAGCCGCCTACCATTTTAAACTTTAAGATATTAAGATTTTTTTGAATTTAATTTAATCTTAGTTATACAATATAAATCCTTAATAGACACAAAGGATGAAATAAGATGGGCTATCCTTGAAAAGCCGCCACGCCGTTTTTATTTCTGTTGTACTCAAATTTTATGCGACATAAAATATTCCACGGCTTCTAGAATGTTCGGTAAACAAAAATGGCGCTCTGTAGACGATCGTTTGTCATTTGGAGACGGAAAATTATGATTATGTTAGTGCTAAAGTTGTTTATTTTAATGAAGTGGTTTGTTTTAATAATCACTAGTGATATTCTAAGTTATTTTAGTAAGTTTGTGTATTTGTAATCTGTCCTGGTTTAATTTACGTCTTTTACTATTGAGAGGATGTGTAAAACGAGAAGATATATCTACAGTCTCCAGATATTTAATAAAGTTTTATAACTATACAATAAGACATGCAAACCGGCTCTTAGTCAATATAATGTCAAAATAAATATAGTGCATATCTAACATGAGACTACTTTTGCTCATGCCACTAAATTCAATAGTAGGGAACTATACGATGTAACGTTGTAACGCGACGATTTCAACGCGGCGATAATTTGTCTGAATGGTCGCAAGTCACTCACCTGTGTAGAAGGTCCCTATGAGTAATGCCTTACAGTTTTCTAACGTAAACTTCTTCTAGCTCGCTTCTTCTGTTGTAACACACAAGTAGCTGACGTAGTTAGGTACTATATTGTTCTTCCATCGCTTCATGCTTTCATTTCATATCGAGTTGAAATCCGATTTAGAGTGCTTCTGCTTTTGCTGCACTTCTTTAGAATAATGTTGGCTTACACTGTCCTCTATGTTACTGACCGTTGTTAGAACTATCAATAACTCTTGCATGTTTGGGTAATAATAATGATTAGTGTTGTCTTTGTAGTTTGGTAGTAGAATTTATTAGCATTTTGTATCATCCGTTGATAAATAAATAATTTCATTATTTAATAATGCTGATAATCGCCATAATTCTACCATGATACGCAAACGATCAAAAACGATTTATTTTAGATTTAGAAATAGACCGTTAGTGCTTCCACTATGTACTGGTAAAAGATATGCCGAATAGTAATTGTATTAGGTAGACAGGCAATCAGTGGCCATCTGTTCGCATACCTCTTGTCAGTAGTGAGCCCAGCCTTTACTTTCCAAGAAGTAGGCTTAATATTTTCCAACGGTTACCCCAAGCGAGTCGCAATGGAATTTAATAAGCGAGTTGAACCGACGCAATCCGATTGTCCCGACAGACGGACGGAGGTTAACGCAATTTGACGCGGAGGCCGAATTGACGCCCGAAACGTACGACTGACGAGTTTGTTGCTAGCAGTTTTACAGTTCAAGAGGTTCAAGTGTGGAGGTATATAAAGCTGCGTATGTGTGCGTGAGGACGCAGTGTGACGTCAGTTGAAATAAAGGTGCGAAGTGTGTGTGTGAGACATATTTTGGCCTGACGTGTGGTAAAATGGAAAGATGCTGCCTTCGGGGTACAGGAGGCTTAACCTTTGCTATACCGTACAATTTTATTACTGTTGTTCTTCTGTAAGCTTATGTTTTTCTTAGCCTTTTTATAGCAACGATATGGCGTATAGCTTTCAGTTATATGGCGAAATATAATCTCTTTTGATTTTCATAAGTCTTCAGAAAATTTAATATTATTAACGAAACACCCAATATTGACCCTTAATTGCCCCTTACCATCCACCAAACACTTTGGTGTGATAAAACGTGTTTAATTTTTTAAAGTACCTTATACTAAAGCCAATTTTAAAGAACATTTACCCGCAAGAAACACCACAATGACACTTTATAACAAAGTAAAACAAAAAAGTAATATACCAAATCCTTCTAATTCTCTCAGTCGTTCATCGTCCCTCATTTCGATCTTCCTGCTATTCGAGAATAAACTTTAAGATGCAGAAGTAGGACCTAAAATTGCATAGCTAGTTAGATCGTTAGGGGTGCACGCAGACGCATTAGCATATATACAAGCAGACAACAAGTTTGGTGTTTTCCGTCCAAAAGTAAATGAAAATGTTTTGTGAGCTCATTACATTTTAATAAAGCGGTGAAGGCGGGAATTTGAAAGATGTATGTGATAACTATAGCACTTTATATGCTGATCAGAGAACAATAGCTTTGCATGGAGGGAGACTATAAGTGATCTTCAAAATAGTTTTCACAGCGTTATTACCAGAACGAGAACTTTGCTGAAGAAGTTGCGTGCAATCATTAGCAAGTGTTTGAATCTGTAATAAGTTTTGTCCCTTACTTGAAGTAACATTGACATTGTTAGATCGACTTTTCATCAACTTACTTTAGCGAGTTAGATTTAAACCCCATAACATATTTTTTTAAGCAGATCACTCTTGCCTAATATCTTAAATTTGTGTCCAGGAAAGCAGCTGCCTATTTACCTGCGTAATATTTATCTTACTCGCCTTTTGTGAATAAATGGTAAAAGTAGATTAGCTTCTAAGCTGCAGTCCATCTTTGTTTTAGGCATTTAATTCAGCTAAGCTAAGACAGTCATATTGAGCAGTGGACATTATTACGGACTGATGTATCAAAAGTGTTTTATATCATCTCAAAGGCAACCAGTGCAGTAGTGCTCAAAGCGAAGCTAAAATGACCTTATAAAATGTGATGTCACTTATAATTGAATTGCTCTCCTGTGACTTTACGAAGCAGTACGGCGCGAATGACAGTGTTCACTAACTGGTCGAATAGTGTCATCGGAATAGTAAGTAATTAAGATGCTTAAAAGATTTAGATAATCCATATTCTATATGTATAAAAAAGAAACCCTATTTCCCTTGGTCACGCTATAACTTGAGCATGACGATACTGATTGAGGTCATATTTACACAATATATTGGTTTTGTCAAGACGATGGTTCGTAGCTATGCTTGGATCCGATAGGTGGCGCTGTAGTCAAATCATTTACGCGGGCGCAGCCGCTGGAGTACAGCAAGTCCTGAATAATTGTCATTAAAGTGTATACCTAGTATTTGTTTTAACTACCTGAAAAAAATAGGATTCCTAGTTTTTTTAAAACTTGGTTGCGTTGTCTATGCGGCTGCCGATACGCTCGGGATTTGGTCGTGTGCTTTCCTATGTCAACAGGAACAATTTTTTTTTAATAGTTTTCTAGCAAATATTTTTGATAGTAGATTCTAGCAGATATTTAGAAACCCTTTAAGGCTGTGTTTAGACACAAAAAAACATCAAGCACATGCGTATTTTGCTCTCCGAAAGAATTTAAACACTATTCATGTTATCTCTGGACTAAACGCACCATAATATAATAAGTACTTAGAAACAGTTATCTATTAACTTGCGGCCCGTCCCGGCTTCGCACGGGTGGACATTTTTCCCGTTTCTGCATCATTTTTCATTTATGCTCCGCTCCTAATGGTCGTATCGTGATTTTATATAGCCTATAATCTTCCTCGATAAATGGACTAACCAACACAAAAAATTGTTCAATTCCAACCAGTAGTTCCTGAGATTAGCGCGTTCAAACAAACAAACAATCTCTTCAGCTTTACCTATAATATTAGTATAGATATATTTGGCCAAATTAACGTTTTCGGCTAAGATCAGAATATATAAAGGGTGCTTAAAATAATATAAATGCAAATGTAAATTGGTGAAATTATTCTAAATCATTCTCATGACTGAATCCCGTTGAAATTGTTCAACCTTTTATGGTAATTATTTTACTTTGATTTAAAGTTTTGATGAGTTCGCTCTTAAACAAACATAAACTATTACGTGATTAAATTGATATCACACACGTTAATTAATAGGTATCTAATTACTTGAACATGATAGGATAGTATGATATTTGCCTTACAATCTTCGCAAGCAGACAGCGTTAAAGTCGCATTTTGTATGTTATTTTGTTGTTCGGTGATCTGGGTACTTTAAAAAAAAAAACAATGCACACAGTAAAGGATCTGAGCGCAACGGTCTTCTTCAAATGATTTCTTTTGAGATGGAGATCACAAGTATTTTCACGTACAATACCAAACTCAATATTTAGAAATAGAAACTTCTAGGTCATTTGTTGATGAATTCAAACCCATAATTTCTTTTAAACAACGCAAGCTAAGTGTGAAGGAGCCTTTCACAAGATATCAACAAATCCCACAAAGCTGTATCACCAAGCTTGGCAAACGGTTTGGTAATGAATGAATGAATTAATGATTTATTCACTCAAAATTTCTTAAAGCTAGGTACATTGCCCCACAAAACTGCTTACGCAGTTTAACTGTGAGATCGTTGAATCACAGCATGCTATTATGTGTGCACAGAAGGATGCTGCTGCACACCTCCTTGCCATAATCTCTGATTCCACACGGAACAAACTCACACGTACATTATGTAAACTACACACAGTACGTATCAATGTGTGAGTATGTTTACTACTTTAATAATGTCGTCGGTACGCTGTTAAGGTACCTATTGAGAACACAGAATGGCTATGAAACGTTCCGTGTTCATGTTTATAGTGATTATTGAAATAATAAAGTTATTTTATTACCTCGTTAGTCTCTATGGTAACTAGCTTAGCTTGAAACTGTTAACGCTTTTAGCTCCTGGAGCTTGAAGCGGAATTAAATGAAAATGTGAACAATTCTGTATTTTAAATCTTCAGCCAATGTCTTGTCGCAGTAATAAACATAATTGGTT
The DNA here is from genome assembly GCA_910594945.2 of Amphipyra berbera. NCBI lineage: Eukaryota > Metazoa > Arthropoda > Insecta > Lepidoptera > Noctuidae > Amphipyra > Amphipyra berbera. Next base: position 22,977,704 of record OU343122.1, read on the forward strand.
TAAAATTGTTGTTATTTAAAAAGTGGAGTTTATTTCTATCCAAAAGCTCAGTTGGCTTCTTTTATTCTTCAAGGCTGTTTATTTTCATCTTTAAAATCACGACAATTGTAGCAGTAGAGCTGCTTGTAAGAGCTCGTCCTCAGAATTACTACGACCATACCTACTACGTATTTCTGCCGCCAAGCACCATTGCTGTATCCCGGTTTAAAGGGTTTGAGTACCGGTGAAATTACAGGTACATTATATTTACATACTATATCTGTAAGGTTGAAAACGCATCAGCAATACACTTGATGTTGTCAATTTACAAAGGCGGCGGTAACCACTTTTCAACAGGTGCGCCATCAGCTTGTCTGCTAAATAAAACGACGCTACATATAATTAAAGGCACTTTTTACATTTTATCCTTAGGTTATAGTTTAGATCGAGCCAATTCCATCCAAATGCAACTTATTATGACATATTTATAACAGCGAAGAGAAGAGAAGTTTGCAAAACCTGAGTAATATTACAAACACCAATCCTTTATCAGCATTATTGTTGTCCTATGAAAACAATAATAATATTGAATGGTGTCTTATAACAACAAACAGAGGGATAAACAGTGAAATATGACTCTATAAGTTAATGCTCTGTCGACGCCGAACTGTAATTGAGATTTTCTGTTAGAAAAATTCTTATTTATAACTCGGGATTGGAATTCTGTTCAATAAATGACTTTTGCCAACCTTATGAATGTATTTACTCATAGTTAGTTCATTGGTATAGTGAGTCTGACCACAAGGAGTACAGGATAAGATCACAGCACTGCTTACCCTTTATCTTAGGTCACGTTATCTTATATCACGTTGTCGGATCGTAACACTTCGGTGTCGTGTCGTACTCGTGGCGTCACTGTCCGCTATAAAAAGCTTTTGCTTATTGTTTTATATTATTATTTTATTGTCACTCGTAAAATATAGGGACTTTAATAAAGTTTAATTCCGCTGATCGGGTTATAAAAGTCAAATGAAGTAAAGTATTTGCAGGTCATATTTAACAACGTAAGAAAAATGTGACAGAAAACTTTACAAACTCATTTAATAACCATCGAATTGACAGTGAATCCATTAAATATCATCCTCCAAGAAAAAGCAAAGCGTGCGACACGTCCTCTTTAAAATCAACCCTTCTATCCTGCGCCGGACGTACAAAGGGTGTCATGTATCGTGATTTTTCATTGGACGGACGTCAATTAACATGTAAATTGGACTCGCTCGCTAATGAGTCCCCTGCGCATAGGGCTGACCTCTTTCAAGTGCTCCAGCCGATCCAGGATATGAAAGTGTGATGGTTTAGTCGTGCAGAGGGATTTTTAAGCCGAATGCGCTTTAGGATCCCGTAGCTTATTTATTAATCTGATTGGTGAATGTGAAAATCAAGAACTGAGAGAGAGCACCGTGTAAGCATGGTGTAGGTCCTTAATAAGGAGCATAAAAAATACATAACCGGACCTTGATGATAAGATTAATAAAACCAATATTTATCATTTGGTTACGCCTAGGTATGTATTTAATTTTAAAGAAGAAACGGTCCTAATTTGGCACAAGACATGTTAATAATATCAAAGAATTTGGCCGTCTCTCGGACAAATATTTCATATTATTATCAACAACATAAGTCCGCTGCCCGGAGGCACAACATCCGGGAGGTATAATTAACAATTTCTTCCAAAAGAATGAGACGACAACCCTACGGACGCTTGCACGTATACAGAGTGTATTGTATTATATATATATCGGTGTACCTACACATTTAAGCGCCAAAGAGGATTTGCTTAATAAAACATCGGATTTGTTTAATTCTGCGACCGACGGGTGTTCACTGTACTTACATACAAGTTTTAACTAACTTGAGGATTACATATTTTTAGAATATCGGTCGGTCAAGGTTTGTTTTGATTTATGTAGTATTAAGGGCTGTATAAATTACTGTCAGACTCAAATAAGAAACAATTTGGTTGATTAGTACTTTTATAAACAAGGAATCGTTTTTTTTTTTGCGACACAATGACGTAACATTAAAATGAATTTAATAAAGATTACGTATGGTTTACTTAGAAGTAATTCGCTACTCATGAAAAGGAGTAAAAATGTTTTCCCTTCAGTATATACTATTTTTAGTCCCGAAATCCCGCGCCATATTGTAAGGGTAGACAAGAAAAGTAAATAAATGCGGCACACATGATAAGACAGACAGGATTGTCTGTATAATGTATGATAAAAAAAGTACAAAATTATACATTCTATTTGTATGTAAATAACAAACTAGTGAAGCATTTGGTTTGTGGGTATTCCCGCCAGATTACCGACGTCTGAACAAAACATGGTACCTACTAATGTCATTAGTTCACAGGTGGAAGATATTGCCTCCCTGCAAGAAAAAGGCTACACCACCATTATCCATTAGGCGCTTACAACACCCGTGGGGACCATCCGAGCTGCTTTATACCTTAGCTGAAGACGGAAAACGGAACCATAATCGCAAAAACGTCTTAAAATGATAATAGATTTTTTTTTCTGTAACTGTTTTTGGAGACAAAAGAACAAGACAAATAAAGAGAAGGCAGATCCACGGCATGAAAGGTAATAGCGCAGAAGGTCAACTGACAGTTCAAGGTCACGCACACACCGAGTAAAGGTGCAAGATCTCTTACACGATTGTTTTTTTTTCTGTTGTATTCGATTGCTTTTGACCTAAAGTACCGTGGTAGTTTGTGTCACACTTTTCTATCATTAAGCTTTGAGGTATTAATAACTAAATAAATATTCGTTGTGCTTTACTCGATATTCCTTTAGCTTTAAACTTTGTATATGTTCCTATGAACTTGACGTTTTTCTGATGCATATTTCGTCGGTAGGAGGTACCTCAGATCACAAAAAATCTGTGGTCTGAGGGTAGTGCCATCGACATAAGGGTCAACAAAACAAAAATACGACATCAGTGTTTTGTATAATATCTAAGATCTAAGAAGCCTGTGGGCGACTTCTATGTCGTGCGTTGTCTAGCTTGATCCTTCTGTAACTATCTTTATAGTGTCCATGATGACTGAGATAAGTTCAAGTGAAATGTCACGTGGCAAATTGAATGGGAGTTGGGTCGGCTTTTTGTTTGAGCTTTGTCTTGGATACTCTTTGTTAGGCAGGGTCTAAGGCCGAGGTGAAAGATCTTCATTATGGGAACGATTCCCCTTTGAATATAGAACGGGAGTCAGGGGAGAGTAACAGGATCTAAATCTCTGATGCTATTATAAAGTACAACCAAAGTATATTTTTTACCAATATACCTAATTATGATCCCTCAAAAGTTGCGGCTTATTAGCTATCAGGTACTAAAAGTTTCATAGTATTTTTCGTTAACCTTCATGATTATAAATATTTGTATACATACGCAAACAGTAGTTTTATTCTCTAATGCAAACCTTAATTTACCTACTAGTGCACATTGATGATGATTAATAAATAACAATATAATGTCCAAAACTTTTAAATCCGTAATAATAAGACCCGACACCGAGCGCTTTAATTAGCTTGAACAAAGAAAATAGTAACAGTGAAGTCTTACTAATGGCAATCAGTGCATTTTTTCTAACTGCAAGAGTTATCCCTTGCGGGTTAAAATGTACAAAACTTTATTGCTCACTGTGAGATCATCAGAACTGCTATACCTCCTTAGACGATCCGTGATAGTTTGCGCAAGTAGGTACTGCTACTGTGCATCACATTTAATCTTGTGAACAATTTTTGCTTAGTGCGAGTGGGCGTGTAAGTTGCTTAGTTCTATTTCTACTCACTTCGATATAGCACGAGCATATCCCTTACGCCCCTTGCGACACCTTCTCCATACCCACGCTAATCGCATTCTCGTCCACCGTGCAACGTTCAAACAATTCGCGATCGGTGCTGGCTTTTATTGTTCATAGCTATGTGGTCTATTATAAACTGACACTGCACAAGGTATGTTGCAAGTGACCAACTACGTTTGAACGCTGATACAAGTACTAATGATTGGTCCTTGCGTAGGCTAGTGTAGATAGTCTGCAAGCGGCAGAATTCTGATCAACTACGGATGCACAATTGATGAAAATTCATCTTCGCCTTGCCTTCTTCGACGCGAGCCACTTGATTACGAAGGCATCCTATATCCTCAAGTTAAACTGTTGGTCGTTGGTTAGACATTTGGAGCTTATTAACTTCCCATTCCAACTGTCATGTGTATTCATAATGTGATAGTCAGAATTAATGTGCTTAAAAGTGGACTTGGTGTAAAGATCAATGATCCAATATAAATGACCGCGGTGCTTACTTTCTTAACCACGTTTCGCTGTAAACCCACATGAAGTTTGGTACCTATGCATATTTAAGTAACTATTTAATAAATAACCTCTAAAGTAACTTGTGAAACTAATCCTCAGCGGCGTCTAGTTATTAAACTTAACAAAAACTTGAGCTCATGTTGATCCTGTAGTAACCTGTGAATTTCTAGATTAAACCATTTATATTGATTCTCTTGTAGAAGGAGTTTTGTAGATGTAAATTAGTGCTTTTCTATTATAGGGTTTGTTCTCGTCGTAACTGACTTAGGGAATTCTTAGTCCGGTAAAGATGAAGAATGGAATATATTATGTATCTGATATTTATAGAAGCATCAGTTGCTCAACAACTAGAAAGTAGGACTGCTGGCCGAAAAACTGTAAGTTCGAATTCCACCCGTTGTACTATATATAGTGGTGAACCACTCCTGGGTATAAATCTGTCTTCACTTTTCACACCCAGTCTACACAAACAATCTATTATCTGAATAAAAAACTGTAGAATATATTATTATATCTATTGTGTCTAAATTAGCTTCAAAATATCTTTGATAATGATATATATGATATATATCATTATCAAAGATATTTTATCAAGGACCAGGGCAGGAAGATATATATCCAACCTGGTTGAAATTAATCGCTAAACAAAGCAAATTGAGAATAGATAGGTAAACCACTAAATCCGTTTAAGTATCTTCAATGAGTAACACGATATTGCTTATCAATTGATCCAACTGAGACTCTATCGGGGGTCTGTTCTGTGATCGGGGGGCCTATTCCGAAATACCACATAAATGTAAATATTGTCTTATTATTTCGATTTATGTGTCTTATACCGTCATAAAACGTTTTATAATGCAACCTAAACCTTTACCGTATCAGAAAATATAGCGTTATAATGAAACTTACCCATGGCAAACAAGATGATGAGGGCTGACACCACCCAGGAGCACATTGTGACGTTACTTCCGGCTCCGGTTACATTGTCAATTAGGCCTTCCTACTTTCACATTGAGTCCTGTAACAAATAAATAGGTTATATTATGTATTTCATTGATATTTAATTATTGATATACATCTAATAGTGTCGATCGTTTTGGTAGAAAAGGTTGGTGAATAGTTCAACAAGATGCTCTAATAATACTTTATATGTTGACGAAATGTAAATTAACATTGTTTTGCCTACAACAGAAGCGAAAATTGTCGATGAAGAGGGTTAACGGCCATAAAATTAAGTTATCCTGAAACCTGGATGCGCAAAAGTCTATAAAACGGACCAGAAAGAACGTGTTTACCCAACGGCGCCAGTATACGCATTCATCCGAGGAAATGAGTGAAACATTCACAAAGGAAAACTTATGCGGATTTAACAAAAAGTAGCTAAAGTTTTAGAAAACTTTTGCGAACACTTTTCGGTCCGTTGGCACTTTATAAGTTCTCGTAAAACACGAATACTTTGAAAAAGTTAATAGAATGATAAGTAACCGCGTGGTCTCGGCTGAATAGTATCACTATTTGATAATGATATAATTCTTTCACGACCTTCCCGTTACGGTGATGTTTACACGACGCTTAAAAAACGTGATCATGGTTTGATGCTGCGTACATACCTTTGTTAAAATATAATACTCTCCTTTTACGACAAACTCCATATGTAAAGGAATTTTTCTTAATTTTTTCCTGAAATCACACTGCGAATGCAAGTAAATACCTATTTATAATCACCAAACCATGTCAATACAGAAAATATATCATTTCACTCTAATAGGTACACTTAACTTTTAATAAATTGTGAATGTGAGTACCATGTAGGGTAGCTTTATACACGAATTTTGTAAACGTTTGGCGGTTCTTGAGTTTTTTTTTGTGACCCACACAAATGTCCAGCTGAATGATAGCGTCGTGCAGCGGTCGGGTTGTTGAGCTCCCTAAAATAAGGTTTGAGCTCCGCGATGACTGATGCATTCGTGCCGTCAGTTAGGACAGGTCAACTCGAACCTGCTATGGCACTTTCCTCAAAAGGCCATTCCAGACGTTGCCCTACATCGTTTCACTCGCATAGTTTGTATACTACAATGTCTGGACTTTAAAAGAGACTTTGACCTCTGAGTTTGTTTCGGCTTTTCTTCTCAGAGCTAGTCAGATAGGAAATGCCGGCGCCATCTAGTCTTAAAAAAAAACATTACATTGACTTGTAAAAGTGTCTGTAACAGATTTATTTACAGAAATAAAAATCATTTATCATTTAACAATTTTCATAAAACGTATACTATTTTAATTGTTAAAATATGTGTTAATTACAGTACAAACCTGTTAGTTGTGAACAACTAGCCGAGCTTATTAATTAATTTAATTACAATTAAATTTCTCGCGCTTATAATTAATTGATTACACTTCTTGTAATCATGTAGAAGTAATATTACATGTTTGTTTACAACATTGGATATAATTAGGTTCGTTTCGGCCGCGACTTTGCGTGCGTGGAGCAGATTTCCGTCGACTTATGGGGATTAAGTCCCCTTGATCATTAGGGACATTAGGGAAAGTGAAATTGCGGGTACATCCATTAAGTTTCGTAACAAGGTTTTAGCATTTCCCACGTGTTACTTCACATCGAAAACGTAATAATATAAGGCGCTACTGGTTTTATTCTCGTGGTGTTTAACTATAATAAACTGGTGTTTAGGTAATCCTTTGGATAAATTAAAGCTAGAAATACTTAAAATAATGTAAACCTCGCCTTAATCTATAAGGTCATCAGTCAGCGAAAATACCCAAATAAAATTCAAAATGTTTTATAGACCCTCACAGTTGACGAACGAGGGCAGCCTGATAGACGCATAAAAATTATGAAATTCAGTGGATTGTGATTTGCGTCGACGTAATTTGAAACGTTGCAAAACGCTAGCAGTGTTGATTTGAGGAACTGATTTATATTTCAATCAGAATAAAATGTTTATATTTCAGAAGTATTCCGAACACTCGACATTCCTTTACCCTCTCAACTTGAGAAGGACCTCTACTACACTCTATTTTCTTCTGAACCACTTCTAAAAGAATAATTATAAGTCATAACACATTTTTACGGAGCTCTGGGTCATAAATCTCGGTGACAAGTTAGTAAAGTGAAGCGTAGCGTTGATAAATGAGCCCGCCTTCGCTCCCGCGCGTCTGAGCGACGAGTCTTAATTCTACTTCTCGCTCTTTTACGAGTTGGCAATTATGAGGAGGTTATGATATACAGAGAGGGATTTTAGCTATGGAGATTATCAAACAAGAATTAAATTATTTATAGGTAAGTAGAGGTTTTGTCGTTGTTTATAATTAATCAGTCTATTCAGCCTATGAAAGTCCATTTATTTAAGCTTGACTGCAGTATACATGTTGGGTAAGTGAGTCTGTGATATTTAATTAGGTACTTGTAATTGCATTACATAAGCAAATAAACGGATTTTAGACTTCTAATACGTTTTCTCTCTTTTGATTTAATAAGAACATACACTCGTTCGTTAGCACTCTGAAAAACCCCGAAAGTAATTGATTTTTCTGACCACACACATCAAACATTACTCCACAAAAATTACACAAAACATTATAATACATGTAACATTAATTAAAACATATACGAGTAAATATTAATTAAGTATGTACCTACAGTTGTTGTAAAAGTTCAGCACAAAGTTTTAACAGTTATGTGCAGCGACAAATACAAAGTCGTTGACCCTGCTGTCAGCTGGCGAAATGTAATAAAATGAAAATGTTTATAGTTTAGCATAGCACAATAAATACATCGCAAAATTGTTACGATTAAAGTTTTTCCGTCATTTTTAAACGTAGAATGCGCAAAACTTAAGTATAATTACACTTAAACATTCACTTACGGGATAACTTCCGTGATTATAGTTTGATTTGAGTTCCCGATATTTCGACGCTGTTGCAAGTGCCATGATCGCGGATGAGTTTACCCGCGATCATGGCGCTTGCAACAGCGTTGAAATATCGGGAACTCAAATCAAACTATAATCACGGAAGTTATCCCGTAAGTGAATGTTTAAGTGTATTTAAAAACCGTGAAAGTTTAAAAGTGTTTAAGTATAATTTAGTTCACCCTCGTAAATAACATGACAATGTTACTAAAAATCTGTTAAATTGAGAGATAAAACGATACAAGTTATATAATTAAATGGTTTATACTTATAAAATCATAGTACGATTACCAAACCGCTTAACATTGGTGTTGATAGTGGTATTATTTCACAAGGTCCTTCATTGTAGCAATTTATAGGAGGTCAACTTATATTTTTTACGGGATACGCGTACGCAAAACGATGCCAAGAAGACGAGTAGACATATCCTTCTCTGTTTTTTTGTAATAGGTTGGCAAACAAGCCGAGACGGCTCGCCTGGGGGATAGTGGTGACCTCCGCCTATTCATTCAGGTACCTACATCTGCAACACCAAGAGGATTGCTTATGCGTTGCCAACCTTAGAAATAAAGTTAGAAACTCTCATGTGCCTGTAATTTCACCGGCTCCCATACCCTTCAAACCAGAACGCAGCAATGCTGCTTGGCGGCAAAAATAGGTATAGTGGTAGTACTTCCTCAGGCGAGCTCTTTTACAAGGAGTTCTACTACTATTTGTTGTGTTTAATAACAACATCTATCTACATATCTACCATCACCAATCCGTTTGCCAAGCTTGGTGATAAAGGCCACATTCCTTCTGGATCTATTGCCCTTGTTCGGCAGTGAATGACTGCTTCAGAAAGCTCATAAATTTGCTTTTAAAACATGCACTCAGTGTGTCCCTCCACTTTTATCTGACTCATCAAGTTTATGAACTTAGGTAAATTACGATGTAGAATGATTTTAGTAGATAGAAAAGATAATTTTATGGCTGATGGACCAGAGAAAAGATAAAAGAATGAACTTTGTTTTATATCCCACCGTGATATTTTGTCCACATAGTTAGGAGTCTTATGGTTAAAGTTTCATGTAAGTCGGATAAGTTAGTTTTGTATGACGAAGTAAAAAAGTTCCTCACATCTTATTTGTTTTTAGATTCATATCGAAATATAAACTTCCATAACTTAACATGATTCCCCAACAGAAATTATCTCTGAGATGTATTATTTTTATTATTCTTGGCAGATTGCAGAAATGATGGTAGATGCTTCACCATTACATAGATAATGCACATTACACAGATAAGAGGATAAGTATTGGCATCATTCCATCCTATACATATAATTTCCAACCGAAGATCCAAGCCAAGATCTACACTAAACCACTTATAACTTTGCGAAAAACAAAACCACTGATGCACTCTAGCCTTCCTTTACTCCGAAAACATCGTAAAACCTAAAAAACAAATGAAAGGCAACCCCTTTTTATTATATTACTCCGGTCTCGACCAAACTGAAGTTTTCAGAACTTTACTGAATGCAGATAAAATTTAAAGCGAGCTCTTGTACTCTTTGGTCTTGGTTACGTCACCGCTGTGATATTAGAAAGTTTCAGAATTTTCTAGAAATGACAGTTTTAATTCTTATAATAATAGTTAGATGGAATGGCCGAAGGTTATACCTATAAATCGTCGATAAAATCAGTTTGATGAACTTAGGAGTCTGTAACGAGTTTTAACATAGCTTTTTGTTTTTATGGCAGGGCTTTACTCCAGTCTGTGGGACGAAGACAATTCGGGATAAACGGAAATAGGATTATGATGGTTCTTGTTCAGCAGTGACTTTATTTCTTATTGACAACTGTCATTCTTGCCTTAACTAGTACTTACTACTATATGTATAAGTTATTACACGGAAGTGACTATTCAGTACGTCAATAACATTCAAGCCGTTTGAGTTTTCCCACAATTCTATAAGCTTTTTTTAAACAAGAGACAGTCAAAGTGAATTTATAACCTTATATATTCATATAACTTTGACTGTCTGATGTTTTGAATGAAATGAGCAGATGGCGGTGAAACCTATATAACATGCGGTACTACTGAAAATACTCAGTGTGCTCAAATCTCCGTGTGCTGATCTTACTGAAATTTATAAGTCCCAAAGTACCTATAGTTCGTAAACTTCTAACCGTCTTAGAAGTTCCTGTAACAGGAACTGTCACTACAAACAAACTAGCAAGGCTCAAACCAAACTTAATTCGACTAAAGAAATACCACAGCACAAGTTCGTCACCACAACTCTTTACTAATGAGCTTAGTGGCATCAGTCGAAATCCACACAGTTCAACCCTTAACAGTATTTGCTAATCAAGTAATCATCTTATTGTTGTAGTGTGTAAAGTCTCTTATTGGTATTGAGGTAATATGGTATTTACTTTTCTGTTATGAAATTCTAATACTTTGCTTTACTTTTGCTTACCAAATAGTGTCTTTGGCGGATCTGAGGGATATACCATTGTCCACCTTTTCCCTTTGTAGCATATAGGCGTAAAGATTACGATATATTCACAGTTAATTCGAAGGACTCCAAATTGGGTTAGGGTTAGGAGCAGCGAAAAGACCATCATTATAGATTTTGGATTCGTTCGATGTGTTTTAGTCAACTTTCTAAAGTTTTCGCGACTCTTTCGAAAAGGTCAAATTTTGTACCATTATTTTGATAGATGTTTATATTCGTGGAAATAATCCTTGGTTGCCTTGTATATGCGATGCCTATGGTAAGAGAAAAGGTATCTGTTACAATAAATACTAAACCATTCTATAAAGCCAATGTCCAAGGTCACTAATTTTCTTTTTTGATATGTATGTAGGTTATACGTCAAATTTTTATTACCGCTATTTAGAATTATTATTGTTTTACAGAAAGTATTAATTGCTGTGTCATGTAAGTAAGTGTTGTCTTGGCCTTGCTTTTTTAATTATTATTGATCGTGAACTATTAACATAACCTACGAGTACCTACCACTACAACTATAAAAGTGCTCCTCTCATGTACCTTGTGTGTGGTTTTAGAGGTATTATACCATGTGTGCACTTTTTACTACTGTATTAGTTAGGTATCTTGTTATGTAATTACTTAAGTTTAGGTATTTTTTATTCAGATGTGTTCTATTAATTATACCTAGTAACCCTGTGAAGTTTCGTCAATTCCTTTGAAGTAACTTTATATGTATGTCAGCATTTGTACAGTCTGAAAGTCCAAACAGTAATTTGAAGTTCGCATACAGTTGGAATGCAGTCCGTCTGTGTAGACAGTTATCATACCCCGCAAAGTCGTTACATACAGTGAAATGACGATGTGGCACATTGACGTATGCTACCACACAATGTAGGTACAAGTATTTACTCAGTCATACTCCTTTAAATCATTCATTTATTTTCTATCCTGATATATGTAAAAATGTGTATTAATTACAAAAAACTTTCAATTCTAAATTGTTCACCAGAGTTAATAACCAAATTTTAAATTTATTTTTCATGTTGTGAAAATAATCTTTATAAAAAACGAGATTATCTGAAACAATTAAAATTCAAAGCAAAGTACATACCTAACGAGGATCTCATACGCAAACAAGCCCAATTGGCTCACTCTAATGCACACTCACATGAAGTGTAAATTCTAACTTCAATGGACGCTTCACCCAAACGCAAACACACGCACACAAACACCCGCAGACAGTCTGAAAGATTTTTTTCCTTTTCCTCTTCAATCTGCTTTTGCGATGTCTCCTATTTGTCTAGGCTGTGAACACAAACATAATGACTGCATCTCACCTCGATCTTGCCAACTACTAATAAAGGTCAAATTGGCTTGATCTGATAGTAGATGGAAGGATATAGACAGGCAAGCCACTCGTGAGCCTGAGAGATCAATTATGCATGCTATGACAAGAGATGGGGGTTTTAATAATAAAGGGGATCTATTCAAAGTGACGGCAGATTTGATACGAGTAATTATTCAAGTCTGCGATTCGGGATCGGTTTTAGTACTTAGTAGCAATATAATATTGAAACAGTGAGTAATACCTATGTAGGATTAAAAAGAGACTAGGTATATTTATTAGCAACAGTGGTAAAAAGTCAAACATTTCATGCATGATGTATGCCACTCAGTATGTGGGCTCTACGTACAAAATGACTGCGTATGTAATGTTATACTAATTAATTAAATAAAAAAAATAATGGTTGAAACGAAATACGAAATTAGGGTTCTGCCTCTACTTAATTCAATACTACTTTATATTAAATTTATAGTGTAACGCCTTGGTATTATATTTTTGTGAAGTATCAATATTCATTATTTTCCCGGGAAAAGATGGAAGTCAAGACATTCCATAGCTTCACTATAAATACAGTTAATATAAAATTACTTGTTAAGACGCCATAGCGACGCCGAGGAAATTGCTACGGCTATCCCATGGGGACTATCCATTCAATGGGGAGAAAAGTAGCGTATTTTCCCTTTTTCGCGTCTCTATGGAAAAAAACATCCCTTGTCCTTTGCCCCGGTGAGACTGAATTGAAACGGACTGGCCGGTTTCACATTCATGGTAAGAATGATGGTTGAAGTTGTGCCTATTGTACTTGTAAATGGAATGGCAAACTTAAATTTTGTTTGTAGACACAAACTTCAGATTTAGAATATTGAAGTTTAAGTAAATAACAGTACATTTACATAGTACGCTTTTTAAGATAGAGGTTGGTGAATCACAGTCTGTTGTTTGTCTATTTAATTAATAACGATTAGCAAAAAAACGATAATAATAGGACAAACATTGCCACATTTTGCCGTCTTAAGAAATGATTAATGCCCGGTTCCTATGGACAAAAACGAATCGACACGTTTGGTTGAGTGGCTGAGCGATCGGCTTCTGTGCTACGGGTCGTGGGTTCGATTCCCGCACGGAACAAATAGTGGCCTACAGACAGTTGTTCCGGGTCGGGATGTTTGTGCATGTGAAGATTCGTGTTGTCTTTTTTTTTAAAGAAAAAAAAAAGAAATAAAACGAATCGTTTTGCTTACCAATGGTAGCATTTATTATTGCCAAACCAAGCCTATAAACAGACTCGTAAGCTTATTTTACCTTGATAGCTTCTAAAACAAGGGACTATTATGCAAAGTGACGAGGTATTTGATTCATTATTGGTGAAGATACAAGAGTCTTAATTTTAACGCTCGGTCAATCATAGGAATCGGATATCAGTGATTATATCATTCAAATGAGTAGCATTCACCTATCTGCTGATAATTTATTACAATTAACGTTACTTCCCCAGGATGCATCGTTCGAAGGTAGGTCAGTAATGGGTTGTTATACAAACAATACATACATACATAAACTCACGCCTTTTTCCCATAGGGGTAGGCAGAAACTATAGAACGCCACATGCTACGACTCTTACATACCCCTTTCGCTTCATCCACATTCATACATCTTGTCATACACGCACGCCGGTTGAGATTACTACGCACCTGACCTTTGTGAAGAACTTCACCAATAACATCGATGTATGTCCTTCTAGGACGTCCTCTACCGGCGTTCCCATTAACATCCGCCTTATAAATTCCTTTTGTTAATCGCCGTTCACTCATTCTCTCAACAAGACCAAATCACCTAAGCATACTCCTTTCAATTTTTGTCACTACATCATCTTTTAAACCGCAACTTTGTCTAATCTCTTCATTTCTCAATCTATCATTCAAAGTTACACCGCACATACTTCGCAAGGAACGCATTTCCACGGCACAAACAATACAACACTGTATTTTTATAAAAAACTTATGTCTATAGCTACACACAAGATTATTTTTTTACTACGTCTAACTTTTATTGGTTAACTAGCTTAAATTAAATATATTGGTAGTAATTAGTATAATGTAAAAACAACCGTTACAAAAAGCTGCATATCTGTTATAAGTAACAAAAATATATAAGAAACCAGCTGTGTCCTCACGGCTCCGCCCGTAGCCTATGTTACCCAGTGATAAGGTAGCTTTCTAACGGCAAAAGAATTTTTGAAATCGGTCCAGTAGTTTTTAAGTTTATTCGTTACATACAAAAATACAATAAATCTTTCCTCTTTATAATATTAGTATAGATAGTATATATAGGTATAGTATAGATAAATGAAATTAAAAATAAAATAAAATTGTATAACACTATGACCACTTTAAAGGACTGCAACTAATAAGGTAGGACCTTATATAAGGTGTAGCATACATACGCATATATTGAAAAAGTCCACTACGTAATGGGAGCCAGTACCTAAACACAAAGTTGTATTTGATATTAGCCGGCAAGGTCGCCCATATACCTAGACGTCACCGCTAAATTATTAATATGTTCATGTCCCTTGACAAAAAGGTATTATGTGATAGATGGTGATATTGATCCTATCTTAAGATACCTACAGGTAGTTGTGATACTTGTTCATCATCTTCGTAATAACAGTATTGGGTTGCAAAGGTGTACTTGATGATACACGTTTATTAGTTAGTTAACAGACGTTTATTATTATTTTCATATGAATGGTGATTCTTTCATTGATGGCCGTATGAAATTACGGTTTCCCGAGTGCGATGTCATCAAAGTGTTCAATTGTATACCGCAATTTACTGACTAAGTTGTAATGGGACATAATATGTTCATATAATAATATGAGTATTATATCGGAGCATTCCATCGTAGTAATCCCATGATAATAAAATTGGAATACTGCTGATATTATCTCATTGACACGCTTGGCAGTATCAGCTCACAAGCGGACTACTATAACAATCAACTGAAACATCATTTTTAAATGTATTAACAACAGCCTAATTTTTATCATTTCAGACGACCTTCAAGTAACAAAAAGTAAAATTATGAGTATTCTTTCCATTCTCTTTATTCTCTAAAGGGCTTTAAAACGAACACTAGTAAAGTATTTTCCAACAAAATACATATTTTATTACAAAGTTACCAAAATCTACGCTGGGCTCATGACGAATTCCCTAATTACTCATTTGAACTCGTAGACGCGCTACGGCGTAGCAGCTCTATGAGTGTCGTAGACCTTTGTGACAGTGGAAATTTTAGATGGAAAATTAAAGTTAATTATTATATAGCTTAATATTGTTGTACTCGTATGTATCCTGGGATTGTAACTTTATATTTTGCAAAATATCTTCATTATTATTTTATTCTTACACATGATTGTACTCATATGAATAAAATATGTAGAAAGTTTATACCTAAGTAGATACAATAATACGCGTGTTATTTAATACAGGGTACTTAAAGGCTTTACCAAAGGTAATAAGTGGCAGAACAATATTACATACCATATTATTTATGTACTAGCTGCTGCCCGCGACGTCGTCTGCGTGAAGGCTCTACAGCACCAAAAATACCTAAGATGCCAGTGTCGCTATAGCATTATAAGTAAACAACTTTTAAAATAGCATTAAAATATAAGTTTTTTTTTGCAAGCGAAGCAAGTGCAGTGAGTTATATGGGAATCCTGCTGAGTTCAGTCATAAGATGTGACTGAAGGAAATAGAGAAAATAATGCAGGAATACATTCCAGGACACAAAAGAGTAAAAATACGTACAATGGTATCATACCTTACAACACTTCCCTATAAACTACGTTGGTAGTTATGCTGCCAGGAGCCAAAATGTAAAAAGAGTCAGGACTGGTGACGCGGAAGCAAGCGACGTACAGTTGCCCGTGTGAGAAGCAACTCGTCCTGAAGTCGACACCCGCTGCCCTCAGTGTCTGCCCCTGCGACTTATTGATGGTCATCGCGAAACAAACACTCACGGGGAACTGTACGCGCTTGAACTGGAACGGGAAGTTATGAGGTATGAGGGGAATGCGTGGTATAAATACTGCCTCGCCGACGCCACAACCCGTAAGAATTTCCGCCTCAATGGTATGTCTGTGGAGCGAGATGATTTTAAGGCCGGTCCCGTTACACAACTTCGGAGGAGATAGGTTCCGAAGAAGCATAATCGGGACAGCTTCAGCTTGATGGTATGCGCTGGAAGTCCACTTGCTGACAGGGAATTCAGAAATTCCACGGGATAATGTGTGGCGTCATCTTGCTCGACAACAGTGTTTATCTAGGTGTAGACCACTTCATTCCCCTCAATTTCCGAGAGAATGCATTCGTTAATTGCTGCAGCCTGATCATTTTTGGGCGTCAAAATGGCCCGCTCACACACCCAAGAATTCTGCAGGTGCGGTATACGACTGATGTCCCCGTACACACAGCGAATGAGTTCTTCTAAGCTGGATACCACTCTACCGAGAGACTCTGGAAGCACCCCCTGTCCACCTCTCTCTTCTGGTAGTGTGCCTTCGCCAAGACTTGGAAGGACATCGGAGAATTCTTGAGCACGTGCATTGCCGCCGAGCCGAGCTCTCATATTAATGGTCAAGCGCAGCGTACGAACTCGTGACCACAACGAAGATCGTTTCAACGAAGCATTCACCTCGTCAGCCCTCGATCCCCGCGTCACCACGGGAAGCGTTTGCCGGAAATCGCCACTGAACAGAACTGTGACACCACCCATCAAATGTTCGTTCCTGCGGATGTCCTGCAGGGTTCTGTCCACGGTCTCAACTGCCTTCCTATTGGCCATCGTACACTCATCCCATACGATCAGAGAGCAATCCTTGAGCACGTGTCCCTTATCGCTGTTACGTGACACACCACAAACAGGCGTTACGGCGGTCTCTAAATCGATGGGAATTTTAAACATGGCATGTGCTGTCTTGCCACCCTGAAGCAGTGTGGCAGCGATTCCCAACGACGCTAAAGCAATACCAATTTTGCCTCGCCTCCTGACCTCAATACTCAATATTTATTTGCGTATTCCACAATGTTACTTAGGTGGTAGTAATAGAAAATTATGTTACAGTTGTGGACCCTGTTGGGCACAGCAAAGTAGGAGAGAGGAGGATCATTATTCAATTAGATAAAATTTAAAACAAGTAGAAGTTTAGTATGAAGTTTATTTATGTTTTTTTTTTGTTTTGTATGTTGGTAGATAACTTGGTTTTTTGAATTTAGTTGCCTTTATTTTTTTTTTTTGTCCTATTTATTTAAATTATAATTATGTATTGCAAATTAAATTCGGAGTTTAATAATTTATTTATATTATACTATTTATTACTATATTTACCCTGTTTATCTTTTTAGAGTACTTATTTGTTTACCTATTTAAATATTAAGATTGCAAGTTTATTTGGCTTAGTTATTTAAATACTAATTTATGTACACTTACTTTATTTAATACTATCTTATAATTATTAGACTATTAGAAACTATTAGAGAATTTAATAGTGTGCTAACCAATACCTACATTATTATCTATTTAGTTATTTATATTGCACATTTCTTTTAGTGTTTCCCGTATCTATTATTGCTTATTACTTTCTACAATTTATGTATACTTTTGTACTATTATTTATTAGGATTATTATTTATTAGGAGTACTAGGAATTTAATAAGAACATAATTATTATTATTATTATACGATTAGAATTTATCACTTAAATATTCATTTATATTGTAGTAGCATTTGCTTAACAATAGCTGTTTTAGTACCTCTGCAAGTATGCCAGTGGTAACAAATGTTTTTAATGTTGTTTTTTAATGATTTTGTTTTTTTTTTATTCATTTAAGTTTATAATTAGGTATACGACATGAAAATATATTAATTACCAAGCAATAATCACATGGATAAATACCGAACAAAAGTATTAACAGTCAATGTTTATTTAGAAAACGCACATTACCATCTATGAGTTTTAAGAATAACTAACTACTAACCTCGCCAACATGATCAAATTGAAATTATTAATTTCCAAAAAGTGTTAACATGTAACTTGATTTGATTTTTATGAAATCTCATAGATGGCGCTGCTTCAAAATTGTCTTTATACTACTAACATTAATTAAACTATGTTTCTCTGCCCAAGTTACTTAAATGGCGTAGTTTTTATATTGTAAAGCTAGATAATAGCATGGCTTACTCAAAAACAACATTTAAATATGTGTCGTTAGATTACACGCTGTCACAGAATGCGTAAGAAAAATAAAGATTCACAGCTCCTCTCCCGTAGGTGATAGCGTGATAATATGTAGCCTATATGTTGACCCGACCTCTTAGTAATATTCATGCAAAATTTGAAGTAAATCCATGCAGTCCTTTTTGAGTTTAGCCCGGACATACATACAGACAAACAGACAAAAATTCTAAAAACTATATTTTTGGCTTCGATATCGATTGTAGATCACGCCCCAAGTATTCTTTTTAAAAAATATTCAATGTACAGTTTTGACTTTCCTACGATTTTATTATATGTATAGATAACGATGTCTTATTCATTGACTTCCTGTTCATCCAAAGGTTGTCTGGTAGATATCGCTATCAGCGATAAGACCGCCATTGTACCCTTTAATGTTTGTTATTGTATAAGAGCTGTGTTACAATTTTGGTGTACAATAAAGTATATTCTATTCTATTCTATTCTATTCTAACGTGCCCATAATAGACCAGCCATTGGTTTATCTATCCCGTAATGTTGTTACATAACAACTTATACAGCTCAGCGCAATTGTAACAAAATAACTTAGTAAATCATTCCTCCTACTCAGTTTATAGTACCAACCTCGGTTTCCCAGCCCATTACACCTCTCACCTCAAACAAACTGACAGTACCTACAAATGAACTTGCCCTAAACAACGAACGGGTCTGTTGACCTGGTTACTGTCAGTTCACTTCCGAGTGGCGTCACGTTGGATTCATGTCTTGCATCAGTAACACTATCGCATCAGGTGGTAGTGGCTGGGTTGATACAACCGACGTAGGGTTATGCTCTACGAAGCTTCGCATAACAAATGTTGGTGGTGAAAGTATGTAAAAAGTAGAAGAGATAATATCAACAATTGTCAGCCCTGTTAAAAAAAAAAGAGTGATTTTGTGATTTTCGTAGTTCCACATATATTATCTTTCTAAAAATTTTACAACATGAAGATAAGATAGTTCTTATTATGAAACACTCAACATTTCAAACTTTAATTCTATATAAATTGCGTTACACGAAATATTACGAAATACCTAAACCATACCTAAAGCACCGTCATCAAACTTCTAACTTTTTAAATATTGCTCACAGTGCACATAATCTACACAATCAGCAAAAACGAAAACTTTTAGTATTATCGTAAGTATTTTTTGTTCCGGCTACGCGACTATGTAATCACAGAGGACAATAAGTTTCGGAACAGCAACGTGCAGATGATATGGACAACAAACGATCTTTAACTGTTGCCCGCTTTGAGTGGCGTCATATCAAATCAATATCATGCTATAACATAATTTGATCAGCTAATTACTATCCCACTGCTGGGTACGGGCCGCTTCTCAAAACCAGTAGAGTTTAGACCTTAGTCCACACACCGCCGAGAACATTTTCTAGCCCCTTTCCGTTGTGCAGGTGTTCTCGCGATGTTTACCGTTAACGTAAGTGATAATCAAATTCTAATCCACACATAAATTTGAAAGTCAGAAGTGCGGAAAATACCAATTTTGCTTTATGAAAGTATTATTATTTTTGGTATAGCTATTAGCTATACTATATGTTGATGGATGGAGAGGGAGATGGAGACCAAAGAAGAGATGGATGGATTGTGTGAGGGAGGATGTGAAAGATAAGGGAGTAAATGATAATGAGACGGTTGACAGGGAAGAGTGGAAGAGAAAAACATATTGCGCCGACCCCAAGTAACTTGGGACCAGGGCAGGAAGATGATGATGATGATGAACTATTAGCTATACTTATCATGATTCTAGCATTTTCTTAATATGGCAATGTTGTAGTTGGCTTCCAGACAAACCTAACCGCTAGCGAATAGCTACACTATTCACAATAAAAACCAATAGGCTTGTTCATAAAACCCAATAAGAGCTCGAGCTAGTAGAACGACACAAATAATATTATCCAACACTATTATCGAAATACATTTCAGAATACTGGAAACAACTATTTCGGTCCTGACATCCCAACTGTCAGCGGCGTCCGTTGACCTGATTACCTTCAGTAGTAAGTTCCCAGTCGCATCACGTAACATCCGCACGATAGTACTTATTACTGCTCGCTAAGGCGCTTTGACAGACCGACTGATGGATACAATGACGTCAACTGGCTTCGAGCATATTTGGTAACAAGGAGAGAAGCAGAGGAAGCGGTTCTTGCTTGTGTTAGATTAATAAAAAAGATTAAAGGAATAAGCTTACGTCATATCGTTCTTGAGAGGTTTATAATTGCCTCAATATAGCAAATGCTCCATAAACATCATGTTTCACGGTTTTCTTTGGTTCATGATGGGGTAAACAATCACGTATAGGCTTGCTCAGGCTTAAACAAACTAACCTCTTACTCCAAATTGTTATCTCTAAAGACCTCAAAGCTAAATAAATAAAACAATTTTCAATCCATTAAGGATTTGAGAAGTTAGAATTGAATTCTCCTCGCAAACGTTCATTTATTATTCCAATTAAATACAACTGTTTGTTATTCCAGTAACCCCTTTAATAACAAATCACATTAACGATATCTGCTGATACAAGTATTACTCGTAAGCCTATTCAAGCCATTATATATCCATTTCACTTCGGTGACTATCACAGTCAGCGTGGGAGGGTTACCGTCTGCTGTTTTTCTTGCCACCTCACACACATTATTCAAATTACGTATAAGTAAAATTACATGTAACACTTAGCTCGTATAAATATTATGTGAACAAAGTAAGAATAAAGTCGAAAGTTATTCCAAACTCGTATTAAGTACGAAAGAAAACACGAAAGTCAGAATGTATAGAAACGAAACGAGCATTTACGGGTTCCTTTCCAAATATATCCTTTGGTTCAATAATATTTTTACCAGCGGTTCTACAAATATTTTATATGTTGAGAAATGTTTTGATTTAACTCGAACTATTTTTGTTCTAAGATGTGAGTAGATTCTCAAGTGGCTATAAACTGGAGGAGTAAAATTTACCGTATAATCCCTGGCTTTGAATAGCTGTCTAGACATTTTAGTTTGTCTCGTGGGTGACGTAAAAAGCAACACACCTGGGCCTAGTACTTATCCGGATAGTAAATGATATGGTAAACGCCTGCCTCTCCATGTGGTACAATATCTAGCTGCCTTTATAGAAATACAAGAAAAGATAAGTTGGTCAATTGCACGCGGGGCATGTTAACCACGTACGTTTTATTCCGCCTACAGCAATCCAACGCAGGACACAGGCTTCTCCTAAAAAAGTAATTAAATACCTACACACCATCACCACGCTGACCAAAGTACATCTTTACATAGTACTAGCTGTGTCCTCACGGCTTCGCCCGTAGCCTATGTTACTCAGTGATAATATAGCTTTCTAACGGCAAAAGAATTTTTGAAATCGGTCCAGTAGTTTTTAAGTTTATTCGTTACGTACAAAAATACAAATCTTTCATCTTTATAATATTAGTATACATATAGATAAAACGAAGTCGCTCCCGCTGTCTGTACACTTAGATCTTTTAAACTAAGCAACAGACTTTTATGCAGTTTTCAGCAATAGATAGAGTGATTCAAGAGGAAGGTTTATATGCCCCACATTAGTATCTACATTGCACCCGTGCGAAGCCGGGGCGGGTCGCTAGTTATAAAATAAAAATAGCTATAGGCACTTTTACTTTTTGAAACGTATTGGGACATTTCAGAGTTATTACTATCTATAAAATGAGTTTGCATATTGTTGTAAATATAAATAATACGTCTAATATTTCCTTACTGTTCCGGGAAAGAAATAAAAACAAAAGACGTATCAGCTACTTATCGTTCCACAGGTTGTAAAAGTCGAGTCGAGGAAATGTGTTTCTTAATGGTGAGAAGGCATGGGCTACTCCTGCAAGATTACAATCTATGGTACTAACAACTGCGAGTTATTTGAGTATGGTGCTGAATTAACAAGGGTTGTGGTGTCATTTTGTATACATTTCATGGTGTTTTTTTGGCGAGTTTCTTTACTTTTTGATGATACTGTATTTTTGTATATTTTTATTGGTAGATTTTTACTTTTACATTCCCCATCCATACTAATATATTATTATAATTCTGTAAATAATAATTTAATGACTTGCGATAACGACTAACAAGTTCAGCAGAGTTGCAATTAGTGTCAAAGTATTACTTAAAACCGCGTACTTCACATGAAAAGTTAATTAAACTGAACTTTGCAGAAAAGGTGACTAGACTGTAATGTTAATATTAACAGCAATAAGCATTTCCTTTTTATAATTTCAGGCATTTTGAAATATTTACATAGATTTCGTAAATTATTCTAACAATTTTGAATCAAATGGCATCTAAATCAAGCAAATACAGCTCGTATTTCAGTTAATGTTTGTCTGCAACGCGCAATGTTTAGAAAGTCAGTCAAACCCTGTTCTCTGTGTAAACTAGGGTTACAAATTACATACCATTAGCCAGCAGCGCTGTTCCTAGTCATTAATGACGACACATATCGCTATAGCTGTGATGCTGTACGTTTGACACAGTTCCAGACTAGTTACACCTGGGCAAAGGGGTGTTTAATAGGAAATTTGGACGAATCCATTGTTTATATTATGAAAGTATGATAAAGAAATATTATGTGGAATATCTACATAGTTACAAATCAGACTGACACAAATAATGCCAAAATAATGGCCTACTCTCGAGATAAATCGAAAACAATTACTGTCAGCTGATAAAACGTACAAAACATTAAAAATAACCTCACATTTTCACATACAATCGAAGCCCGGATATATTTCCTGGTATATAAACTCAATATCAAAATATTAATTACGGGTGCACTCATAAAGACTTTAACCCTGCATTCCGCCGGTCACACTTAATTACTACGTACCTATTTTAACGCAATTTTTTCGTGCCTTTCTTTCGCACAAACGGTGGTATCGGTTTGCAGGAGAGGGATGGACACAGTGGATGGTAAAAGAGCGCGATTGCCGAACACCCGCCGGCGGTGGCGGCGCGAGGCTGACTAAATCTGTGTCCCTCTCAAGCCAGGTCAGGTCAGACGTAGAGCCGCGTCCAGAGGGTGAAAATTTCCTGAATAAATTGTGTAAATATTTTAACATGGGCCCAGTGTTTTCAGCGGCAATTTGACGGGACGCGGTGCGTTCGAACAAATTTGTTGCTGTCGGTACGAATTTTATTGTGTCCGATTTATTTGGCCGCGCGTGTAAACACGTAGGGATCAAACGCGTTCGTCTAATTTCGTTTGATGTTACAATTTATATCAAATTAAATGGTTAGATTACACTTTTAAAAGATTTGTAATTTAAAAAGTTAAGAGTCGTTGGACTGTTAACGAGTGTGTGAGTGAAATGGCTTGCAGTGATTTTTAATGTTTAGTGATTATTTTATCGTACTTTTGAAATGATGGGATTTTATTTGAAGGATGGTAACCAGTATAATTTTACAGGTGTTAATCTTACTAAAGTACCTATTAACTAAGTTCTTTGTTTAATAGAGTGAGAATCACAACATGTCCACTTTGAAAACAAAAATGCATGAACCATTGTTATATTGTAAAAACATTCAGCGATTTCTTACAAAAAATCACACTCAAACACTGAACAGAACACTGTAACAACAAACAATAATTTGAAGCACACGCCCGTTAACCGTTTTTACAACCTCCACTATATTTATGTACCATGAATACACTCAGGAGACGTGTCAGGAATAATCGAAAGTATTTCCAATCTTGGTATAAGCACTCGGCGTTTGTAAACACCACATAATCCGCAAAGTCCCGAGTCCCGAGCAAACAATCGTACGAACTCAATCAGCCGACGTCCATATGGATGCGGCTTTATTCAGCATCCCACGCACCCATGCACACCAATCAGCACACACACAACGCCCGCATCCTTCGGAGAATTTGATACATTTTTGGGTGTGTGTGTGACAAGTGTCTGCGTGTATACAGAACCTTGCACAGTGTTGGTTTCCCTGAAAATGGCCGCCGGGCAAAGCGCGCATGCGTTTAGCAACAAATTATCAATGCAATTCGAATTTTTTATGTTATTTGAATTTAGACTCTATATTATTGTGGTTAAAATAGTTAGGTTGGTGGTTGGGAGATAAATAGTAAGTTGGTAGTAAACACGGCGGGTTTTTGAAGTTCGGACTTGAGTAAGGTAAAGGACACTTCTTGACGTTGGTGGCGTATAGAGAATTAAAATGAGTGCTCGTACAGCTACAAACTTAAAGCGCGGTTAGCGATGACACGATCTACGACGAGCTATATAAGTTTGGATCCATACTGCTCCGTAGTTCATAGGAACATTTGTCTCTATACTACTTATATTTTCAAACTTGATGTCACATAATTATAATTTGTTTTTTTTTTTAATTA